>CM033734.1:13983894-14464985 GCA_019671005.1 Hibiscus mutabilis
ATCACTCTGGAAGCTTCTCAGCATCAACCCTGGGCCGTTAGATCTATTCCAGATCTAACGGCTAGGAGCCAGCTGCGCAGACACAAAGGATAGTGCATTAGGGTTTCTATTATCAGATTAGGTTTTTTAGTGTTAGGCTCAAAACGGGCCAAACTGTAATATCTGTTTTCGGCTTTTAATTTTATGTAAATGGACTTTATGATTAAAGACTTTGGGATTTACCATATATTTAAATATTGGGCTTTTATTTATTTGTCATTTTGTATTTTTTAATAATAGTATTATCATATAATAATCTAATATAATAGTAATGAAGCATAGTACATATAATACTACTAATACATAATACTAATTAAAATAAATAAACCTAATAATATTTTTGATTTTTCTTTTCTTTTATCAGAATATCATAAAATGTAAGCATAATAATTGTAATAACACTAATCGTGTACTAATAATATTTTTGGGTTTCGTGAATGTAATAACATATAACATAGTATAGTAATACTAATAATATAATACATTAATAACAATAATAATGATATAAACTAATAACCAAATCCCATTATTCGAATATTTTACAAAAATAAAAAAACGAGTTAAAACACCGGATAAAATTAATGATTATACATCTTTTTTTATTTTTTTAAAAAATTATTTTTATATTTTACAACCAAACACATTTTCTTTAATATTTTTTTATTTTTCAAAACAATGAAAATAAAAAGCGCACCCTAAGTTTTTTTTTTTTTTTTCCTCTGAAACAAGACACGGGAAAAACGTAAAGACAAGAGTGACCATACCGAACTTGAAGACAAACGAACAGAGTTGAGCATATTAACAACGAAAAGCCTTCTAAGTAAAAAGCCGTTACAGTTTTTAACCAGAAATGTCAATGGCTTTGACATCAGGCTTCTTCACTTCCACCTTAGGAACGGTAACAGTAAGAACCCCATTCTCCATGGAAGCCTTAACCTGATCTATCCTATCTTCACGTTCTCCGGCAACCTGAACCTCCTCGAAAACTTCCCGCTACTCCGCTCCTCACGGTGCCATGTATCGTTCTTGTCTTCTTTTTTCTATTTTCCTCTCACCACTGATTTGAAGCATTCTTTCATCTTCAACCTCGACTTTCACTTCTTGCTTAAGGCCCGGAAGATCAGCCTTAAAGATGTGAGCTTCTGAGGTTTCTTTCCGGTCGATACTATTTCGTTATCGGTCACTCAAGAATACTTAAGAATACTTAACCTTACAAAGCGATATTTTCTTTGTTTTTGTTCTTCCTTACTTTATTTACAACAATTATAACGAGTACTCATCAATAATTTTCTTTCTAGGCTACCAACGAAGTATAATAGGCTACGAGGATGAGATATTGTGCAGGACGACTGCATATGTTATCAAGTCTATTATTTCTCTACAATTGTCACACTGTAATTTATCATATTCCTCATTCTATTATAAATGTGTAATCTTAAAATTCAGCATCACTTCTAAAAATTGCTGGATGCAACGATTCCCACTCTGCCCTGCCCTGCCCTGCCTGATCTCTATTCTATATGGTGGGATGAGATGGTACAGGCAAGCAATCACTATTAGGGTGAGCAAAACTTGACTCGATTCAAGTTTTTTAAAAATAAGTTTAAGTTATAAAATAAAAATTTGAATAACTCAAAATTTTAAATAATTAATGGACCGAATTTTAAATACGGGTTGAGTCTATCAATTCCGCGTGATAGATTCCATACATATGCAAAATATAGGCGAGTGTAGGATAAAATAATAATTTTATATGTAGGATAAAATAATAGTTATATATATATTGTATATGGATATATAACGTCGTTTAAATCGGATCAACCTGTATTATAACATTATAAATAAGGGATAAAATCTAGTTATACCATGTAAAACTCAATGAGTTTTACACTAATCTATGACTATTGGATGAGTGAAATGGATGTACGAGATTGGAAGTAGGATATGTGAAGATTATTACTTGAAAAAAAAGTAAGGATTTAATCTCATACATCCATTTTACCCATCTAATGGCCATGAATTAGTGTAAAACTAGTTGAGTTTCCATAGTGTAAGTGGATCTTAACCCTATAAATAATTATAATTAAATTTGTACAGAAGTTCGAAAGATCGATTAGAATTTAATAAACTCGAATCGAATCGAAAAATATTAAATAAAATTATAAAATAAGACTCGTAAACTCAATTAACTCAATTTTTTGACTCGATACTCACCCTAATCACTATAAATTCATCATTTGTCTAGGAAAAATTCCACCTCGTCGTACCCATGTCTACTATAACAAAAATACTCTTTCGGAGCGTATCGATTCAAAATCTATAATAATTCAGATTTTGTCATTCCCACAAATGCATAAATGCTGTTGTACTAACTGCTTATAAAATATTATATTTAAATCATTATAATACTTTAGGAAGGGCAATTTCGAACTCTGAACATAGACCATAAGACGACATACATATATAAAAAAATAACTATGATACTTTGAATTGTATTCAAATAAACATTTATCTCAAAAAAGTTTATTTATATTAAAAATTTCCTTTTATAATCATTAATGTTCGACTCGTTAGTTAATTAATTTAAATTATATATTACAAATGTCTATTATAAGGACGATCTTTCTAACCTAATATATTATATTCACAACATCAAAAATTCAAATCTTGAACATTGTTTAAAGATATAACTAATAGTTTATATTTATATTGAAAATTTGTTTGAATATATAACCTAAAAGTGAGGATTTATTTGACTACATATGAAAAACTAAACGGTTATCTGATTGCAATAATAAAATGATAAAATTCTGAAAATTGTTTTATTATTTTAGCTTAACCAGCAAATTAGCTAAAGAACTATCCTTGAATTGTCATTTTAGTCCTTAGAGTTTCATTGCGTCATTATTTTTGGTCCCTTCGTCTGACACTGTTAAATGGACTTCTCCGATCAATTAATGGGTGATACGGGGAGGGTTGAATAAAGAATAAATTCTAGTTTAGGGGCTAATTTGAGAAAAACATAAAAATACATGCATAAAAAACTTCGATTTCGAAAAGTTCCAAATTGCTTTAGCCATTGTACTCCGGCTTCTACTTGACCTGAATTTTACACCATTTTTCTGTAATTATCTCCTCGACCCTAAATTGTAATTAAATTTTTGAAAAAATTCCTCAAAAATCATGAATTCAAGATTTGATTTTGGATATCCAATTTTAGCCGTCATTGTAACAACCCGAATCTTGGGCCTTGTAAAATTGGGCTTTGGACCCAATTTATTGGGCTTTGTGTTGGAAAACCCAAAACAAGGATAATTGGATTGGGCTTTGTGATAAATAAAAAGAAAAGAAAAAGGAAGAGTTTTTAATTAAAAAGGTGGATGGTGATTTGATGGGGGAAAGAGAAAAGAATGAGATAAGGGGGAGAGAGAAAATGAAGGAAAAAGAGAGAAAAGTGGAGGGAGAGCTTTGAGCTCCGATCTACGGCTATCAGAGTCACCGATCTCCGGTAGTGGTCGCCACATCGTTATCGGGATTGTTGTTGGAGGGGGTGAGAGGAAGGAAGTTTGGCCTAGGGCAAGATGAAGCCATTCTGACGGCCAAAATGAAAAATAAAGGCTACTGACGTGTCTATCAGCGTCGAAACAGCCAGGAGAGAGATCACCGTCGCCGTCCGGCCACCGTAGGGCCGCCCACGTGCCACCATGTGTCGCGTACCCGATTTTACTTGGACTCAGCCACACCAGATACTGTGCCACATTGGATCTCGTACCCGATTTTACTTGGACTCAGCCACACCAGATCAGGCCACATGGGTATACGCTAGTTATGGTGCACCGCGTCGCACCAAATCGGCCAGCTTGACCAGACCGTTGACTTTTTTTGGGGGACCCTACCCGAGGGTTTCTCGATGTTCTAGATCAAATGATGCAGTTCGTTTTGCTAAATTTGAACCCAGTAAGCTATTTTTACGTGTTTGACCCTTTGTTTGGCATATGAGGTGTATGAAATTTAAGTATTTTTGTAATTGTTGATATGCGAGGATTAATCGGGTCAGATATCGAATCGAGTGGGATATTCGGGAAGCTAGGATGAGGATTTTAGTGATGTCAATATAAGGTTAGTACACGTCAAACTCCAAAATACTTCATGAGCATTATAAGTGTAATTGTCTTGCATATTAGTGGTTGCAAAATAGGAGATGAGTAATAAGCATGCGTCGGTACTGGTATTGCGAGGCTTGATAACTATTAAGGTGCTTGATGTGTTTGAAGATGTTCAAAGCCGTTATGAGCTTTAGAGACCGTATAGGGTTGTCTGAACATTTGTATGATTATATGATTCATGATTGTTGTGTGATGATGCCTTGTGTGCTAGTGGAATGAATTAATATATTCGATTGAATATGGATTAGGGGCAGTGCTGATAATATTCGATTAAATGCTTAAAATTGCTAATTATTATTAAATAATTTAAACACGATAGCAACAAACTATAATGACTTTCATAAGCTTTAGGGGTAGAATAGGGCTTTATAATTAATATTGATGTTGTCAGGCCTAATGGATTAATACCGAAAAATACTCGATAAACTGCTTATGAACTAGTAATCCAACACTAACTGGTTTAAAGGCCAGTTAAGGTAGAAATTGACGAATATGATTAACAAATGTGATAATGTGGATTATTGGAAATAATTAATGGGAATGAATTGTATCACTCCTCCATAAAGCGTAATAACTCGGTAAGCTTGATTGGTTGCAATAGCAACAATAGGGACCCGTGGTGGGTCGTGTGATGGTTGTGTGCCAGGTAGGGCACTTGTATGGATCTGTGGTGGATTATGTATAGTTACGTGCCAGGCAGGGCACTTGTTTGGTTAAGAGTCTTTGTTTGGTGGGATCCAGATACCTAGTGAGTGAGTGTTGCAACACATGATGGCAAATCGATGTGAGATTCATTGTGATGAAATGAAGGCCATCCGATGTGAGATTCTGGGTCATGATATTTGCTCGATTTGAAATTTTGAGCGAAGACTCGACGTGAGATTTTGAGCCCCGCTCAATGTGATATTTTGAGTAGCTCAATGTGAGATTTCGAGTATGGGTGGGTCTTTCAGTGTCAGATGACATTGGGTCTCACTCCTGGTTTACTTTATTTATGTGCTTATGGCAATTGTGATGTTGTTTAAATGCTTGACATGTGTTTAGGCAATTATGGTAGTGCCACATATTTATTTATCTCTTCTTATTGCTTGTACTAGTTTCCATGCTTACGTTTATGATTAACATGAAGTATAGTAGAGTAGATGTGTACTACTGAGCTTTATAAGCTCAGCGCTCAGAATTGTTGTTTTCGTGCGTAGGTTGATCTTTGGATCGTGCGATCGTGGAGTACTATCAGATTAGGATTCTAGCATGAGGATCTTCGGAGTACGATATTTGAGTCTAGTGAGCTATGTGTTCATAGGGCCTTACATGTGAAGTCTATATTTTTTATTTCGAAATTCTATTATTTAAATTGTACCTTTAAGTATTTTAAATTTTAATTAGAGCTCCTTTGTAACCTTTTATTTACTTATATATATTTATTTTAATCATTGGTTTAAAATTTTTTTGCGACTTACTTGTTGGGTTGATCCTGTTTGAAAAGAAATGTTATAGTTTAGGGTTGAGCTTGAGGCCCAAATATGACATTCGGGTCGTGGGTGTTACATTTAGTGGTATCAGAGCTTAGGTTTAGTCGGTTCTAGGAAAACCCCGGGGTGGTAGTGAATACAAGCCCTAAACTAAATTCGTACTCCTTAAGGCTGGAATTCTGATAGTGCATCTAATGTTGCGACGTCAAAATGGTTATGGTCGTGGCCGAGAGGACCTAGTTAAGTGCAGAATAGTTAATGTTAGTGATCCCGAGAGTGGTGTAACACCTCGGTTTTAAGGCTTAGCGGTTTGGTGGTTTATTAGACGGTCTGGTGGACCAGAGTAAGGATTCGAGTCAGTTTTAGGACTGTATATTTTTTTGGTAAGATAAAAATGTGGAAATATAGTTAAAAATCATATTTTAATATATATATATATATTGATTTTTGGTGGAATAAATTTTGGAAAATGGAATTTGGAAATGTGACATTTTGGTTAGTGACCAAAATGTGATTTTTAAAAACTTTTTTAAAGTGACTAAAATGAAAAAGGTCAAATTATTAGAATCCTTAAGGAGCTAAATTACCAAGTTTTCTTGTGGTTTCCCCTTCAATTAAATCATTTTAAACACGTGTTTTAAAGGTGGTTTAAGAGAGATTAAAATATCTAAGTTAGCTATTAGCTTTTAAAGAAAATTTATGTAACTTTTTCCTACACCTTTTCTCTCAACTTCTTTTCTGCCAAACAATCAAAATTTCATCAAAATCCAGAGGTGAGAGATTATTTTCACTCAGATTATTGATTTTATCTTGATTCTTTAACTTTGTTTTGCAAAATCTCATTGAAATCTTATGTTTTCTTAGCTTTTCACAAATCAATTGAGGGAGAAACTTCACAATACGGGTAAGGTCCGAGATATCCTCTATTGTATGGTTCTTTATTGAAATTCCCAAGTATTTGATCCTTGTTTTTGGTGTTTCTAATCTAATTTTGATGATTTTCTAATGTTTAATTGAGTTATTTGGGGGAAATGAGTTAATTCACAGATTGGATCTAATTTCTAGTAATTAAGGATGCTTTGATTTATATTTTGGGTGTTTAATAATGTTGATAAGTGATTTTTATCAATGGAATCTTGAAACTTAAGAATCTCTATTTGTTTAGGTTGTTAGTTTTGTGGTGTTTCTATGGTTGTAAGGTTGTTGGAGGTGGTAGATTGATTTGGATATATTTTTACACGTGTTTTGATGTTGAAAGTGATGTTAGATTGATAGATGTTGGCTGGGTTGTGAATCGAAGTGTTTTGGTTATGTTTTCGGTTGTTGTGGAGGGTTAATTGTGAAGGTTTTATGGAAATCCGAGAAGAATTGTACTTGTTGTGTTTAGAATGCATTATGCTGTATTAATCCTCTGTTGTTTAGTGGTAAAAACATGGGAGGTTGATCCGGAAGTGATTGGAGAAGCATTGGAGGTTTCAAATACTTGATTTCGCGACGGCAAATCAAGGTTTCGTGTATCGGTGAGTGAAAACGTGGTTTAAAGCATTTTGATGTTATGGGAACAGAGTTTTGGGAGTTAAGGTAGAGCTTGAAATGCTTACCTAGACTCGGAAGTAAGTATAAAGTGGTTTTCTCTTTCGGTCGTGCTAGTTTGAAATGGTTTTATGCACTTGTTTTAATTTACATGTTACCTACTGATTAAACATGTTTTAAAGTATTTGATATACTATTTTTAAGCATGAAATGCTGAAGGATGCACATGGTAAGTGATCCTTGTAAGTATGTGGTTTATACTTATGGTTAAAGCATGTGATGTTGCTTTGGAAAAATGGTTTGGTGAATGCTTGTTAAAATAGTGAGGTAAATGGTAAATGGTTAATTATATTGGCAAGTGATGTGGTTTTAAAATTGTTATCGGATATAGTTGGCCGGCCATAGGATTGAGTGCACTGTAAATAAGTCACCTTGGATGTTGACGGGTTTATACGGTGTACTGAATACTCCATCTAAGTACCCTAACGGTAGATGGGTTAAACAGTACTGAAAACTCCCGTTAGTGGATTAAACGTCTAACCGATGATTGGGGTGGGTGTCCCCGTGGGTTGGAAGTGTACTCGGTTGTTAATGTACTGCGATTGTGATTGTATTGCTATTCCGGTTGAGATGGCTTGAAGTGTTGGGTTAACACTTGTTGAATCCGTGTATCCGATGAACTCTTTTGTTATTGGACTTGTTTAACAATCACTTGTAAGCCAATATAATTGTTAATGTATCATTGAAATGTTTTATGTTGTATAATGTGATTTATACATGTTTCTCCTTGAGTTTTGCATTTGGTAGTAATGCATGGGAAGGCTTAAGTAGAGGGTTAGCAATGTGACTTGCTGTTGATTAATGATACATGTAGTATATGGTTTAATATGCTGGTTTTAAGGATGTAAAGTGCATGTTTTAAAACGGCATGATGTTTTAAAGGATGAAGTAAAAAATGGTTTAAATGCATTGATGGTGTTTTGTTCTGAGCATTCCTCACTAAGCCATGTGTGCTTACGCTCTCTTTGTCCATCAATGCAGAGAATTAAAGTCCCGGGAGGCAGCAAGAAGCAATGGGATCTTGTCAAGACTAGTGTCCAAAGTATGCTAGAGACTAGACTATAATGAATAAGGACAATGGGGTACTTGTTTTGATTTGGGAGATGTCTTGTTGAACTCCTTGTTTGAGCATGTTTCTTTAGTTGCTCTCGGGTTATAAATGGCCTTTAAAGATTGATTTTGGTGTTGGATTGTCTTTTGGTGTGTGCTTGGATGAAAAATTAGGAAGCATGCCTATATATTCCCTTTTGATGCATGAAGCCTTATTGTGTTGTTAGAATTGTGATGCTAGCTTTCTCATGATATGTTTGGTGTGTTGGTATTGTGTTTTAAGCATGTTAGAGTGGTTTGAGTGTGCTTCTGGAATGAAAAATCAGCCAAATGTGACATTACAGGCCCAGGCGTACTGATACGCGGGGGACCGTATCGGTACGGCTAGGCATTTCCAGGCTTGTGGGATCGGTACAGGCTTTGTGCGTTTTGATACACCTAGGTAAATTTGGCCAGGTGTACCGATACAGGTATGGGTGTTTCGATACGAGTTTTAGCCTCTGGAATTTACTTTTTCAACTCGAACCCGCGTACCAGAACACTTGAGGAGCCGTATCGGTACGGTCTATAACATTTCAAAAGTTAGGTAATTCAGTTAGGCATATCGATACGATATGGTGGTGTACCAAAATGGGGTATTTTAAACCGTATCGATACAGGCTTACCTGTATCGGTACTGATAGTTGTTTTTCTGTTAATGCCTTTTTGAGTAGCTTTGTTATCCTTACAATTTAGTCCCTGAATCTTGCCAATGCAATTGTATGTGATAGAATGATCGGATTGAGCTGAAATTTGAAATGAAATATTGGAACCTGACTAATTAAAGGTTGGTAACTTAAAAGTGAGCTTTAATCCTGAAATTTTATGTATTTGCAATTTGGTCCGTAAATGTAACACCCTTACTAGTATTTATTATCCAATACTAGTATAGAGTGTCAGATATGATTAACCATATTTTTATGCTACTCAAATTAATCAAAAACAATAATTTTCAAAAATTTCAGTTTATCGCGTAAAACCAATTGCTAAATTTTAACCCAACAAATAGCTTCCCTTTTCAGGCAGCAACTTGGCAGTTTATAACTACACATTTTAATTAAGAAAACTGCCTAAATTAAAAATATCTTGATTAATCTAAAATATCCAATTTATAACTTTACCCGATTTTCATTACTAGTAATTTCTTTAAACTAATATAATCCACATTATAAAGTAACCACTTATCTAGATATTAATATTACAAACCATATATAGACTATTTAAAGCGAGCTACTATTATTTCATACATGCCAACTAGAGATAAACAAAATACATCAAAGATGTATATTACCGATATTGGCTATTATCTCTCCGGATGATGATGCCGATTCTTCTTACTCCTTCCTGAATTTTCTACCTACGCGTGAAAAACCATCACAGGCTAAGTATATACTTAGTGAGGCATTATAATTATTTAACATAAATCAACATGCTTGAATTATAACAATAATATAATAAACATGCAGTTTGATCACTAATCCTCTATTTCCCTTATGTTAATCAAATATTAACATTATATAATCCAGATTCATAAATCCTATTAAAAAACATTGACATTATCCGAGATTTCACCTACTCTCTAATTTATTGACCATTTATTATCAAATAAATTATTGCCCAACATAGTTTGAGGACTTGAGTACACGAGTCAAAACTGTACCAAAGTGCTAATAAACCGCACCGAAGTGCTAAGAGACCGCACATAAGTGCTAAAGAACCACACCTAAGTATTAATAAACCGCACCAAAGTGCTAAACCGCTGGACTCTATGGCATGCCAACTATACTCTATACCTCAATTACTTATTTGGGCATACTTTCCAATTCCATATTTGACTCATCCATGACAATATAATTAAAATACTAGGCAGCTCATACCCTAAATATAACATAAACATGCATACTTGATATATCTAGTGATCAAATGCATCA
This sequence comes from Hibiscus mutabilis, assembly GCA_019671005.1. Taxonomy (NCBI): domain Eukaryota; kingdom Viridiplantae; phylum Streptophyta; class Magnoliopsida; order Malvales; family Malvaceae; genus Hibiscus; species Hibiscus mutabilis. The sequence goes on from CM033734.1 coordinate 13,994,185, forward strand.
CAGTTCTACCTTTGACAATTCTCAATATGTCAAATATAAGTTCATGATATAACTATCAAGCAATTATTAATAAGGTAGACTTATCACAAGTCTTTCGAATAATAATCACAATATTATCCATGCACGAAAATGCACTCACCTTGACACTTTATACTTTGTCAATGTCCAACTAGCCTCACTAAGATCAACTTTCGTCCCGTTCCTTTCCTCGATTACTAATTCGATCTCGATTTTGTTCACAATCTACACGTATATTTAAAAATACCATAAGTACATTCCAAATTGTATGTTAGTATCTTACTAACACATAAACAATATAGGAATAATTTTCCTATAAACACCCTAATGTTTTCCAAATATTAGTTTCATGACATAAGTCATTTCATCCTCAATACTTTATATTTCTTCAAACATTTACTCAAAGAATGATTTATAACCCATTCTAACATTTATTCCAGCATAATACTTCCATGAAAATAATTTTCACTTTAGTCCTTGAATTCTTCCAAAATGCCGAATTGGTCCCCAATCTTTTCAAAATTTCTAAATTGGTCCTTATAGTTTTACAAACTTCCAAAATGGCCCAATAACATTTTAGAGCTTGTAAAATCATAATTTCAACATTTCCAAATTTATGGAAATTTTCCATAATTTCCCCTAATTCTTACAAATTGCCAAAATTATCCTTGTAACTTTCCAAGTTTCCAAATTGGTCCACTTAACACTTAAACATCATTTCTAAGCTTTCACAATCATTCCCATATCAAAATCAATCTAAATTCAACTTTTGTACTAAAACCCTAACTTTGAACAATTTAGGGTTTAATTATTTCCATGTAGTTTCAATCATCACACAAGCTTTAATATGATTCCACAACATCATATTCATCAAAAACTAACCTTAGTTCATCCTAAATCAACATCCCCTTCATCCATCAATTCCTCAAAACTAAGGTTTTAAGTAAGAAAAGAATGAATAAACGGTACCAAGAGATAGAGAATTTCATAGAGATCAATTCCTTGTTCCATACTTTCATCCAAAATCCAAAGAAATAAGCTTGAAAATTGAATTCAAAATTTTTTCCCTTACCTTATGAAGCTTTCGAACTTGAGGAGAAAATAGAAGAAAAATATTGAATTTTCTTTTGATTTAATTTAGGCCATCTGTCCTTTATTTATGGGATTTTAAATTAAAAATCCCTTTTATGCTAAAATGACCATTTTGCCCTTTAAATCCAAAGCTCCATGTTTTGCCACATGTCACCTAAATTCATCCAATGGTCCAAATTATCTCAAGGAGTTAGTGATTACCAACTTTGCCCTTGCCATCTTCAAAAATTACCATCTTGCCATTTTTATCCAATGACTACGATTACACATGGAAAAGTAATCTTTAATCCAATGGTCCATATTAATTTCCATTAAAATAAGGCATGAAAATGAACCTTTTACCCTTTCCTTATTTTAATAAAATAACTCCTAAAATATCTCATAAAAGATTTCTCATTTATTCGATTAAATCTGATTATCTGGATTTTTCCCGAACTTTAAAGCTTTATAGCTTTTAATACAAACTCCGTATCAAAAATCCGGGTAACATGAAAATGTCACTCTTGGGGGTGAACTATTCATTTACAGGACTAAATTACATAACTTTTGAAAATTACAACTTAGTCCCTGTACTTTTCAAAATTTACACATTGGCACCAAACTTTTAGAATTTTACATTTTGGTCACCAAACTTTTCAAGTTTTAAATTTTGGTCACTAACCAAAATTTAGAGGTATTACAGTAAATTATAAGTATGATCAATTGGATGTCAAATTGATGCTCGATTGAGTTGGGGTTACATCTGATGTCTACATGAACATGTATGGTTAATAATTGGAATCTAGATAAGATAAAAAGAAAAAAAATAGACCAGGTTTTGTTGTATCTCCTCGGTTTGCTACGGTAAACCTAATGTAGCCTTCTTGTTTCGGTTGGGCGTCTAGGCCGGGTCCAAGAGGTTACAAGTAGGGTCGCCTTAGATTGTAGAGATGCAAGTTTGTCAGATAACACTTGAGTCGAGAATGTGTTCTCCTCATGTCGCATGAGTGGCATTTTCGTTGTGCGTTGTAGTCACCCTAAAGTCTTCAAATTCGTTGCAAGAGTTCACAGCAAGGAATCCTCATCGTTACGCATGGATAAAGGTTTTGTTGAGAGAATGGATAATCTACTCGAAATCGATCGATGGGTGTACGTTGGTTGGAGAACCCTTTTATTTGTTTAAAAATGAGTCTTTATTGATACTAGGAGAGTATCATTGTCATTCTTAAGGGCATTCCTCAGAGATAGTGAAATCAGGATCCATTAGTTCGTCTGGGTATGGCTAAAGTTAGACCTTCTACCGATTTAAAGGAAAGCTACCTTCTTAAGTGCTGTTGCACCGTGAGAATTGTTCGGTTAATCAAGTATAAAGCTAGCCAGTGATGTCGAGAGTAAGTTTGAGGGTTCGAGACCTCGATGGAGCTCAGCTTTTACAAATAAAAATGTTAGATTGTCACATTTTCATCGCGATCTTCGCAGTGATAGTTTTGAGGATGGCAATGGGATTGTGAGATAGGTTTAACCGAATCGATAGGTGTTAATGTGTACAGTTTGATGCTCGAGAGCTTTTAGGCTACCAAAGTGCTTGGTTATTCTTAATGAATGAGTTGTTAAGATCTCTCCATATCAGGAATGTAAGTAGATGTTGAGGTAAGATCGAGTTGGATGCCGGTGCCATCGTAGTTTCAGAGGATATCGACCCAGTTGAATAGTTAGAGATTCAGTTTCGGTGGAACACTTGAATAATATCATCCTCATCAAGTGCTTTGCTCAAGGGAGAGTCAAACTTGTTCTTTAGTAAAAAGTTGGTTCATGAATGTGCTACTCAAATCGTTGATAATTGTTAAGCGATCGTAGAAGACTCTTACCCGTTTCGAAGGTGGATAACCCGTTTAACCGAACGTGAAGTGCATGTGTGTTTCTTTTGAGATTATTTTGGAAGGTGATGCTTATTATTAATGTATTAAGGTTAGAAAATAGATTTTGGAAAGAATATTCTCTTTTCTCTTTGAGTATGTCGTGATAGTGGGTAATGTTCGCAGTGACATCAAGGTGTTTTGGTGAAGATAAGGTGGGAGCCACTGTTTTGTCTCTTGAATATGAGTTGGATGTTTTGATTTGACAGGTGTGGATGTAAAGGAATACGGAAAGTTTGGTGTTGAAGAGATAACCATCTCATTGACCGTGTGTGGGGGAATGGTTAATTACCGTACAATCAGTTAAGTAAGCAATGGTTTAGGACTTTGTAAATGCTTTTGATTGTATCACAGTCGTTCTAAAACGAGCCAAAGGACATTGGTGGAAAGCCGTGCTATGTTAAGCCGTTTGTCGTGACAGTGGAGTGGAACTGATTAGAGTTGAATGAGATTTTAAAGTTTTCGAATATGTTTTGGTGTACCGCTAGAGCTGTATTTTGGTGCTAAAAGAGAAAGGTTGTGTTTTCCCCAATAGAGTGAAGTTTGAGGGACTTGATTTCTAAGGAAATTTACAGTTTAAATGATGACATGGGAGAAGGTATGTAGGAACTGTTGATGGTGTAACCGATCAGCACCTAAGCAAGTGAGCTAAATAAGTAGTGGATCGTACCGGGTAACAAGATTTAGAGTATTGTGCTGTCGTATGGGGATATCCTAGATAATGGTCATGTAAGAGAGTGTCAATTCTAGCTCTATGCAGTATCGGTACCCGTGTGTCTGTTAGCATGATTTGAGTTGAGGGTTGATTTGCTTTGAGAGTCACGAGAAAAAGCATCTGATTAAGTTAAAAGAATACAATTTTATGATTAAAATTGGGTCCGCTGGTTGAAATCTTGTGGTAAGGGTTTTGGAAAAGACGTATCAAGGTAAGAGATTTTCCCTTATAGTACAGTGGTCTGTATATAGTGAATTTTGAGAGTGACAGTTTGTGCGTAACTTTGTAGCGTGTTTTGAGAGACAGTGTGGAGTCATATAATTGAGATAGTGTTAAGTGGTTGACTTATCATCAATGGGGAGTTTAGCATTGAGTTTTTCAGAGTTGTTGTGATGTTTTGGTGCTCCATTGTGGGAATTAAATGGATAATCGTGGATGTTATAAATGATTGGTGAATGCACAATTTCGATGGGATTTCGTTGATTAATGGTACAACCTTGGTGGGCAACGTTTGATATTTTGGCAAGGTAAGGTCTAAATAAAAAAAAGTCCGCTTGGTTTGGTTGTACGACATTGCAGTGTGTGCATGTTATCTTTTGATATGAGATTTGAATTTGTGATGGAACCTTATTCTTTGGTGGGATTTCATGCGATGACAGATCCGAGTTAAGGTACATATGACATATGTCCGAGATGCGTTGTAGTTTGAAGTGTAAGACTCATGTGTAAACCGAGATATGTGAGTTGCTTTGGTTATTGTTATGAGTAATCATGCCAAGTTTGAGGTGAGTTGAGACCTTGTTCATTTTCAGAAATCTTGCATTGGGCAATCGATGAATTTGATAAGGGATACTTTTCGAGCTGAAGTCTACTTCAGAGAGTCGTCACGAGAATAATCGTTTCGTTGTTGCAGTGGCTGTTTAACATCACGTTCTTTTAGATCATACAGAATTGTGGGGAGAATTCGTAGTGCAACAAATCTTTTGGGATCTATAGCGTAAGTTAAGTTTCTTTGTTGATGGAATTTGTATGACAGTTTTATCAAGGTATCATTGGTTTTCGTTTGCCATCTGTGATGTACCAAGCGAGGATGAAATTCTTTTTAGAGAAGAATCAGTTGTGGCTATGTTTGTAACATTCGATGACAATGCTAATTCTGATAAGTGTTGGGATTAGAGTAGCGCAGCGGGTTATATTTGAAGACCTTGAAGAGTTAAGAAGTTTTTGTATCTTTCTAGTCTTACTAGTACAAATTTCGAGGACAATTTCATTTAAGGAGGGGAGAATTGTAACGACCTGAATCTAGGGCTTTGTAAAATTGGGCTTTGGACCTAATTTATTGGGCCTTGTGTTGGAAAGCCCAAAACAAGGATAATTGGATTGGGCTTTGTAATAAATAAAAAATAAGAGTTTTGCATTAAAATGTGGATGGTGATTTGATGGGGGAAAGAGAAAAGAATGAGATAAGGGAGAGAGAGAAAATGGAGAAAAGATAGAGAAAAGTGGGGGAGAGCTTTGATCTACGGCTATTGGAGTCATCGTCCACTACACCGTTGCCGTCATCACCTTTATCTCGTCGAGACGCTTCCGGCGGTGGTCACCATGTCGTCATCAAAATCGCAGTTGGAGGGGGTGAGAGGAAGGAAGTTCGGCTTAAGGCAAGATAAAGCTATTTCGATGGCCAAAATGAAAAATGAAGGCCACCGACGTGTCTATTGGTTTCGAAACAGCCAAGAAAGAGCTCATCACCTCCGTTCGGCCATCGGAGGGCCGCTCACGTGCCACCACGCGGCACCCATGCGCGTGGGTGTGCGCAGCTACATGCGGGTACACCAGAATCTAGTGCATCGCGCCACACTGGATCTCGCACCCGATTTCACGTGGGCTCAGCCACCAGATCAGGCCACGCGGGTGCATGCTAGTTATGGTGCACTGTGTCACACCAGATCGGCCAGCTTGACCAGACCGTTGATCGACCATTGACTTTTTTCGGGAGACCCTACTTAGGAGTTTCTCGATTTTGAATCTAATAGCGTAGTTCGTTTTGCCAAATTTGAACCCGATAAGTTGTTTTAATGTGTTTGACCCTTTATTTGGCATAGAAAGCGTATAAAATTTAATTATTTTCGTAATTGTTGATATGCGGGGATTAATCGGGTCGAATATCAGAACGAGTGGGATATTTGAAAAGCTAGGATGATGATTTTAGCGATGTCAGGATAAGGTTAGTACACCTTGAACTCTGAAATGCTTCATGAGCATCATAAGTGTAATTGCCTTGCATGTTAGTGGTTGCAAAATAGGAGATGAGTAATAAGCATGTATCGTTACTGGTATTGCGAGGCTTGATAATTATTAAGGTGCTTGATGAGTTTGAGGATGTTCGAAGCTGTTATGAGCTTTAGAGACCGTATAGGGTTATCTGAACATTCATATGATTATCTCATTCATGATTGCTATATGATGATGCCTTGTGTGCTAGTGGAATGAATCAATATATTCGATTGAATATGGATTAGGGACAGTACTGATAATATTCTATTATATGCTTAAAATTGGTAATTATTATTAAATAATTTAAATACGCTAGTAACAAACTATAATGACTTTCATAAGCTTTAGGGGTAGAATAGGGCCTCGTAATTAATATTGATGTTGTCAGGCTTAATGGACTAATACCGATAAATACTCGATAAACTGCTTATGAACTGGTAATCCAACACTAACTGATTTAAAGGCCAGTTAAGGTAGAAATTGATGAATATGATTAACAAATGTGATAGTGTGGATTATTGGAAATAATTAATGGGAATGAATTGTATCACTCCTCCATAAAACGTAATAACTCGGTAATGCTTGATTGGTTGTAATAGCAACAATAGGGACCCGTGGTGGGCGTGTGATGGTTGTGTGCCAGGTAGGGAACTTGTATGGATCCGTGGTGGATCATGTATGGTTACGTGCCAAGAAGGGCTCTTGTTTGGTTAAGAGTCTTTATTTGGTGGGATCCGGATACCCACTGAGTGAGTGTTGCAACACATGAATGTCACTCGTTGTGAGATTCTGAGTGATGAAATGAAGGCTATCCGATGTGAGATTCCGGGTGATGATATTTGCTGGATGTTAGATTCTAAGCCCCGCTCGATGTGAGATTTCAAGCCCCGCTCAATGTGAGATTCCGAGCGAAAACTCGATGTGAGATTTTGAGTATACCGCTCTATGTGAGATTTTGAGCATTTCGATGTGAGATTTCGAGCATGGGTGGGTCTCCCAGTGTCGGGTGACATTGGGCCTCTTCCTGGTTTACTTTATTGATGTGCTTATGGCAATTGTGATGTTGTTTATATGATTGACATGTGTTTAGGCGATTATGGTAGCGCCACATGTTTATTTATCTCTTCTTATTGCTTGTACTAGCTTGCATGCTTACGTTTATGATTAGCATGAAATATAGTAGAGCAGATGAGTACCATTGAGCTTTGTAAGCTCAGAGCTCGAAATCGTTGTTTCCGTGCATAGGTTGATCGTTGGATCGTGGAGCACTATCAGATCGGGATTCTAGCATGGGGATCTTCAGAGTACGATATTTGAGTCTAGTGGGCTATGTGTTAATAGGACCTTACATGCGGAGTCTGTATTTATTATTTCTAAATTGTATTATTTAAATTGCAGCTTTAAGTGTTTTAAATTTTAATTGGAGCTCCCTTGTAACCTTTTATTTACTTATATATATATATTTTAATAATTGGTTTTAAATGTTTTTGCGACTTACTTGTTGGGTTGATTCTGTTTGAAAAGAAATTTTATGGTTTTGGGTTGGGCTTGAGGCCCAAATGTGACATCCGAGTCGTGGGTGTTACAGTCATATCATATCAAAAACTTTATTATGATTTATCAATGTTTTTAAATGCCTTTTTGGCAGTTTTGATTGTCAAAAAATACCTTGAAACCTTTCAAATCGATTGAAAAACAAAAAATATAGAAAATCGTGAAAAAAATAAAAGAAAAAATAATGTCAAATATTTTAAGCTATCTTCGTAGTTTGATACTTAAACTATAGTTTATTTCCAGTTTTACTCTCCATGTACACATCATTTTTTAACGACATCATATAAAGAGCTCAAAAGTAGTGATAAAATGAATCATTAAGGGCCAAAACGAAATATAGGCATTGTTCAAGGGCCAATTTACCTATCAACTATATTATTTTAGTCAAAACAAAATTATAGTAATAAGGAAACAAAATAGCAAGACCTAGTATGCGCAGAACTCAAATCGACTTGAGAAAGTCAAATTTTTTTACTTTACTTGAGGTGAAAAATAGATTTATTTGACTCTATTTAAAATTTTATAAACTCGATTTAACTCAAAAAAAATTTAAATAAAATTTAAGTTATAAAATAAAATTTCAAATAACACAAAATTTTTAATAATTAGTAAATTAATTTTTAAGTTTGAGTCGAGTCTTTTAATTTTTCCTAATATATATATATATATATTATGAAGAAATATATATGTATATCTTAAGGACTAAAGAAAGTCGTTTAAATTAGAATCAGATTGTAATATAATATAATAAATAATTACAATTAAATTTGTATAGGAACTCGAAAACTCAAACTTAACTCAAATTTTATAAACTCGACTCAAATAAAAAAATATTAAATAAAATTTAATTTGTATAATATAAAGTGTAAACTTGAATACTCAAATTTTTTTTAATCAATAAATCGAACGCTCACCCGCAGCAAGACTCAGCAAATTTCAATTTCAGTTTAATCCAACGGTAGAAAATATAGGTTGCAAGTTGAGAACAACCGACCAAGAAAATCAGGAATTAAAACTCTATATTTAGAGGCGCTAGGCTCACCTCATCCTTTCTCTGTTCCTTCTGAGTGAGAGCAAATCGCTTTGGAGCCAAACAAGGTTTGCTCTTCTTTTCTAGCCCTATTTTTGCATTTAATTTCTCCTTTTTTATTTATTCTTTTCTTTAGAATCGATGTGCCGGTTTGCTTTAGCTCTAGAAGTATGCCATACATGTTGGAAATTTTAATCTTGTATCAATTATCTGATTGCTATTTTGTAATTTCATGTGTTTTTTAATTAGATTTATTGTCATCGACAATTTTGGTTTCTGGGTGGTGGATAGTTAACCCTAGAGGATAGCGAATTTTGGAGTACTTTGGTTCGCTTTTGATTAAGTAGTTTATTTTTAAACATTTTTTTTATAAAAAAACTCCCTTTTCTCCTACTAAAGGAAGAAAATGGTTTTTGGATTAGTTAACCGGAATTGCCCGACAAGAAATGTGTTTCATAAACGGTTGGTAGTTGAAATCCTTAAAGAAAGGAAGATGAGACCTAAATGAAAACTAACTTTTGAAGGCATGAGTTCTGAAAGGAATGGAAGTTGGCCTTGAAATGGTGAAAAAGAAGAGGCGTTTAATGCCGTCCAAATCAATACCTTTGTTTCTAGGGTCAGAAAATGGTCAGTGAAGTTTTGCCAAAACTAGTTACCAGTTTATTTTTATTTTATTTTATTTTATTTGCTCTTGTTGCATAGTCATATATGATAAATTGTTTGAGTTAGTGTGAGCAGTAGTGTTGAGAACAACTTCTGCATTCTTGACATTAGTTTGATTGCAATACTTTTTGTATTGAATTATTGATAGATGAAATGAAAGTCATATTATTTATTTTTATTTACCTTTTTTACTAACAGATTGAATTAGTTCATTTTATGGTGCTGTCGATCCATAAAGTTTCATATATGTTTTATTTATTTCAGCCTGCTAAAGGCCATTCAGCATAACGTTAGAATTCAGGTTCTCTATCCTCTTATTGGATGGCCATTATACCATGTGGAAGCACATTCGGTGCTCAGTGGAGTATTCGTCCTCAGTTTACTATACGTCCTTGTGTCCCAAATCGAATAATGACAGCCAGATTGGGGTAAGTTTTCTACTTAAATCTTTTTCACCTAGAAACGATATTGTTGAATTTGATTTTCTGGCTACACTTATTTTCTTCTTGACCTTTATATGGATTTGGAATTGCTGAATTTGCAGTCTCATTGCACTTGCTAGTTTTGGTTTCTGCATGAGCGTTCATTAGCTTTGTGAATTTAATGCATTGTATATTGGTGAACATGATGATTAGATGGTTAGATTTACCCCTTTTGTAGTCACTCGTTTTGTTTAGATTGTATTTCTGCTGTTTGATAGTTGATTAAAGAGAGATACCAGTGCAAAAACGTGTGATGTTTTACCTCTAACCATAATAGTCTATTTGTTGGTAATCCATGGAAGAATAATTTTGATGTATCTTTCTCTTCTGCAGAGTCACAAGTACAGTGAGTAAATTGGGAGCATTGAATTCAGGCTTATTTTCACGCTATTCCTTACCATTGTCATCCTTTATGAGGTCATCTCAAACATCACATTGTCGTAGGGGAGCACGGTTCATTGTTAGAGCTGAAACTGTGAGTGTAAACTGCTTCCATCTTCTTTTGCTTTTGTTTTGTATTTTTTTTTTTTTTGGGGGGGGGGGGGTGAAATTTAGGCATTAATGGTTTTAATCAGTTAATTATATATTTTGAACATTCATGTATGCATTTCATATTGTTATTGCTGTATTTTGGCATCTGGCTCACAATTCCATTCTCATTTAACATGATTATGTTCTATAATGAGCAGGATTATTATACTGTCCTTGGGGTGTCAAAAAATGCAAGCAAATCTGAAATTAAAAGTGGTATGCTGACTTACCAAAACTTGTTCAGTGACTGTTCTATTTATTCCTTATACTCTTTTTTTTACTTCATTTAGAAATGCAAGCAAATCAGAAATTAGAAGTGGTATGCTGACTTACCAAATCTTGTTCAGTGACTGTTCTATTTGTGCCTTATACTGTTTTTTTTTTACTTCATTTATGTCCTTTTTTTTGTTTGCTAATCTAATTTCTTATTTATGAATTTTCAACTAAATGAAGTTAAGTTTACCCTGGATTAGTTGTCCTTAATTGCTCACTTGCCCAATTTTGAAATTGAGAGGGACCTAAGAGGTCTTTTACCAGTTCACATTTATGGTCTCCGCTAATGAAAAGGAAGTCTCTTTTAGGTGTTTCAACTATTTGAAGGAAAATTTATGGTTGTCCTGCTTTGATTGAGCTTCAATTTTTTCCCATGTGGTTACTTCCTGCTTTTGTCTTCCATATTATATTATCTTACTGTTTTTAAATCTGTTGGTTTTTTCAGCTTATCGTAAGCTTGCACGAAGTTATCATCCGGATGTGAACAAGTCAGTTGATAATCTTATACCCCTTGCTTTTTATTTATGTGCTTGTGTTTGTTGCATTTTTATATATTTCATTATATTCATATGTGATGTGCAGTGCTAGTAAACTTGAACTTAAGTTCGATGTTGTTCAGATAAAAACATGACGTGATTATATCAGCAAGCACTAGTTATCTGGATTTTCTAAGATTTGATGTGATGCAATCTAAAAATCAGATTCAGATTGCAAGAATCTGCTCATTCAAAGTTAATTTCAGAAGAAATAAATAAGTAATAATTAACATCTGAATTAGCAGTATTGACCCATATGAGAAAACCTCTGAATATTTTGGCCCATGACTTGTTGGTTAGTCTCCGAGAATAATCAATGTTTCTAATTATTCTTCCTTATTTTGCTTCTTTCCCACTTTCAGATTTCGTGATGGTACGAGTTGTTTAATGTAGAAGTGACCACAATGATGTTCAGAAAAAAAAATATTCTCTTATTCTGGTCGAACCATATCATTTAACTTCCTTACAGGGTTCTGGTAGCTAGGTTTCATTAGTTCTTGCATGACACTTAAGGCAGGTTAGAATTCCCTGAGAGATCATATCAATGAGATGGGTCGACATCCACTTAATGTCATTATAATATTCTCATCTCAGGATGGAGGAATCAGCTGCTATTATTTCAAGCATGGGATTAAAATGAAACTTTATCTAAAATGAGATCTTACAATGTTTAGAATGAGAATGCGGTTGCTGAAAGAAAGAGAATGGAATAGTAGTCATAGATTTCCCAAGTTAGGTGTTTGTTGAGTTTTATTTATGTATTTCATATATTCGTAGAAGCAATTGCTGAAATGAAGATTAATTAGAACAGTATTTTGAAGATCTCCGACTCTCACTGAATTATTTTTCTTGGAAGTTTGTTGTTTTCAGTTTGTGTTGCTAGTTCAATGTCTTCTTTATGCTTGAACAGTAGTTCTTTGCCCCATTTCTGATCATCATATATTATTCTGCAGAGATCCGGGGGCAGAGACAAAGTTCAAGGAAATTAGCAATGCATATGAGGTAAGAGTACTATGTTGTGCTTACTATGGTTTCTTTTATATGTCTAAAAATGCAACAGTCCTTAATCGCTATGGTCATATCTGATCTTTGAGGTGCATTATATTACTTAGGTATTGTCGGATGATGAGAAGCGATCTCTATACGACAAATATGGGGAGGCTGGACTTAAAGGTGCTGGTATGGGAATGGGGGTAAGTTAATTCTACTGCTGCGGAATAAGATCATTCATTTCAAAATTATTTTCCCTATATTTTCTCAACATTTCATTTAGGCATTGATGGTATATGATTGCTATGACAGGATTTCAGCAATCCTTTTGATCTGTTTGAGTCACTATTTGAAGGCATGGGTGGTATGGGTGGCATGGGCATGGGTGGACGAAGTTCAAGGAATGGAGCTGTTGATGGCCAGGATGAATATTACAGTCTTGTATTGAATTTTAAGGAAGCAGTGTTTGGAGTTGAGAAAGAAATTGAGATAACCCGACTAGAAAGCTGCGGAACTTGCAATGGTTCTGGTGCAAAACCTGGAACAACACCATCCAAATGTACCACATGTGGTGGGCAAGGCCAGGTTATCTCATCTGCAAGGACTCCATTGGGGGTCTTCCAGCAGGTAATGACATGCTCTTCATGTGGCGGGACGGGGGAAATTTCTACCCCTTGCAGTACGTGTTCTGGTGATGGGCGGGTAAGGAGAACGAAGAGGATTAGCTTGAAAGTGCCGGCTGGTGTGGACTCTGGTAGCCGTTTAAGGGTCCGGTCTGAAGGAAATGCTGGAAGGAGAGGTGGGTCCTCTGGTGATCTCTTTGTAGTCATTGAAGTTATCCCAGACCCTGTTCTAAAACGTGATGATACCAACATATTGTACACCTGCAAGGTGTCATATATAGATGCAATACTGGGAACAACAATCAAGGTTCCAACTGTGGATGGTATGGTTGATTTGAAGATACCATCCGGAACCCAGCCGAACACCACCCTCGTTATGGCCAAGAAAGGTGTTCCCGTTCTAAATAAAACCAACATAAGGGGTGATCAGTTGGTCCGTGTCCAAGTTGAAATTCCAAAAAGTTTGGGCAGTGAAGAGAGGAAACTTATTGAGGAGCTTGCTGACTTAAGCAAGGGTAAGACAGCAAGCGTTAGGAGATAGTTTCAGGGGTCTTTTTGGCGTATTCAACAGTGATATTAGACGGAAATCGTATTCACTGTCTAGTGTCTGCCGCTTCTGAAGCGGGAACTACCACTACATGCAAAAATACACTTTGCAGTTATGAAACTGCTTGAACTACGAAAGCTGAAAGCGGCTAAAATTTGGAGTCGTAGGTAAGGTAAGATACTATTGTGATAGTTTAGTCCCATATAAATGAATCCTGGTGGAAACAGGGAGGCGTAAGAAGAGATGGACTTTAGAGATACATCCCTCTTTGTTTGCAGTCTTTTATTAGCCATTCTTTGAGATTGAACTGAAATTTGAGCAACAGTGTTACCCTTCAATTTTGTCTTTCTCTATCATTAGTATTACGAATGATTCATTTCGACTAGCCCCACCTAATTTGATTTAAATTTATCATAAAATGAAAAAAAAAAACACCAACCGAAGGATGTGAAAAAACCTCATTTTGGTTGCATCAGCTTGTCATCATCCCTAATCTCCTTGAGAAACTCTTTGCTGCAGAATTGTAGAATCACCCATCACGATAAACGGTCTAGCAATCCATAAAAATGGGTGTTTAGAGTTAGCCAGCCCCCTTCCAAACTCTCCGACATGGCCATTATGCTTCCATGCTTTACGTACACAACTGAATTGTTGTTAAGCCATTCAATGCACTTTGTACCTTCTTTCCATGGGCTTGAGTTCATTGACTTGCAAGCAAATGAAATGGGCCTGTTGAACAAATTCGAGGGAATTTGGCAGCGATTGCGTTTAGCACTTCATCTTCAAACTCATCCAATGTGTTGAAAATTAATTGCTCACCAAAAGAGTCAAATTTTGAGTGTTTTTTTTTTTTGACAATTTTTATAGCTATAAAGTTGAAATGACAAGTAGTTACTTTGGAGTGGAAAAATGCCTCGCGTAAGCAGTTCACTGAACTAAGGATATCCCATGAAACATCAAGCAGAGGCAGTACAAAACTGAACTTCTAGTATGCCAACTCAAGTACCCGAGAAGCTTAGGTTGGGGACGATTTTGTATTCTTCATTCTGTCCCCAACACTTGCGGGTACGGTTCGAAAATCTCCATTAAACGTTTCAGATATTTTCCTGTCTTTATACTCATCCTTACGGATTCTCGCGGTTTTCTGTTAATCCCCGTAACTAAAAAAAATAAACGAAACTTAATATATTAAAACAAATACTCAAAATTAAATCTCCAAAACTAAAAACATAAACGATGGATTTAATTTCATCAACAACAAACAAACCATTTCAAAACTATAAAACAATATTAAAATATTAACTATTGAAACATGACAATCTACACTACCTTTAAAAGAAAATATGTAACTAATAATTTATGGATCCAAATCATGATTCGTATATTCTAAAAGGAACTAGATTCGATAATATTTCCAACCATATAAATTACCTATTGTAATTTTACTCGTACAATTTATGGCGAATTTCTGAAATCGCCGCCATTGTTGTTTTTGGAAATAGTTTGCAATTTTTTCTTCTGACTTTTGCTCACTCAAAAATTAATAACTCATAACATATAACTCGAAATCAAGAATATTTTGATTTAAACGAATCTAGACTTCCGTATAGTTATAGAAATATAAGGCTTTGATTTATCTTGTAGAAATTTTGGTGATTTTTTTAAAGTCATTGTTAAAACTGTTTTCTAAGAGATTTGCTGCCAAATTTTTATGACCTTTCAATATTCAAATATTCATATTTTTTAAAATACATATCGATATCGATCACAATGTATTTTAAACAAAAGTAGACTAAATCACGTTTACAACGATGTATCGATCACTTTCTAATTATTTTTATGGAATTTACGAATAATTTCCAAAAATTACCCCAGCCTGCCATATTCAGGTTATGGAGATTAGATTTTTGTTGGAAAATGGGTAAATTACCCTAATGGCCATCCAACTTTGTAAAAATATTCGGATCCCTACGAATATTTTTCGGGATGCCCACGGTGATTTATACGAGTACGGTTCGATTATCCCCACGATTCGGATATAGTAATCTCGGTCCCAATCCCCATTTGAGTTTCGGTGATAAAACGCCCTGTCTCCGTTCCCGTGGGTGAAGATTTCAGTTATTCCACATACCCGTCAATTCAGATCTCTATAATTTTCAATTATTCGTCACCGATTACCACCCCTAGAGAAGCCTTGCTAGCAACTAGAAATGATGCCAAGCAATTCTTTCGTGTCGAATCACGTACAACTCCAACATCCTCTGTTGCATCGTGATCGGACAATGGCAATCCATCCAGAATCGTTTCGAATCTGAAATCGAGTAACCCTTTAAGTTGCAGTTGCGGCATAATTTTCTCTAAAAAAAACAATTATGATTTTAAATACTTTTGCGAATTGTGGTGTTGCGGCGATTTTTAAAACCCTTATGATACGTCCGTTACATTGCGGCCGCAATTTAATACTAAATTGGACATCAAATGCCTATGGTTGAACTCGGTGTTAACAAACGATACGAAGTGCAGGAGCTGACCTAGTTGCATAATGGGCTAGCAATAGGGTGAATATTCGATTGAGTTGGGTAATTTTTTTTTTTTTGAGTTATTCAAGTTGATGAATTATATTTTATAACTCAAATTTTATTTGAATTTTTTGAGTCAAGTTGAGTTGTTCGATTTTCTGTTCAAATTTAATTATAAATAATTATAATGTTATGATACTAATTAGATACAATTTAAACAACTTTGTATAATCATATACGATATATATAGCTTTAATATTTGAAACATAAAACTTTTTTTCCACAACCCTAAATTATAAAACCTAAACTAAACTCTTAAACCCTGAAATAAACTTGCTTGTGTAGTTTACATTGACAATGCATCATTATATATATATATATATATATTGATACGTAATATACATATTTCAAGTTGAAAACTGTCTTAAACTTAAAAACCTACCCACTGAAGATTAAAAATTTCGAGTGAGTAAATGGTGACCGTGAAGAGACTTTTTATGGGGTTGAGGCGTGAAACAGAAGCGGCCAGGAGTAAGAAGACCACAATATTGAGGGTGATGACGTCCTCATATCACAGAGAACGACATAGAAAGGGCGGACTTTTTTGAATTTTAGGTGTTAAAAGTATTTTTTTTTTGTAAAAATAGGTGTTTAAAATTTTAAAAATTATAATTTTAAGTGTCTAACTGTTAATGGATGTTAATTTTTTTAACCAGTCAATACTTGACACGTGGCATATTTAATTTATTTTTTTTAATTTTTTAAAGAAAAATACCCAAATTTTTTGTTTTTCAAAAATCTCGAAATTTTAAAAATTTTACAAAGTAATCCCTAAATTCCTAAAATTGACCAAACCCCAAATCACCGTCGCTTCTGCCGTCAATCGCCGCTCCTAAGCACACAGGTTTGGTCGCCGAAACAAGGCGGTCATTTCCCTCACAACATGGCTTCGCCAGAAACGGCGAACGACATGCCAGCCGAACGTTGAATTCGCGTTCGACGTTCAGCTGCAAGCCGTTCTTCGTTTCTGACAACATCGTGTTGGGGGAAATGACTGCATTGGTCTAGCGAACAAACCGACGTGCTCAGGGACGGTGATCGGCAGCGAAAGCGGCGGCGATTTGGAGGTTTGGATTTAGGTAATTTTAGGGATTTGAAAACTATTTCATAAAAATTGTAAAATTTTGAGATTTTTTTTGAAAAACTGTTTTTTTTATTTTTATTTTTTTAAAAAAATATGCCACGTGTCAAACATTGATTGGTTAAATTTTTTTAACATCCATTAACGGTCAGACACCTAAAATTATAACTTTTGAAACTTTGGACACCTATTTTTATAAAAAAATACTTTAAGCATCTAAAATTATGTTTATAAAAATTATGTTTATTAAAATTATTTTTTATTTAATTTATAATTAATTTTAAATATTTTATAATGTAAAAAGTATTTTATACTTAAAATTAGTAAAATAACTTAATATATATATATATATGAATTATTAATTGACGTTAAAACTTTATCAAATAATGTATAAAAATTATAAAATAAAGTTATTTTGTTAAAATAAAACACGGATAGGTTATTCAACAATCATATCAAACTGAACCAAACCATATACACCCTAGAATATATATATATATTCCAGTGTTTTGGGAAAATTGCACATTTTACCCCTCCGTAAGTATAAACCATTATCTTTAGTCTTAAAATTCTCAAAATTTTCAAATTAAATCATTATATTTTAATTTCAATCAATTTAGTCCATAAATTCCCACAATTTCTCTGTTTAAGCATAAAATTTCTAGTCCCGGTTTTGAGGCATGACATGCAATATTGATTTTTTTTTTTTTTTTTGCTCAGCGAAAACAAATTTATTTAATAGCTGAGGATTACCCAAACGTACGTAGGTGCAGAACAGTCCACAAGATATTACAGAACAACAGAACAGAAGAGAACAAGCGAAAATTACACACCTTGAACTCTAACACAAACTGCATCACATCTACGATTTAGAACTACAAAATGAAATCAACATTCTACCGCCAAGCTGCAATTCCGACTTCGCCAAATAATTTGCCATTTCAATGCTTTGCCTAGAACGCTGGAAACTGATATGACGTAATTTTGCAAACAGATAATTCAACTCAATAAAAGTTTACCACCTGCTCCAAGGTGTTTGTAGAGTATTTGAAATCCAGTTCAAAGCAAACCAGCTAAGTTTGATTACGCTGCTCCTACTACATTAAATATAACTGCACCACTCGAGAGGGTTCGGAGGAGGAATGGCGGGAGCAAGAATACCCTTCAAGCTCCCGAATGGATTATCCCACCAAACTATCTCTTCCAGTTGAGTCGCCATGAACGAATTCCGTCAAAAATCTGTCTCCCTTTTATGAAAACACCTTGCTTAACGCTGAATATTATGACAAAACTGCACCTAGTCTTCTCGTTAACACCTTAGCAATGATTTTGAACACTGAACTTACCAACAAGTAGCCTAAAGTCAAGACACCTTAGCGATTGTTGTTGGAACCGAATCAGGTAAGCTACTTTCCAACCATCAGAAGATCAATCAAATTGTTATTTTCGATAAAAGAATTAAAACCAGTAGCTCCAAACAACGCACTAATACAACCACTGCTTTCACTACTGAAGCTAACCACATAGAAATCACCCCCTACCAACCATAAACCCAGAGGCTAATTTTTGAAGTTTAAAAGATCTTCCCAAAGTACCAATTGTTCAGCCACATTACATGGAGCGTAAATGTTGATTATTACATCAAAACTACCGAGTTTTTTACAGACAAACCCGTCGACTATTGAATATTGAAACACATTGAAAAAGTCCAGTATTGAAGAAGTAAAATAAATAATGAAGAGAACACACTAAATTTACAAGCTTCAACGCACCATCTTCTACTCCTCGGGCATCACCACCATATGATAACTTTAATATAGCCAAAAGATTACAAATGAAATTTCTTAAGAATTCTCAAAATATTACAAAGTGGGAGAAGAAAGAAAATAACCAAATGGGAGATGTTTGGGATAGTTTAAATGACAAAGTTTATGTAACGACCCAGTTTCGGGATCCGAGAGTCGGATTACACCCTAGGCATGGGCCTCGCGTTTGGGCCATGGTGAATGGACCACATGAGCTTTGATGGGCTGGTTTTAAGGTTTTTGGGCTGAACTTTGGTATTGGATTGAGTTGGATTGAGTTAGGAAGATGAAGGGGGATAATTGGGTAAATTCCAAATTGTGTGAAGAGGGAAAGGAGAGTGGCTTTTAATTTTTCTGCATAGAAAGATGACAATGAGGTCATCTTGTTCCTCTTTACCTCTTTACCCCTTTTCCCTTTATCTTTCCAGTCCTCACTCATAAGAAAAGGTTTAATCTTTGAGTTTTCATGAGTAAATCACGTTTTGAGCTTAAGAAAGTATTGTTCAGCAATCAAGGATCTACAATCCAAGGTAAAAATGGTCTAGAATGGTGGAGATTGAGGTTTTGATGGGGGTTATTAGGGAAGTTCAAGAATAAGATTTGGAAAGTTCAATTTATGGTGTAATTTGAGTTTCAGCTTCCTAAAATCTTCCCAATAATGTAGTAATAGGTTTGGTAATCTTTTATTGTAGTGAAAGAGGTGGGGGAACCTTCCAAAGCTAGGGATAGCAAAAATACCCGACCCGACCGGATATTTTGGTGAGAATTTCGGGTATCGGGGCGGGGAGGGTCTTGAGATAAAAAAATTGGGGCGGGGCGGGTTTGGTTTTAGGGTGAAAAATCCCTGACCCGACCTGAACCGATATATTTTTAATTATTTATATATATATATATAATATTTTATTATTATTTTTTGGGTCGGGGTTGGTCGGGTCGGGTCGGGGCAGGGCGGGGTAGGATATGTAAACTCGACCCGCCCCGCCCCGTTGCCATCCCTATCCAAAGCTCTTGGGAAGGAGAAAGCTTGAAGGCTTGAAGGGAGCTTCATCCCAGCCTTCAAAGTTGAGGTTAGTACACTTCTAACTTTTGTGTGTTCATGTGTAACTTCATTTTGGTATGTTGCTTGAAAAATATGATGTTTGGCTAAGGTTAGAGCTTGCATGGTCATCCATGGTAAAACTTTAATTTGATATTGTTTGGGGTAAAAATTGATAGAAACACACCTAATCAACTCCCCATAACATGTAGGAATAACGTGGGACTCAATGGTTGAGGACAAGGGGAAAACAATGGTTTTTCGAGCTCCAGAGTTTGAATTTTAGGCTCGCGTATTGATACGGGATATGCCAGTATCGGTACGCCCTATTGGGAGTTAGATAAATCTGGCATTTTTCAAAAAGGGTATCGGTACGTGCTAGAGGCGTACAATACTATTGTTCCATTGCGAATTCTAGTTGCCAAATCGGGTATTAGTACGCCATAGGGTGTATCGATATGGGCTGAGGTTCAGTACACAAGGTATACGTACCGATGCTTGGTGTCGATACACCATGCAGGCGTATCAGTACGAGGGCTGGTCTGAGTTCTTTCGAACCTAAGTTGGGTATCGATACTCGAGGAAGGGTATCGATACCTAGATAGGGTATCGATACCTACCCATGAAGGTGTATCGGTACGACTGGAGCAATCTGCCCAAGAATTTAAGTTTTGAGTTTGAGGGTTCCATAATTCGAGGATAAGGTCCCAATGGGTCTCTCATGGGATAAAACAAATAGCAAAACTGAGAAATTGTGTTTCTAACAGCATGTGTAAGTTAAATGGTCAATGACGTGATAAAAGAAAAAGGAATTGCTTGTGTTAGCCAACCTTAGGGATCCTTGGTGGATCATGTGTGGTTGTGTCATGTGTGGACACTTATTTGGCTATGTGTCTTTGTTTGGTGGGATCTGGATACCCAGTGAGTGAGTGTTGCGACACAAGAAGGCCACTCGATGTGAGATTCTAAGTGATGAATTGAAGACTACTCGATATGAGATTTTGAGTGATGATATTTGCTCAATGTGAGATTTCGAGCCACCCACTCGATGTGGGATTCGAAGCGAAGACTCGATGTGAGATTCCGAGCATGGGTGCACGACCCTAGTGTCGAGTGACATTGGGCCTCACATTTGGTTTGTTAATTGATATGCTTGTGATATTTGAGTTGTTGCATTCATGCTATGATGTGTTTAGGCGGTTATGGTAGCGCCACTGCCTTACCTTACCTTGATATCATATTATCTAGCATGCTCTTAATCACGATTCACCTGAAGCATGGTCAAGTGGTTGTGTATCCACTAAGCTTTGTTAGCTTAGCATTCAGAATCGTTGTTTTTGTTCGCAGGTAAGTAGGTCATTCGCGTATAGCGGAGCACCATCGAAGCAAGGAATTCAGCATTGGCCATTGTGGTAGAGTACATGTACTTGGATTTAAAGGGCTAAGTATTTGTGGGTCCCTATATATTTATAACTCTATTTGAATTAAACTTGTAACGGTCAAATGTTTTAATGATGGTTTATTTGGAGCTCCTCTGGAATGTTTTTAATGTTTTGAATACTTTTGAACTTACTTATCGATATGTCATGGGTTGGATTTGATGATTTGCGAATTATTGGGTTTACAAACGAAAAACTTTATGGAAGTGGTTTGGGTTTGTAGCCCAAATGTAGCATCCGGGTATAGGTTGTTACAGTTTAGACCTGTTTATAGTTTAGCTCAAAGGACTAAACTTATAAATAGTATAAAATTTAAGAACCAAAAATTGATTTCTCTATCGATAATTCACCTACTTACCGTGAGAGCATTTATTTATGGATGAAAATTATATTCCCCCTAACTTTGCCCCTTTCTATACAGCACACTAAAAATTAGATTTAGAGTTTAGGGTTTAAGGTTTAGTGTTAGGGTTAATGGTTAGAGTATAGAGAATTGGGGGTAGGGTGTATTTTTTAGGCTGTAGGGTTTGAAATTCAGGGTTAGAGTTCAGAATTTAATTTTTTAGTATTTTTAATGTTGAAGCATAAGAAGGGACATACTTAGACCGTAAATAAAGGCCTCAAATTTTCTCCAATCGATGCAGCCGTCCTTTTTTAATTCCTTCCTTTTTGACTAAAAGAGAACCTCAATAAGTCAAAAGAAAATTAAAGGAGGGTCCTCAGGCCAGGATAAACAGAAAAAGGCCAATCAGACGGGCATGAATTTAACCTAGTATTCTTTGCAACCTAATCGACCACTTTATTATAGAGTATAAGAGTATAAGAAAAGATACAAGTAGAAAAAGAGAAAGACGAAAACAAAATATCTTCCTCGATAACTGCTGACTCTTAGATACAAAAATTTTTAAACTTTAACCGATTGATTAAATTAAAATTATCCGATTTAAAGATAATCCTAAAAAAATTCAATCGCCCCAAGGATATCTCCAAGCCTAATAAACGCATTTGTCAAAATCGGTGTCTACCTTGCTTGACTATATTCAAGTCACTAAAATCAACATGTTCTGGACGAAAAAGGGTGGTTGGACGATTCGCCACCTCACATCTCTTATTTTCTAAGCGCAAACCCCTAAAATCATTCTTTTCATTCTCTATGCAATATTGAAATACATTTTCTGGTAGAAATGGAACAGCATAGCATTAAGAATCAGATAATGGTTCGGTACATAGTAACCCCATTCGTTCACATCATCAAACAAGACTGGGTTTATTTTAAAATTACATTCAACTAAATCTCAAATAGACTGATACATCGACGAAAACCACAATTTTACTTCAAACAACGTATTCTAGTTTTATGGATCAACCGCGACAAAGGGTCTCCTTGATCATTTGATCACAGCTGGTAAGGGAAGATCCTCCATTACTAATGGCAGCTTCACCTTTCTTCTTCCATTCCAACGCCTTTTGCCTTATCCTCTGCCCATCATCTCTCTAACAAGACTCTCCACATCCTCACGCTTTATATCAGGGTTGATTTCCATGGCACTGCCCCATGTGGTGCATGCATATTGACAATTCTTCTGTTGATCCGCGAAGAAAGGCCAGCAGATTAAAGGCACACCTTCCGAAACAGCTTCCAACACAGAATTCCATCCGAAATGTGTCAAAAAAACTCCAACCGCTGGATGGGACAACACTTGCTGTTGGGGACACCAGCTTGTGATGAAGCTCCTTCCCTTTACTTCCTCCATGAATTCTTATGGAAAAAAAGCCGATTCACCCATTGCGACATCGGGTCTAACTATCCATAAAAACGGGTACTTACTGTTTGCAAGTCCCCAAGCAAATTCTTTTAGATGATGATTCGACATCACTGTTACGCTCCCATAATTCACATACACCACTGAGTTGGGCTCCATTGTGTTAAGCCATTCGATGCAGCTCGTGTCTTCCTTCCATAGGCTTGAATTTAGTGAGTCGTGTTGGATTTCGGGTATTTTAAGGTTCCTACAAAGCGAGGCAAGTGGACCAATTGCATAAATATTTGGGGATTTGTGTGCAAGAACTTGTAACACTTCTTTGTCCAACTCCTCGAATGTGTTGAAGATTATTGAAGAAGATTCTAAGCATTCTTGTGATACATGCATGGTGAAATTCAACATGATGTTTGGATCAGTGGTTTTTATAAAGCTCGGAATATCCTTGAAACGCATATTAGGCATACCGGGGATATCAATCGGCATCTCAAGTGTCCCATCGCTAACAAAGTGTTCATCTGCAAGGAATAATGACATAAAATAAATAGAAGATTAAGTAACAAACTAAAAGGAGACCTAAAATAATTTGTATTCGTAATCATAACCTTTGAATGGAACAATGCCTGTTTGAACAAGTTCTTTGTAGTGAAGAAATCCCATAAAGCTAACAGTGGAAGAAGTCCAGAGTTGAAGATAAGGCACCCCAATGAGTTGAGCAGCCTTGGTTCCACAGTTCATGATTCCATCAGAAACTATGCAAGTAACAGGCGGCACATGGGGTGAGGAATTCAACTTTGATAGTAATTCCAAGAATGGTGTGAAACAAGTTCTTCGTGTGGAATCACATAGGGGTGGAACAGGCTGAATTGCATCGGCATCAGACGGTGGCAGTCCATCGGGATGGTTTCAAACTGGAAATCGGGCAGACCCTTAACGGCTTCTTCCTCTCTAGACCGGATCAATCGTCTGTGGTTGAACTCGGAGTTGACAAAGGTTATATGGAAGCCTCTCGAGTGCAAGAGCTTAGCCAGATGCATCATGGGGTTAATATGGCCTTGTGCTGGGAATGGAAGGCATACTGCATGTGAATTAGTGGATCCAGAGCGCATCTTTGGGGAAATAATATTATTAAGCAATGAACTCAAGTTAAAATTCAAGGCTAATATGATGAATCTCCCTTCCTAACAGAACGAGGGGGTACAAATAAATAAAGCGATGGGCAATTATTGAGTAAAATAATTGGATGAGATTGCTTTCTAAGTTGGTGCTGCGTATCAGATCATGATCCAATCCGAATTTGTGGTCAGCTTGATGTCTACATCCATGCCACTGTTTTAAGGAGGGATACAAAATTTTATATTAGGCTACATATTTATAAAATTTTAAGAGTTAAAAATTAATTTTTAACAAAAATTTCTAAACAAATATTAAATTATATATAAATTTTAAATTTTTAAGAGATGACTATTCCCTTAATCTCTCGATTCATCCCTGATTGTTTTGTAACCTTTCCTTTCCGAGAAACCTAAGCAAGGCAGATTTCTATTTTCTATTGTTAAAGACGCATAATAGGGAATAGAGGATGTACATCCAACACTTGGTTAATAATCAATCCACGTTAATCATAACGATGACATTCATGATAGGAAATTAATGAAAAAAAGTTTGAATTAGTTGAGTTGGAGATTTTATTTAATTAAATCAAGTTAAATAAATTTATTTGATTTAAATTAAATTGAATTTAAACATGGTTAATACTATAAATAAATTCTAAACATAAATTTTAAACTAATATATTTAAAAAATCTTTTAAACAAAATAAGACAAAAAATAAGATAATTTAGTATGTGTAGCGATGTCCCTTTTAATTTTCATCGCTAAAATAAAAACGATTGTGTTTTCGAAGGATTTTTGAAAGGTGTTTGGATATAAAATATTTATTCCGTGGGGTTTACAAAAACCTCAAAAAAAATGGAGTCGCCACCGGCCACTTAGGTAGGCCGGACACCATAAAACCAGAGATTCAAAAAGACAGGGTTCGGGAGTCGGTTACGGATGGGGAAGGATTAGCACCCCCACACCGCCCAAAATTAGTACTTTAATAATTACCGTTTTATTAATATTGGATTTTCCGGATTAGAGTGACGATTATTTTAAAATTTAGTCATAATTGCGAATTAATTTTAAAGGTCCCGTTATCCGAGAGTAAACGCCCAACCACTATCACTACGCCTGATACTGGCCCCGTTTACGCTCGGATAAAAGGACACCGCATTAACAATTTATATATCATATGCAATCTTAGTGGTAAAAATATAAAACATGGCAAAATATTTAAATGCAATAAATATTGACATAACAGAATACTAATCTAACATAAATGATATACTAGACTAAAACATGCATATAAACATATTAATCTAACTCATAAATAAAAACATATCTAGCATAAACAAAATACTAATATTCATAAATATTAATCTAACATAAAAACAAATTCATAAAATACTATTCTAAAACATACATACATAAATATTAATCTGACTCATAAATAAAAACATATCTAACATAAATAAAATATTAATATAAAACACAAATTTAAACATATTAAATATTAATCTAAAACATAAACATAAAAAAATAAGACTACAATTTTAAAATAACTAATACTTCATTAATTTATAAAAATTACAACACTAATAAAAAGGGAAGAAAATATACCTAACTAGGAGCTCGAATAACGAACCACATTTGCCCCACCGAGATCTACCGCGACCCTCCAAAAATATTAACTAGATCGGACCTAAAATAGGACCCGATCGAATGTTGATCGAACCAATCGGGTCGAGGGCACGCCCCCAACCCCCGCCAGCCTTGCGGTATATGCCATGCCCTACGATTTGGGGTGCCAATTTATTTGGCAATTTGGCCTCAATTTTTCTCTTCAATTGGCGTCCAATTGCTCTCCAAATGGGGTGCCTATTTATAGGCAAATGGGATGGAAAATGGGTGACGTGGAGCACCCTGCTCCACGCAAATTTCCCTTTTTATTTTTATTTTTTTATATTAATTATTATTATTTTTTTTGATTTTTTGCCTTTTTTATATATAATTTTACTATTATAATAACACTAATAACACTAAAACCCGGTCAAAAATGAGTGATTACAGTTGCCCCTCTTTGCTTGTTCTTGTGAAACGAGGACAAAGCAAAGATCAAAAGCACTCATTTTATCAGACTTCCCTGTTTGTAGCCTTGGAAAAACGAATTCTTTTGGACATTTCCGCTCTTCCTTGGCTGAATCTTCAGGCTCGTAAGTTCTTCCTATATAGAGCTTCGTCACCTTCCGATCTTGGAGCTACAGGCTCTTTCGACATTGAACCCTTCGCTCTGATTTTTATCAGACTTCCCTGTTTGGTTTGTAGCCTTGGAAAAACGAATTTTTTGGACATCTCCGCTCTTCCTTGGCTGAATCTTCAGGCTCGTAAGTTCTTCCTATATAGAACTTCGTCACCTTCCGATCTTGGAGCTACAGGCTCTTTCGACATAAAACCTTTCGCTCTCATTTTTATCAGCCTTCCCTGTTTGTAGCTTTGGAAAAACGAATTCTTTTGGACATCTCCGCTCTTCCTTGGCTGAATCTTCAGGCTCGTAAGTTCTTCCTATATAGAGCTTCGTCACCTTCCGATCTTGGAGCTACAGGCTCTTTCGACATAAAACCTTTCGCTCTCATTTTTATCAGCCTTCCCTGTTTGTAGCTTTGGAAAAACGAATTCTTTTGGACATCTCCGCTATTCCTTGGCTGAATCTTCAGGCTCGTAAGTTCTTCCTATATAGAACTTCGTCACCTTCCGATCTTGGAGCTACAGGCTCTTTCGACATAAAACCCTTCGCTCTCATTTTTATCAGACTTCTCTGTTTGTAGCTTTGGAAAAACGAATTCTTTTGGACATCTCCGCTCTTCCTTGGCTGAATCTTTAGGCTCGTAAGTTCTTCCTATATAGAACTTCGTCACCTTCCGATCTTGGAGCTACAGGCTCTTTCGACATAGAACCCTTCGCTCTTATTTTTATCAGACTTCCCTGTTTGTAGCTTTGGAAAAAACGAATTCTTTTAGACATCTCCGCTCTTCCTTGGCTGAATCTTCAGGCTCGTAAGTTCTTCCTATATAGAACTTCGTCACCTTCCGATCTTGGAGTTACAGGCTCTTTCGACATAGAACCCTTCACTCTAAGACAATGAAGCTCGGAGCCTTTCCTATATAAGACTCTTTGCTTTTGACACAACAGGTTTCCTATATAACCCTGTGTCATAGGTGAATTTCTTTGACCGGGAGTTCTTCCTATATAGAACTGCGAGTCTTCACCTTGGAGCCGTCGGTCCTTCCTATATAGAACTTTTCGGTCTTTGAAATCTTGGAGTTACGGATTCTTCCTATATAGAATCTTTCGCTCTAAGACATTGAAGCTAGGAGCCCTTCCTATATAGAACTCTTTGCTTTCGACACACACAGCAGATTTCCTATATAATCTTGCGTGTCATGGGTGAATTCCTTCGACCGGGAGTCCTTCCTATATAGAACTGCTAGTCTTTACCCTGGAACTGGCAGTCCTTCCTATATAGAACTTTCAGCTTCTGAAGCCTCGGAGAGGAGGATTCTTCCTATATAGAACCTCTCTCTAGAGCTTGAAAACATGTGCCTTTATGTAAAAACATTGTCTTCTCATTTGGGATTCATACCACGATGGCCATCGATGTCTCTTCAGATTCGGGGATTCACACTGAAAATGGCTACCAATCTTCCAATTTTAGGGACTCACGCCGAAGGTGGCTGCCTAAACTTCTTCAAATTTAGGGACTCACGCCGAAAATGGCCGCCAAAACTTCTTCAAATTTAGGGACTCACGCCGAAAATGGCCGTCAAAACTTTCTTCAAACTTTAGGGACTCAAGCCGAAGGTGGCTGCCAAAACTTTCTTCAAACTTTAGGGACTCACGCCGAAGGTGACTGCCAAAACTTTCTTCAATTTAGGGACTCACGCCGAAAATGGCAGCCAAAACTTTCTTCAATTTAGGGGCTCACGCCGAAAATGGCCGCCAAAACTTCTTCAATGAAATCCACTTCTTAATGTTCTTTGATAATTCTTCAGGTACCTTTTGTGCGAAAGGCTTTCTTGTCTTTAGAGTTATCACCCGCCATCATAAATGATCGTCTGGTTCTTATATTATTCTTATATGAACCCTTGTCATCTTCTTGGCTTGGCGTTGCCCCATTCAACCACGGGCTCCACTGCTTTGAATTTTCTGGCCTATCATATAGAGCCTTGATCTATTTCCAGTCACCAGGGTGAGCCCAGATGCTTCCATCCCTTGAGCTCTTCCTTGATCTTCTCGTAGCATTTTGACGGGAACTAACTCTCGGTCCCTATGCTTTAAATCTCATCATCATTCATTTTTAAAGTAAAGTAAAAGGTAATTTACTTGTGTATATTTCAAAAAAATAATGATTGTTTGAAAAGATAACAGTCATTTCGAAAATCACAACTTGGACATTTTGAAAACATTGTTTGGAACAAATGGTAAACATCATAACTTTGGGAGAAAATGTCAAACCTTTTTAAAACATGTTTGCCCCGAAATATCAAACACCATAGCGCATCTGTTTCAAGTTGCCAGAGACCAACTCTAATGAAGCGCATATTTAGAAGATCTTGACCATTGTGGAGATATATGCCAATGTATAGTTTCTTCTGGTCTAATAGGCTTTTGAGAGGAACAACCCTACCTAGTTTCTACCCCGTTTAAGGTGGCTCTCTTAATCTCACTATCTCACCATGCCCCATCCTTCCCTCATTTGGGTGTCGATCAAGCACTTCGAAGTTTGACGTTCCTTGAAGAAAAGTTAACCCTTATAGGCGGAATGAAATCTGAAGACATTCTCATTCAACTTGGATATCTATGGATGACCGTAATGGTCTTTGGGGCTTGTAATGTAGGCCTTTGGTTTATGGTTAAGTGAAACAGTATTTTATGTACTTGTGTAACTTGGATATGCCCATTATTCCTTCCTTCCTTTCTTTTTTGGATCACTCTAGATCGCCCGTTTTCGGGTTTTTCCCCCTAGAGTTCATTTCCTTTCTTTTTATTGTATCTTTGCCTTGCATTCTGGCTATATACTGATGTTCATTTTCTGTCCAAGAATGTTTGATCCTCCGTAACTCCTCGAATCGAGATTTCTTGAAGGACTACGAATACATTTACAGAATTCTTGTGATTGGCACGCCCGATGAAATGTTATTCTTGCTTTCTTTTTCTCTCTTTTTTTCTTTTTCACTTTTTCTCTTGGATCGCTCTAGATTTGCCCATTTTTTGGTTTTCACCCTAGAGGTCACTTCCTTCTTTTGTACCTTCGGATCAATGTATTTTGGCTGGATATTGATGCCAGCAGGCTCAGGTAGACTACTCTTTTTCTTCATTTTCAGGATCACTCTAGACTGCCCATTTTTGGGTTTTCACCCTAGAGGTCATTTCCTTTTTCAAAATTGGCAACCTTCGGGCCGACTTGTCTTGACTTGGCTTCAATTCGAGCTTCTATACTAATTTTCAAAACTGATGTTTACTTGAAATGTGGATTCCTTGTGTCTCTTGCACATAGTTGAAGTCTCGTTCTTGTATTGTTTGATCTGTGTGTGAAACATAGACTGTATTCTTTTTTTCTTTCTTTTTTTTCCTTTTTCCCTTTTTTCTTATTCGAGTCTATGAATGTATCCTTGAATCAACACAGATCTATACTGGGTATTGATGTGATCTTCCGTTCGGAGTTAATTGCCTCTCTGCAGCTCTTCTGATATTTACTCGATCTGGATTGCTTCGGCCTTCTAATTACCATTTATCTTCTTTTTGGTTTTTCATTTGGACATATCCATGTTTTCAACCACTTTCTTCTGATGATTTTCTGATCTTCGTACCCAATCTGTATGGTCTCATCTGTGTCTTCTGGTAAAGTAAAAGAACACCATTCGTTGACATATTCACAAATGTCCTGAGAATGCCTTCAGGGGGTAGAGGTTTAGGGTCAACTTTCGTTTCAAGGATCTAAAACGACAAGTGCCTGAGAAGATAAATTCTTAAAATGGGAATTGCCCATTGTCTAAACACTCGCTTTTGTTCCTCTGTTGGCCTAAGTAAACTAGCAGATACTCACATTTATAGTATCACCACAACATTCAATCTCTTCTAAATATATGCAACTTAGAGTTGATCTTTGGATCTGAAACAAATATACTGTTGCATTCAAAATTCGAGGACCTGGTATAGAAATGATATATACATATGTCCATTCAAAAATGTGTGTATATGCATATGGGAAAACTACCCCATAAAAATGAAATGTTTAAAGAATCAAGAATGTAAAAATGCTTTTCTAAATGGAAATGTGATTTTTAATTCTAATAAACAATGATTTTTTTTTTGAGAATTTCTTTGTGAAATGATGAGAAAACCGTATGGACCTTTGGATTATCTTCAGGGTGCTAACTCATTCTGCCCCTTCCAAGGTAGTGTAGGCTTGCCTCTTCTCTTGTTTTTCCACCGCTGGATGACTATTTTGTCACGACTCCCTTATCGACCAGCTTCTTAATTTTTTAACGACCCCAAATTTCTTAGTATCATGCCCGAGTGCCTCAATGTTTTGAAAGTGATACACATTTATCTCTCTGTTTCCTTTTGCTCCTAGGCAGGTCTGGTCTTTAAACTAAGGTCCCGGAGTGCATGTTTGTTTCTCGCTCTGACTGTCATTAAGTCCTCAAAGCTGACCTTCATTTTCTCGAGCATCTTATTAAAGAAGAAATAAGAAAAATGGCATGGAATTCACTTTTCTCTTCATCTACGGGAGGCTGCACTTGGGTCGCTAAACACATACACCTCAAAGCACATTCCTTGAAGCTTTCATCAGGTTTCATCTTCGTACCCTGGAGATACCGACGACTTAGTGCTAGGTCCAAAGCACATCATATCACGGTAAGTCCTGCTAGACTGTCGGGGAAGTAGTGGATCGGTAATTTTTAATGCATCCCTCTATCTTTTGCAGAATATGGCCGCGTGAATCTTGAGGCATCTTGTTCCATCATCACGTGCAAATCTGAGAATCTTTGGAATTCGGAGGAACGACCAACCCAGGGTTCAAACAGAGTTTTCTTGCATCAAACTTCTTGTTTTCTCTTTTTTCCTCGAGCCCATCTTTTAACTGCTCGGATCTGGATTTTTGAGTGTCTTCAATTATTCATGATAAAACTCTAATTGTTATTTGGATTACCCCCCAAAAATTTTATGCAATGTAGTGATAGTGTTATGTAAAATATGTCATGATTGTACAATGTAATGCAATGCAATGCATGAATGCAAATGCGGTGTTGATTCTCGAACAGTCCTTAAAAGACTTTCAATCAATAGAAAAATGTCTGGTTGCAAGAAACTAATAATGAATTACAGGTGACACTTAGCTTCCTTCTGGAGATCTTGACTTCGGGAAGCAAAACCTGTGCTCCACGTCTCGACGTCGTCTTCAGGATGATGGATGACTTCGCCTTCTCTTCTTATTCTATTCTATGGACTCGTGACGTTATGATCTTTATTTTTGTGGCTTCTAAAAATGACATCAACAAGTGCAGGCATAATATTATAAAAAATTTTAACTTACTTAAAAATGAAACTTTTAGGTTTTTTGTTATTATTATTATTCTGAAAGTTTTATGAGAGAAGAAATTTCAAAGCAAAATAATAATATTTTCATTTTTTTTAATGAGTTAAATTAAAATCTGAGAATTTTAAAAATGGTCAAATGTGAAGATTTAAAATTGGGGTTCTGCGGCCCTGACTGAATCTTCTGCGTCGCACGTGCCTTATTGTCGTACCGTCTTCTTTCGCGATTGGTCTTTGCTAGGCCTAACTTGATATTGTAATATTATCGTTCCCGGCAAAGCAGACTTTTTCTATTTTGAAAGCCTTTTAATGAACTGTTCTTGAATCAACATCATGTCATGATATGCAACATGAATGCAAATAAAGGCGTTGATTCCGCTGGTAATCACCCTTTCGAACGACTTTCATGGGAATTAAAGGGTCCAGATTACAAAAAGATCCATATTACAAAAGGAGTCCCTATTACAAAAAGAGTCTATTACAAAGTCTTAATAAAATTCTACACATAAACTCTAGCTCTACCTCCTACCTCCTCGACAGCTCTGAGCAACTTGATAAACCTTGGTGCTTCTTCCATGTCCGGGGTTCTGAAAGGTCGGAGAGTCGTGGCTTCGGTAGTTAAGTCATTCACACACCTTGTAGCTCGTTGTATGTCCACCATTAGGTCTCGTGTGTATACTTTGGCACTACACGCTCATTCGGCAAATTGTTACGTCGGATCTGTTGAGTAATCTCTGACCGATGTCACGCGATTGGATCGATGCTGTCCTTCCTAAGACACCTTTTTTCCATGATGAAAGATTTTCTAATCGGGCAAACCACTTGAATCAACGCCTCTATGTAATGTGGATGCAATGATAATGCAACAAAAATATGTGTAAAAATAAAATAAAACACAAAAAGAAATGAGTTAGTACCGGATAAAAATAATAAATACATAAATAAAAGGACAAATTAAATAAGGTAAATAAACAAAACGACCCTATTTATCTAGTCCAAAACACCTAAGGTTATCTGCATGGCTCTAACAGGGTGGGTTTCTATGTTCTCTACATGCAGTGTTGGTGCTAGGAGGTACCCGAATTGTCCTTGCTGTCCCCTACTAAGGGTAGCAAGGCCCCCGATCATCACCCATTATAGGCTCCTTTCAACCGGGTTCAATTCAGGGGGACCCATTCGCTTATGCCCGTACGAAGGAACGATATCCTTACGAAAGCATAAGGTACTCGAGCCCCGAAGGTACTTGCTAGGCCCATACGGGAGAACGATATCTCCATGAAAGCATTAGCGTTTTCCCCCCACTTAAAAAGACGGGTTTATATGCCATATTTTAAATGCGTTAAAATAAACGCGCAATTATGACCGAATGTTAATTTAATAGTCACTTTAATCCGGAACTTCTAATATTAGTAAAGCGGTAATTATTTTGAAAGCTTGACTCTCATTTGTTTTTGAAAAACAAAAAATTATCCCCAGCGGAGTCGCCATCTGTAGCGATGCCCCTTTTAATTTTCATCGCTAAAATAAAAACGATTGTGTTTTCGAAGGATTTTTGAAAGGTGTTTGGATATAAAATATTTATTCCGTGGGGTTTACAAAAACCTCAAAAAAAATGGAGTCGCCACCGGCCACTTAGGTAGGCCGAACACCATAAAACCAGAGATTCAAAAAGACAGGGTTCGGGAGTCGGTTACGGATGGGGAAGGATTAGCACCCCCACACCGCCCAAAATTGGTACTTTAATAATTACCGTTTTATTAATATTGGATTTTCCGGATTAGAGTGACGATTATTTTAAAATTTAGTCTTAATTGCGAATTAATTTTAAGGGTCCCGTTATCCGAGAGTAAACGCCCAACCACTATCACTACGCCTGATACTGGCCCCGTTTACGCTCGGATAAAAGGACACCGCATTAACAATTTATATATCATATGCAATCTTAGTGGTAAAAATATAAAACATGGCAAAATATTTAAATGCAATAAATATTGACATAACAGAATACTAATCTAACATAAATGATATACTAGACTAAAACATGCATATAAACATATTAATCTAACTCATAAATAAAAACATATCTAGCATAAACAAAATACTAATATTCATAAATATTAATCTAACATAAAAACAAATTCATAAAATACTATTCTAAAACATACATACATAAATATTAATCTGACTCATAAATAAAAACATATCTAACATAAATAAAATATTAATATAAAACACAAATTTAAAACATATTAAATATTAATCTAAAACATAAACATAAAAAATAAGACTACAATTTTAAAATAACTAATACTTCATTAATTTATAAAAATTACAACACTAATAAAAAGGGAAGAAAATATACCTAACTAGGAGCTCGAATAACGAACCCTGACTGCACCCCACCGAGATCTACCGCGACCCCTCCAAAAATATTAACTAGATCGAACCTAAAATAGGACCCCGATCGAATGTTGGATCGAACCAACTGGGGTCGAGGGAACTGCCCCCAACCCCGGCCAGCCTTGCGGCCGGCCATGCCCCACGATTTGGGGTGCCAATTTATTTGGCAATTTGGCCTCAATTTTTCTCTTCAATTGGCGTCCAATTGCTCTCCAAATGGGGTGCCTATTTATAGGCAAATGGGATGGAAAATGGGTGACGTGGAGCACCCTGCTCCACGCAAATTTCCTTTTTTTTTTGATTTTTTTATATTAATTATTATTATTTTTTTTGATTTTTTTGCCTTTTTTATATATATAATTTTACTATTATAATAACACTAATAACACTAAAACCCGGTCAAAAATGAGTGATTACAGTATGGTAAACTTGTTATGATAATTTAATTTTTTAATGGAAAGACTTTGATATAGAGTTTTAGGGGTTAGGGTTTAAAGTTTAGGGGTTTAGATTGTATGGTTTAGAATTTAAGGCCAGTGTTTAGAATTTAGTGTATAGGGTTTAAGGTTTAGGGTTTAGTTTTCTAGGGTTAGGTTAGGAATTTATGATTTGTGTTTTTATAGTGTAAAAACGCAGGCTTGTGTAAAATTAGTTTTACACAGCCTGTGTATCAAAGTTTTACCCTTTTTTAATACCTTGATTTTATCATTTGATAAAAAAATTAAAATTTTATCATTTGTTTTTTTTCAAATTTTGATTTTTTTAATATGTTTTGCATTTTGAAGGTTTTTTTGTAATTTTTGTCCGAAGTATTAATTTGCATATTTTTAAAATTGTCAGCGACTAAAATAGTATTATAAAAATTAATTGAGAAAAAAATTGATACACAATTCGTGTAAATTAAAGTTTACACATGCTTGTCAAATTTAGGAGTTAGGTGTTTAGCTTAGAGTTTAGAATTTAGGGGTTTGGGTTGTAGGGTCTAGAATTTAAGATTTAGGGTTAGAGTTTATGGTTTAGAATTTAGAATTTAGGGTGTTAGAGTTTTGTGGTTTATATTTTAAAGAATGGTTGTGTAAAAAAATTACACGGGTTGTGTATGAAAATGTAACCTAAATTTATTATTCAATTTATTTAATTTATTTTTCTTATATCATTCAACTCAGTTCGAACTTAAAAATCAAATAAATCAATTTATTTTAAATACAAGAGTTAAAAATTCAAATTGTCATATTGATAATTTTTTCTTGAGCAAGTAATATTGATATTTTTAGGCCATGTTTGGCAAATAGAGGTTTGAGCTAAAATTAGAGGTTTGATTGGTCAAATCCACTAACATGAATGTTTGGTTAATAGCGAATTACAATAACGGATTGAGGTAAAACCTCTAATTTTAAAAAAACTGCTAATATGATCTTTTTGAAATTAGAGATTCTGACATAAGAGTTATAAATACATTTTTACACTTAACAATTACCCAAAATCTCCAAATAACCTAAATTAAACTTTTTATATTTTAATTATTCACCATCACGTGTTTACATGACATTTGTAAACTTGTACTTTTTATTTTTTATTCTCACACATTTATATTTGTATTTAAATTTAATAATTAATTATATTATATTAAAAATAATTATATAAATAATAAATTAATATATATGTCATTAAAATATGCTTAGTAATGTTATATTTTAAAAATATTTTTCATAATCTAATTAATATTAATAGATACAAAATATTGATAACTAATAAACTATTCAAATAAGTATCGAATATAATCATGCATTTATATGTCATTTTGTTTGTTTAAATAATCAAACAACTATCAGTTAATTTTACCTAACACTTTTATACAATCAGCTAATACAATTCGCTAATGCAATCAACTATCATCTATTAGCTAATGTAATCTGCTATCAAGTATCAGCTATTTGCTTATTGCTGTAGCGGTGTCCCTCCTCGCTAAAAAAAGTGGTTTTTATTTTTGAAATGATGTTTTTCGGTACATTTTAGAAAATTTGTGTTTTATTTAAAAATGGAGTCGCCACCGGCCACTCAAGGTGGACCGGACACCGTAAAAACCAGCGATTTAAAATTGATGGGTTCGGGAGTCAGTTACGGATGTGGAAGGATTAGCACCCCCACACCGCCCAAAATTGGTACTTTAATAATTACCGCTTCATTAATATTAGACTTTCCGGATTAAAGTTACGATTAAATTAAAATTTGGTTATAAATGCAAGCAGATTTTAAAAGCCCCGTTATCCGAGGGTAAACGCCCAACCACTATCACTACGCCTGATACTGGCCTCGTTTACGTTCGGATAAAAGGGCACCGTGTAATCACTCATTTTCACTTGTAAATATATTAATATTGCATGTATATTTATTATTTGAATGTTACTAATATAAGGTGATGTGTGCATGTATAAGCTATGTATACGTATTAGGGGTGTATGTATGTCGCGTATGTATCTAGAGTATAAGCGTATTTGATTAATATATAGATGTTATGTTAATTATATGTATGATTATACGTATACTAGAATATTATATTAATTAATGATTGTATAATATAAGTATATATTTTCGTATGTATATGTATTGCTGTTATAATTATACTATTATTATTATTGGGCTGACAAAATGAAAGAATTAAATATATTAAACCCAAATAAAAAATTTACAGTCCAATTACAAATCCAATTACAAGGCCCGGTTGGCCCAAATCTGTCTCTTATCTAATTACAATGTGCAGGTAACTGTGGGCCGTTGGATCAAGATCTGATCCAACGGCCACGATGCAATGGAAGTCAAAAATATCTGCCAGGCGCGTGCTCCACACGTATGGACCGTTCGAGTGCCACGCGCGCGTGTGGTCCACGCACGGACGCTTTAACATCCCACGCGCGCGTAAGATCCACGCGTTCTGACTCCTCGACTGCGGAGCTCCACGTGGCAAAATCTGAAGCCGTCTCATCGAATCGAGGCTTCATCCAGGCCGATCGTTCTTCAAGCCATCTCGACCGTTAGATCAGATCTGATCTAACGGCCGAGAACGTGTCTGGCCACTGGCAGAGTGTCCACACCGCCACCGCGCCGATATTCAGAATATGCCCAAGACAACAAGCAAAAATGTCAGTTCAGATCTGAAAAAGAAGATGCAACTTGCAACAAACACAGAGTAATATATATGAAACGGGGTTTTTGTAACAAAAAGAAGGGAAGGGGAGAGTAAAAAAAAAGAAAAGGGTAGTAACAAAAAAGAGAACGGAGATCTTGTAATACAAAAAAATCTGAAAGTTGTAAGCATCCAAGATAATCAAAAGACAGTCCAGTGGTAAACTTTTTGTCTCTTTTTCTTACTTGTTTTCTTTACATGCATATACGAAATAGAACAAAAAAAAAAGAAAAAAAAAAAGAAGAAGTCTTACCGGCGTTGTCTGTGGGTCTTCCCTTCCTTAGTGATAAGCCTTTCGGCTTCTACAAGCCAGATCTGGTGAACTAAAGGGAGGAGAAGACCCTTTATAGTTGTGTTTTGGTCTAAAAAAATTATTTTTTGAGGTTCGTATTTCCTAGATCTATGACAAATAAGGGCGTATCCTCCGAATCCAACCACGGATTCATGTTGAGGACGAAAAGAAGGTTATTTTGGTGTATTTTCGGAGCCTGCCGGCGCCGGTTAACGGCGGCCGGCGGCGGAGAACACGGCGGCCGGCCGCCGGATTCTGGGTTTCAGAAGAACAAAATAGAGAAAATGAAGAACACGGTTCTTGCAAAAACCAAAAAATGAGACGAATGACCAAAATCTGATTTCGGCCTAAAAAGAGGGGTTTTATAGTTGTTTTTATTTTGCTAAATGGGTAAATTACACACTTAATCCCACCGCGTTTTTAATATTTTCATTTTTGTCTTGCCGCATGGTATAATCACAATCCCAGTCCCCCTGATATTTTAAAAGGTTACAATTTCGTCCCTAAATTACACCGAATCAGTTTTTGAATGGTAAAATTACGTCCTTAACCATCCCGCGTTTTTGGATTTTTCACTTTGAGTCAGCCCCTTGGTCTAATTACAATTATGGTCCTTTTAGGTTTTGTTTGTTTCCCAATTTCGTCCCTAAATTACATATTATTGTTCTTAAACTTCTGCCACTGACTTTCGTTTTCTTTCATTTCTGTCCTGTTTTCTTTGTAAATACTAATGTTCGTATTATAATCGTATATGTTGATGTATTCTATTATTTTATTTTTATTTTATGTCCCTCGTATATGACTCGTATTTTATGTTTACATATATGTGTATTAAGATTATAATGGTCATGCGTTTTTATCCCGGTTATTCATATCAAGCATGTTATGTTTTAGTTGATTCGTACATGGCATATTTTGTATTTTATATGTGTGTGTTTCCTTGTTTTTTTAGGGTTACATGTTAGTGTATTTACCCTTTTTATGCGATATGTGGACCCGTATATGTTGAAATATGTTTTATTACCAGTATGCATGTCTTTTCGAAATATTTGTTCGTCTTTATGTACTTATTCCTGCCTTGTTATTTTGACATATGATAGTTGTTTTTTATCTATTATTTAGAATAATATGTATATATATGCATGTTTTAGTCTAAAATATCATTCATGTTAAATTAGTATTCTGGTATGTCAATATTTATTATATTTAAATATTTTGTCATGTTTTACGTTTTTGCCACTAAGATTGCATATCGAGATATAACTTGTTAATGCGGAGTCCTTTTATCCGAGCATAAACGGGGCCAGTATCAAGCGTAGTGATAGTGGTTGGGCGTTTATTCTCGGGTAACGGGACCCTTAAAATATATTCGCAATTATGACCGAATTTTAAAATAATCGTCACTCTAATCCGGAAAATCCAATATTAATAAAGCGGTAATTATTAAAGTACCAATTTTTGGGCGGTGTGGGGGTGCTAATCCTTCCCCATCCGTAACCGACTCCCGAACCCTGTCTTTTTGAATCTCTGGTTTTATGGTGTCCGGCCTACCTAAGTGGCTGGTGGCGACTCCATTTTATAATATGGTTTATTTTAAAACCCCACGAAATAAATATTTTATATCCAAAAGAGTCACAAACACCTTTCAAACACACCTTCAAAAATCCTCATTTTTTTAGCGATTTAAAAAAAAAGACATCGCTACAGATGGCGACTCCGCTGGGGATAATTTTTGTTTTTTTAAAAACAAATGAGAGTCAAGCTTTTAAAATAATTACCGCTTTACTAATATTGGAAGTTCCGGATTAAAGTGACTATTAAATTAACATTCGGTCATAATTGCGCGTTTATTTTAACGCATTTAAAATACGGCATATAAACCCGTCTTTTTAAGTGGGGGGAAAACG
This sequence comes from Hibiscus mutabilis, assembly GCA_019671005.1. Lineage (NCBI taxonomy): Eukaryota > Viridiplantae > Streptophyta > Magnoliopsida > Malvales > Malvaceae > Hibiscus > Hibiscus mutabilis. The sequence goes on from CM033734.1 coordinate 14,033,591, forward strand.
CTAATGCTTTCGTGGAGATATCGTTCTCTCGTATGGGCCTAGCAAGTACCTTCGGGGCTCGAGTACCTTATGATTTCGTAAGGATATCGTTCCTTCGTACGAGCATAAGCGAATGGGTCCCCCTGAATTGAACCCGGTTGAAAGGAGCCTATAATGGGTGATGATCGGGGGGCCTTGCTACCCTTAGTAGGGGACAGCAAGGACAATTCGGGTACCTCTTAGAACCAAGACTGCATGTAGAGAATACATAGAAACCTACCCATTTAGAGCCATGCGGATAACCTTAGGTTTTAGACGGGATAAATAGGGTTGTTTTGTGTGTTTAGTCTGTTTAATTTTGTCATTTTATTTATATATTTATCGATTTTATCTGGCACTGACTTGTTTTCTTTTCGCTTTTTGTTCTTTTTCTCATACATCATTACATTTGCATCGCATAAAGGTACTGGATCAAGTGGTTTGCCTGATCAGAAAGTCTTTCACCATGGAAAAAAGGTGTCTTAGGAAAGAAGAGCTTAATTTGTCAGTCAGACATTGGTCAGAGGTCAACCAGAAAATCCAAGGGGACAATCGGCCTAACGAACGCGTAATAGCTGGATACACCTATGTGAGTCTCCAACATAACGACTTGTGGGATCTTCAAAGCATTTGGGAAAGATGGGACCGAAGACTACAAGACTTATTTAGCGATAGTTATGGCGACATCGCGCAGCTATTATATGTTCGGATTAACCAGCCCCTACTCCGAGCTATAGTCCAGTTCTGGAATCCGGCTTTTTGCTGCTTCACCTTCAATGGGCAGGACATGATGCCTACGGTAGAAGAGTACACTGCTTTACTTAACCAGAAAAATATTCAGGAAGATTGGATCTACGCGAAGCCTCCAAGGAATCAGAATTACACTGCTAAACTCAAAACCTTTGCGGGAATGAGTGACGATTGGGTTAGTGGCCTCCTTCAAATCCGAGGAGATAATACTGATCTTTGCATGGGAAAGTATTCGGGACATCATATCGATACATCCGACGAGGCAAAGAAAATGGACTTATTCGCTTTAGGAATATATGGCTTGGTGATCTTTCCCAGTACTGGGAACATTGACATAGCCATTCGGATTTGTTTGAGCGGGTGAAACGGAAAGCAAACCCGGTACCAGCAATCTTGGTCGAGACTTTCATTTCCTTAAACGCTAGCCGGAAACATGAAGAAGGACATTTTCGAGGCTGCGCACAGCTATTACAAGTATGGATTCAGAGTCACCTGTGGAAGACGCCGACGCGGGTCCTGCCGGGGATATCCTTCCAAGGTTTTTCGCCTTTACGAGAATACTTGGCAAATGAATGGCGAGAAGATTTGAAAACAAAAATGTGGACCAGTTTCTTTAGGAACATTCAAGATGAAGACATAGCATGAAGGGTCCCATGGCTCGGTAAAGTTAATTATTTTCTATACAATTATGGTGACTTCAACTGGCTGATAATGTTAGGATTGCATGGAGGGATCGCTTGTGCTCCACTTTTAGTGTCTCGGCAGTTCGGATCACGACAGTTCATTCCCAATACCGCTGGAATAAGCCAAACTGAATTTCTTTTCAAAGGAGAGTTCAAAGGAAAAATTCAGACCATCATGAGGGCCTGGGATTATTGTTATCGGATCAGGGTGGAAGGAGATACCGAGCACATGACTACCCCAGATTACGATCTTTGGAGACGTTTGTGGGTTAATAATGTGATTCCTGAATCTGATCAAGGACCAGCAGTGTCACTCGAAGAGTTTACAAGGGTGGTACCGTCCGGAGCCGACATCTTAAGGAGTGAACTCGAGGAAGTTAAAAAGAAAATGGACATCCAACAGACCCAACATGCAAGCGAACTCTATAAAGCAAGCTTAGAAGTTGACGAGCGGGATGGGATCATTAGGCAACTGAAGAAATTAAATGCAGATTTGAGTGACAAGAATACTCTTTATCAAAAAGATGCCCTCCTATTATAGGCAAAAATACAAAAGGCCGGCCGGAGTCAGTTCATAGCTGTGGAAAGAGAAAGAATGAACGGCATCCGTTTGATGGAAGAAGAACGAGAAATTAACAAAAGAGCGATCGAGAAAGAGATTGAAAGCTACCGTTTGGCTATGGAGGAAGAAAAATGGTCCGCCAAGAAGGCCATTGATCAAGAGGAAGAAAGATTCAGACAAGAAATCAGCAAGGGAAAACAGGTTGTTCATCATGAGAGAGAAAGTGTCGCCGTATGGAAAAGAAAATCCATGAGTAGTCGAAATAGACTGTTAGAGATGCAGAAATTGTACGATGACACTATTCAAAAATTGGGGCAAAGCCAAAGTCAAAATGATGAATTAAAAGGAAAGGTGGCGGAAGTCGAACACTCACTTCGAATGTACTGCCACAGGAATAATTTCGCTGAGCTGCAAGAAAGAGAACGCGAAGTGGGTGTGTTACAAGCACGAATCGGGTCCCTCGAAGCAATTGTGGAGGATTACAAGGAAAGAATTAATGTGTTCGAGGAAGCTGCAGCCGGAGGGGACACCTATTGGCAGAAGAGATTACGCGACGCTGCTCGAATGGTACAGGACAGAGACCAGTACTACGCAAACCTAATGGTGGACATACAACGAGTCGCCAGACATGTAAATGATTTAGCTGTCGAGGCTGAGACACTCTGACCTTTTATAGCCCCGGGAATGGAAGAAGCTCCTAGGTTCCTCAAGCTGCTCAAGGCAATTGGAAAGTTAGGAGATAGAGCTAGAGTCTATCTATAGGACTCTGTGTTATAATTAGATCTTTTGTACTAGGGATCTTTACTTTGTAACATGAATTTTGTTGTAATCAAGACCCTTTAATTCCCGTGGAAGTAATTCAAAAGGGTGATTACCAGCGGAATCAGTGCCTTGTCTGCATGCATTCTTGCATTTGCATCATAACATTCGCATCATTGTACATGCATTTATTTTTTTTGCCACCATATTAACAATATGAATATTGTGGCATTGTATGTAGTTAACCCACAATCATTCATCATCTATACTTTACCCGGCTACAAAGAAAGCTCATGGAAGAAAGAATAATCAGTCTAGAAAGAGGGCAAAGAGAGCTCGAGACAAGGCTTGAAGAGGCCCAAAGAAGCCTTAGTGATCAGATTGCGCAGTCACAAACATCCATAGTATCTGATATAACTGCATTACTGGCAAGAAGTCTTGGAAAACGAGTAGAAGGAGAAAATGTTCAAGAACCAGAGGGTACCCCGGCTTACTACAAGGTTCAACCGACTGCACCAAACCAGGCTAGGAAGGTATATATTGACCCTGCAGGAATGTCTTCTAGCTTTCAAGTAGGGGCACCTGAGACTCAACCCCTCGATACTGAAGCACTTTACGAAGAAGAAGTGCCGGACCTAAACATGGTCGAAAGGATCAGGAATGAGGTAGAAAAAAAGTGGGAAGAAAGATTTCGCCTCATGGAAGAAAAATTTAAAGCGTTACAATCAAATGAAGAATCAGGAAACGACGCTAGTGACCTAAGTCTGGTGTCTGATCTTGTCTTGCCGCCAAAATTCAAAATGCCAGAGTTCGATAAATATGATGAAACCACATGTCCTTCTGCACACATAACGATGTATTGTAGAAAAATGGCGGCTTACCATAAAGATGAAAAGCTACTGATCCATTGTTTCCAGGATAGTCTAACTGGAGCGGCGTTACGTTGGTATACTCAGTTAAGCAAAGCGAATGTTAAAACATGGAAAGATCTGTCTAAAGCATTTACTGAGCAATACAAACATGTAACAGACATGATCCCTAGCAGAATTATGTTAGAAAATATGGGGCAGAAGTCCAATGAAAGCCTGCGACAATATGCCCAGAGGTGGAGAGAAGTGGCCGCCCAAATCCAGCCACCTATCCCGGAGCATGAAATCACGCCATTATTTGTCAATACTCTGAAAGGGGCACTCTTTGATCGCCTCATTAATAATACAACACAGTGTTTTGCCGATTTGATCAGGACTGGAGAGTCTCTCGAACTGGCAATTAAGAGCGGCAGAATTGATGGTGGGGAAGGGTCTCAAAAGTACAACAAGAGAAGTGAAGTAAACACCACCAGCACCTATACCGCCCCGAAGAATTTCACAGTCTCACAGCCACAAGCACCTGTGGGAAAAACACAAAATTCAAATCAAAGAGATGAGAGAGTCACCAAAAAAGAGAAAGAGAGTAGAACTTTCACTCCCCTACCTGTTTCATACACAGAACTTTATTCCCAGTTATATGAAGCAGACCTGGTCCGGCCATACATCGTTACTCCTGTCAATCCACCCTTCCCGCCTTGGTATAATCCAAGCGCACATTGCGACTATCACGGCGGTACCCCTGGACATCCCACTGAGAACTGTCTTGCCTTCAAAAAGCTTGTACAGAACTTAATCGATTCTGGGATATTGAAGTTTGAAGAGCCGAGTGTAGCCAACAACCCGCTACCTAATCATGGGAGCAGAGGGGTAAATGTCATAGAAGAATGCTTTACCAGGAGGATAAAGGATGACGTGTCAGAAATCAAGTCTCCTTTACGATGGGTATTTCAACAGTTATGCATGGCTCGTGTGATCAACAAAGGCATGATAATAAGGCAGAAGGAATGTGGAAAGTATTGCGAATTCCATCAGACTGAAGGGCATGATATCCAAGAATGTGACGAGTTCAAAAAATTGGTGTAGAAGTTGATGAATGAAAAACAAATTGAATTCTTTGAGGAGCCCATGGGGAAGGGATCAGACGTACACATGACAGATAGCCCCAAAACTAGATACGGGAAGGATAGACCTTTTATCATCTCTCCCAGGACAGGGAATGCAGGTGTCTCCCGAGGAGGAACCAGCAAAATAAATCCCAAAATCGTCATTTCAGCACCATCTCCATTCCCATTCAAAGATATGCGACAAATTCCCTGGAATTATGCTGTGAATGTGACCATGCCAGAAAAATCAGGACACGAACAGGTAAAAGAGCATACGCTGGAAGACCAACAAAGCCAGAACGATGTGAACGTTGGTGAGGTAGGCCATTTCACAAGGAGCGGCCGATGTTATTCTTCCGAGGCTTTGAAAGCAGCTGAAAAAGATAAGGGGAAGAGTGCAGCAGTTAGCCATACGCAGATATTTGGAGGAGAACCTGCCCCAAATATAAATGAGCCAGTAACTGAGGCCTAGGCCAAAGAATTTCTAAAGTTCTTGAGACATAGTGAGTACAGCGTAGTGGAACAACTACGAAAACAATCGGCCAGGATCACAGTGCTGGAATTACTCTTGAGTTCAGAGAAGCATCGGGAGACGCTATTGAAAGTGCTGAATCAAACTTTTGTGCCCCGGGACATTTCTGTAACAAACCTGGACATGATAGTGGGGCATATTACGCCTATAATCATATCACATTCAGTGATGATGAGATCTCGGAGGGAGGAATGGGGTCTACCAAAGCCCTTAACATCACTACCCACTGCAAAGGGTATGTATTACCAGGCGTACTAATAGACAACGGGTCAGCATTGAATGTCTTGCCCATGGTAACCCTGCAAAAATTGCCAATAGATGGTTCGCACCTAAAGCCTTGCTACAACTCGGTAAGAGCCTTTGATGGTACGCAAAAAGGAACAATGGGGAAAATTGAGGTGCCCCTATTGATCGGACCAACTGAATATGTGATCGATTTTGTGGTGATGGACATAAAACCATCTTACAGCTGCTTATTGGGAAGACCGTGGATCCACTCTGCAGGAGTTGTCCCATCATCATTGCATCAGAAATTAAAATTTGTAGTTGAAGGCAAATTGGTCACAGTAGAAGCAGAGCATGAATTTGTTGCTTCTGTGACATCAGACACCCCCTACATTGAAAATGATGAAGATGCTGCAGAATGCTCGTTCCGAGCATTAGAACTAGTAAATGCCACATTTGTTTCAGAGGGAAGCCGGATCCTCTACCCCAGGTTATCTAATTGTACTAAGATGACCGTCGCAGAAACTCTGGGCCGAGGAGCCAAAATAGGAAAAGGGCTGGGGAAGAAATTACAAGGAAACCTGAGACCCAAGAATATGATAACCAAGAAGGATCGTTTCGGGCTGGGTTATCAACCAAGTGTCCAGCAGAAGAAAGAGGAATATAAGAGGAAGGAGGAGCAAAGAAAAGCCAGATCTAAAGGAGAGGACATTCCGTGGAGGTCGATATCCTTTCCTAGTTTGAAAGCCACCTTCGTCTCCGGAGGGTTCTACCAGCCAGGTCAAGATATTGGAGAGGCAATGAAGAAAAATGATGAACTTAACCAGGAGGAAATGCTCAGTAAATCATTTGAGGGGATGTACATCAACATGATAGCTCAAAAAGACCGCGGCAACAAAATGTTGACCAACATCCGCCCTTGCCATCCCGGGGAAACACTCGATAACTGGAGCTGCATTGATCTACCTGTAGTTTTTAGGAATAGATCAGAGTAATGCTCCGAATCAACCTTTTGTTTTTGCCCATAGACAATGGGGATCTCTTGTATGGGGCACCTATGTTAACTTTTTGATTGAAATGAAAATATCCCCACTTTCTTAAAAATGACCAAAGTCTCATTTATTCCATTCATGCATTCTTCATGTTCATTCCCTTCATGTAAAGCCGTCTCTTTCCCAATACAATTCATTCTCATTTAATGCAGGTCGCTCATGATTGACGATATGAATGATACCGGATCCAATCCTGGAGTAAACTTCGAATGCCCTGAGGTATCAGAGGAAATTGAGGAAGGATATGATGAAATAGAAATTGAGATCCCGGAAGAGTTAAAGAGAATGGTGGACGACGAAGAAAGGCAGATTATGCCCCACCAAGAAGAAACAGAAATTGTCAACTTGGGGACTGAAGAAGCGAGAAAAGAAATAAAAATAGGAACGACTATTTTCTCAAAAACCAAGCATGAACTGATAGCCATACTTCAGGAATTCAAGGATGTCTTCGCCTGGACTTATCAAGATATGCCAGGACTGAATACCGACATAGTGGTGCACAAATTGCCAACCAAATCGGAGTGCAAACCAGTATAGCAAAAACTTCGGAGAATGAGGCCGTATATGTTGTTAAAGATCCGAGAAGAAGTGAAAAAGCAATTTGATGCTGGATTCTTGGAGGTAGCCAAATACCCTGAATGGGTTGCAAACATTGTACCAGTACCAAAGAAAGATGGGAAAGTTCGTATGTGTGTAGATTATAGGGATATGAACCGAGCTAGCCCTAAAGACAACTTCCCTTTGCCACATATTGACACGCTGGTTGACAACACCGCAAGACATTCATGGTTTTCCTTTATGGACGGCTTCTCAGGGTACAACCAGATAAAGATGGATCCTAACGACATGGAGAAAACCACATTCATAACCATGTGGGGCACTTTTTGTTATCAAGTGATGCCGTTTGGGCTAAAGAACGCAGGGGCAACATACCAAAGGGCAATGGTGACTCTTTTCCATGACATGATGCACAAAGAAATAGAAGTATACGTGGATGATATGATTGCCAAATCCCGAACAGAGGAAGAGCACCTATAGAACTTGAGAAAACTATTCCAAAGACTACGGAAGTACCAACTGAGGCTCAATCCTGCCAAGTGTACCTTCGCCGTTATTTCTGGAAAACTCTTAGGTTCGTAGTAAACAGAAGAGGGATTGAGATTGATCCGGATAAAGTGAAAGCCATCCAGGACCTTTCACCACCCCGCACGCAAAAGGAAGTCTGTGGTTTCCTGGGGAGGCTGAATTATATCTCTCGTTTCATTTCCCAATTAACCAATCAATGCGACCCGGTCTTCAGACTTCTCAGAAAGAATAATCCTGGCGTGTGGGATGAAGAATGTCAAAAAGCCCTAGAAAAGATCAAAAAGTACCTGACAAATGCTCCAATTTTAGTCGCACCCAGATGCACAGTGGGACCACTAATTCTCTACTTAACGGTCTTCGAGAATTCAATGGGATGTGTCTTGGGGCAACACGATGAGTCAAGAAAAAGGAGCAAGCCATCTATTACCTAAGCAGAAATTCAATGATTGCGAAACACGGTACCCGCCAAAGGCAGGCTGTTGTGTGCTCTAGTTTGGGCTACCAAGCGGCTCGAGCATAAAGACATGTTGTACCATACTACCCGGTTGATATCCAAGCTAGACCCACTCGTTCTTAATGGAAGCGCCAAAGACTAACGGGAAGGATGGCTCGATGGCGGATGCTATTATCCGAATTCGACATCGTATATGTTAATCGAAAAGTTGTAAAGGGAGTGCCATAGCATTTTCTGGCTAGTCGTGTGCTTCGGACGAATATGAGGCATTGAACTTTAGTTTCCCGCACGAAGACTTGATGTGCATTACAAGCCAAGAAGAGGTTTCGATGATAAGTCATGGAAACTTTACTTGATGGAGCCTCAAATGCCCTCGACATGGGATAGGGCGGTGCTAATTTCACCTGAGGACGTCTATTACCCTTTCACCAGCAGATTGGAATTTTTCTGCACAAACAATATAGCTGAATACGAAGCTTGCATCATGGGACTAAACTCAGCCATCGAGAGAAAGGTTAAGAAACTTCGAGTGTTCGGAGATTCGTCCTTAGTCATTTACCAATTGCGCGGGGAGTGGGAAACCAGAGACCCGAAGTTGGTCAAATATCACGAATTGATCCAAGAACCCATCAAAGGGTTCGAAAAGGTCAGCTTCAATTACCTGCCCCGAGAAGAAAATCAGATGGCAGATGCATTGGCAACCTTGGCATCCATGTTTAAAACAAACACCTGGGCAGAAATGAAACCCATTGAGATGCAGACGTTTGAAAAGCCTGCTCATTGTTGTAATGTACAGGAAGAGATTGACGGAAATCCATGGTACTATGACATCCTGCAATATGTCAAGCTTCGAAAGTATCCAGAAGGGGCAAACGACAATGACAGAAAAACGCTCAGAAAAATGGCAACAAAATATGTCCTAGATGGGGAAATCCTATATAGGAGAAGTCATGATCAAACATTGCTGAGATATGTGGATGCCCGGGAGGCGAAGGAAATCTTAGCAGAAGTACATGATGGGATCTGTGGAACGCATGCCAATGAGCTGTCTATAGCCCGTAAAATTATGAGATACGGATATTTCTGGTTGACCATGGAGGGAGATTGCATCGATTACGCCAGGAAATGCCACAAATGCCAAATTTACGCTGACAAAATTCATACACCTCCATCGCCTTTACACACCATGAATTCTCCGTGGCCTTTCGCAGCATGGGGCATGGACGTTATCGGGCAGATCCATCCGAAAGCTTCCAATGGGCATCGTTTCATTTTGGTCGCCATAGACTACTTCACTAAATGGGTAGAGGCAGCGTCTTACGCCAATATCACCAGGACTACAGTTTGTAAGTTCTTAAAGAAGGAAATTATTTATCGATACGGATTGCCAGAGAGGATCATCACCGACAACGCTTCCAATCTAAACAACAAAATGATGAAGGACGTGTGCACTCAATTCAAAATAACACACCATAATTCCACGGCCTATCGTCCTAAAATGAATGGAGCAGTGGAAGCGGCAAACAAAAATATAAAGAAGATCATAGCGAAGACTACGGATACCTACAAGGATTGACATGAGAAGTTGCCTTTTGCCCTTTTCGCCTATAGGACGTCTATTCGCACATCAACAGGGGCAACACCTTATTCCTTGGTGTATGGTGCCGAAGCAGTACTCCCAATTGAGGTAGAGATTCCGTCTCTCCGGGTCTTAAACGAAGTAAAATTGGAAGAAGCTGAATGGGTGCAGGCCAGACTCGACCAACTAAATCTCATTGACGAAAAAAGACTAAAGGCCATTTGTCATGGTCAGATGTACCAAAAGCGGATGGTGCAGGCATATAACAAAAAGGTGCGCCCGAGAGAATTCAAAGAAGGGGATCTGGTACTCAAGAGAATCCTCTCTATCCAGAAAGATTCTCGAGGAAAATGGATGCCCAACTGGGAAGGACCGTACGTCGTAAAAAAGGCCTTCTCAGGAGGAGCCCTGATCCTAACAGAAATGGACGGGGACGACCTGAAAAATCCCGTAAATTCTGATGCCGTCAAGAAATACTATCTCTAAAAATAAATAAAAAAAAATTTGGAGAGCTCAGGACGAAAACCCGAAACCGGGCGTCTTGAAGCAAAGGAAGGACTCGAGTTGAAAACCCGCAAAGGGCGGCTTAGGTAAATTGAAAAGTTGAATATCTGAAGAAAAGGTATCCCCATAAACATCATGAAGAGAAGGTTTCAGGCAAGAAATTCTACACCGGTTGACAGGATCATGTATCATTCATATCGAGGATAATGAGAGATTTTGTATCTTCATGTGTGTTATACCTTTCTTTTTAAGATATCCCAAACCCTTAATCATAATAAAACCGTGTTTTGAGCATCCATTCCTGGCCTTCTTGTCAATTTCAGTCAAATAAGATAACATAGGCTTATAATGAAACAAGAGATTTCGAAGCATTACTATGATTTAACCTTGAAAATGCAGGTGATCAAAGAAAACGATGTTAACTCCGTCCTCTAGTTCCCTAATGGCTGTCGATGGGGAAGGCGGGAAGCTTCAAACAACCTGGTAGGATAACCAATGGCACATGTCCTATCTATTCAAGAAAGGCGTACGAGATAACAAAAGAGATCTTTTGGGTAAAAACCAGAAGGGCACCCCTCTCAAAAAAAAATCTCTAAAGTGAAAACCCGAAAGGGCACTTTAGAATTCCAAGTCGAAATTAAAAAAAAAGGTCGAGATGGTTGAACTTGGCAGTGAAGCGGGGTATCGATGCCCGTAAGAAAGGAGAAAGCGAACGTCAAGATCAAATAAGGACCAAAACAAGCCCACCAAGATATTGAATCTCATGCATCATGAATAGTCAGACATCACTAGGATTAGGAGCATGTCAATTCATTCATTTGTCATAGCATTTTGTTTTCATCTCGCATGTGTATATCTGCAGATCCAAAGAGACATCGGGGGTCATCACGGTGTGAATCCCAAATGAGAAGACAATGTTTTTACATAAAGGCACATGTTTTCAAGCTCTAGAGAGAGGTTCTATATAGGAAGAATCCTCCTCTCCGAGGCTTCAGAAGCTGAAAGTTCTATATAGGAAGGACTGACAGCTCCAGGGTAAAGACTAGCAGTTCTATATAGGAAGGACTCCCGGTCGAAGGAATTCACCCATGACACGCAAGATTATATAGGAAATCCTGCTGTGTCGGAAGCAAAGAGTTCTATATAGGAAGGGCTCCTAGCTTCAATGTCTTAGAGTGAAAGATTCTATATAGGAAGAATCCGTAACTCCAAGATTTCAAGACGCCGAAAAGTTCTATATAGGAAGGACCGATGGCTCCAAGGTGAAGACTCGTAGTTCTATATAGGAAGAACTCCCGGTCACAGAAATTCATCTATGACATAGGGTTATATAGGAAACATGTTGTGTCGATAGCAAAGAGTCTTATATAGGAAAGGCTCCGAGCTTCATTGTCTTAGGGTGAAAGGTTCTATATAGGAAGAACCTGTAGCTCTGAGATTTCAGACGCCAAAAGTTCTATATAGGAAGGACGGACGGCTCCAGGATTTGAAGACTAGCAGTTCTATATAGGAGGAACTCCCAGTCAGAAGAATCCATCAGTGACGCAAAAGGTTTTATATAGGAGAAACCAGTGTTGAAAGCAAAGAGTTCTATATAGGAAGGACTCCAAGCTTTATTGTCTCAAAGTGAAAGGAATGACTCATAATTCGGGATGTCAGAGCGAAGGGTTCTATATAGGAAGAGCCTGTAGCTCCAAGATCGGAAGGTGACGAAGCTCTATATAGGAAGAACTTACGAGCCTGAAGATTCAGCCAAGGAAGAGCGGAGATGTCCAAAAGAATTCGTTTTTCCAAGGCTACAAACAGGGAAGTCTGATAAAATGAGTGCTTATGAATCTTTGCTTTGTTTCCCATTCCATGAGAACAAGCAAAGAGGGGCAACTGTAATCACTCATTTTCACTTGTAAATATATTAATATTGCATGTATATTTATTATTTGAATGTTACTAATATAAGGTGATGTGTGCATGTATAAGCTATGTATACGTATTAGGGGTGTATGTATGTCGTGTATGTATCTAGAGTATAAGCGTATTTGATTAATATATAGATGTTATGTTAATTATATGTATGATTATACGTATACTAGAATATTATATTAATTAATGATTGTATAATATAAGTATATATTTTCGTATGTATATGTTTTGCTGTTATAATTATACTATTATTATTATTGGGCTGACAAAATGAAAGAATTAAATATATTAAACCCAAATAAAAAATTTACAGTCCAATTACAAATCCAATTACAAGGCCCGGTTGGCCCAAATCTGACTCTTATCTAATTACAATGTGCAGGTAACTGTGGGCCGTTGGATCAAGATCTGATCCAACGGCCACGATGCAATGGAAGTAAAAAATATCGCGGTAGCGTGCTCTCACACGTATGGACCGTTCGAGTGCCACGCGCGCGTGTGGTCCACGCACGCGGACGCTTTAACATCCCACGCGCGTAAGATCCACGTGTTCGACTCCTCATTGCGGAGCTCCACGTGGCAAAATCTGAAGCCGTCTCATCGAATCGAGGCTTCATCCAGGCCGATCGTTCTTCAAGCCATCTCGACCGTTAGATCAGATATGATCTAACGGCCGAGAACGTCTGGCCACTGGCAGAGTGTCCACACCGCCATCACACCTGATATTCGAATATGCCCAAGACAACAAGCAAAAATGTCGGTTCGGATCAAAAAGAAGATGCAACTTGCAACAAACACAGAGTAATATATATGAAACGGGGTTTTTGTAACAAAAAGAAGGGAAAGGGAGAGTAAAAAAAAAGAAAAGGGTAGTAACAAAAAAGAGAACGGAGATCTTGTAATACAAAAAAATCTGAAAGTTGTAAGCATCCAAGATAATCAAAAGACAGTCCAGTGGTAAACTTTTTGTCTCTTTTTCTTACTTGTTTTCTTTACATGCATATACGAAATAGAACAAAAAAAAAAAAAAAAAAAGAAGTCTTACAGGCGTTATGCATGGGTCTTCCCTTCCTCGATGATAAGCCTTTCGGCTTCTACAAGCCAGATCTGGTGAACTAAAGGGAGGAGAAGACCCTTTATAGTTGTGTTTTGGTCTAAAAAAATTATTTTTTGAGGTTCATATTTCCTAGATCTATGACAAATAAGGGCGTATCCTCTGAATCCAACCACGGATTCATGTTGAGGACGAAAAGAAGGTTATTTTGGTGTATTTTGAACTGCGGCGCCCGATTAACGGCGGCCGGCGGCGGAGAACACGGCGGTCGGCCGCCGGATTCTGGGTTTCAGAAGAACAAAAGAGAGAAAATGAAGAACACGGTTCTTGCAAAAAACAAAAAATGAGACGAATGACCAAAATCTGATTTCGACCTAAAAAGGGGGTTTTTATAGTTGTTTTTATTTTGCTAAATGGGTAAATTACACACTTAATCCCACCGCGTTTTTAATACTTTCATTTTTGTCTTGCCGCATGGTATAATCACAATCCCAGTCCCCCTGATATTTCAAAAGGTTACAATTTCGTCCCTAAATTACACCGAATCAGTTTCTGAATGGTAAAATTACGTCCTTAACCATCCCGCGTTTTTGGATTTTTCACTTTGAGTCAGCCCCTTGGTCTAATTACAATTATGGTCCTTTTAGGTTTTGTTTGTTTCGCAATTTCGTCCCTAAATTACATATTATTGTTCTTAAACTTCTGCCACTAACTTTCGTTTTTCTTTCATTTCAGTCATGTTTTCTTTGTAAATACTAATGTTCGTATTATAATCGTATATGTTGATGTATTCTATTATTTTATTTTTATTTTATGTCCCTCGTATATGACTCGTATTTTATGTTTACATATATGTGTATTAAGATTATAATGGTCATGCGTTTTTATCCGGTTATTCATATCAAGCATGTTATGTTTTAGTTGATTCGTACATGGCATATTTTGTATTTTATATGTGTGTGTTTCCTTGTTTTTTTTTAGGGTTACATGTTAGTGTATTTACCCTTTTTGTACGATATGTGGACCCGTATATGTTGAAATATGTTTTATTACCAGTATGCATGTCTTTTCGAAATATTTGTTCGTCTTTATGTACTTATTCCTGCCTTGTTATTTTGACATATGATAGTTGTTTTTTATCTATTATTTAGAATAATATGTATATATATGCATGTTTTAGTCTAAAATATCATTCATGTTAAATTAGTATTCTGGTATGTCAATATTTATTATATTTAAATATTTTGTCATGTTTTACGTTTTTGCCACTAAGATTGCATATCGAGATATAACTTGTTAATGCGGAGTCCTTTTATCCGAGCGTAAACGGGGCCAGTATCAAGCGTAGTGATAGTGGTTGGGCGTTTATTCTCGGGTAACGGGACCCTTAAAATATATTCGCAATTATGACCGAATTTTGAAATAATCGTCACTCTAATCCGGAAAATCCAATATTAATAAAGCGGTAATTATTAAAGTACCAATTTTTGGGCGGTGTGGGGGTGCTAATCCTTCCCCATCCGTAACCGACTCCCGAACCCTGTCTTTTTGAATCTCTAGTTTTATGGTGTCCGGCTTACCTAAGTGGCCGGTGGCGACTCCATTTTTTAATATGGTTTATTTTAAAACCCCACAAAATAAATATTTTATATCCAAAAGAGTCACAAACACCTTTCAAACACACCTTCAAAAATCCTCGTTTTTTTAGCGATTTAAAAAAAAAGGCATCGCTACACACCGCATTGACAATTAATATATCTCATTATGCAACTTAAAAACATGGCAAATAATTTAAATGCAATGTGATAAAAATATAAATAAATACTAACATAATAAAATACTAATCTAACACAAATAAAATACTAATCTAAAACATTCATACATAAATAAAAACAAATCTAAAACATTAATTTAAAACATTCATTTAAAACATAAATAAATACTAATCTAAAAAATAAATAAACATACAAAAAAGAGCACTATTTTAAATTAACTAATACTTCATTAAAAAATTACAACACAAATAAAAAGGGAAGAAAATATACCTAACTATGAGCTCGAATGACGAACCCCGATTGAACCCCACCGAGATCTACCACGATCTCTCCAAAAATATTAACTAGATCGGGTCTAAAATAAGACATCGATCGAACCGGTTAGGACCGAGGGCACTGCCCCGGTCCTTGGCTACCCGAGAGCTATGCTCTCTTATTTGGGCAAGCCTTGGCCGGCTCATTTGCTGCTCCGTGTTAATCCAATTGCCCCATATGCCTTTATATAGGCAATTGTTGGTTGCTTTGAGGTGACGTGGAGCTTCCCCATCCATTTCTTCTTTTTTTTAATTTTTTTAATTATTATTATTATTTATTTATTTTAAAATTAATATTATTATTATTACAATAATACTAAAAATACTAAAAACCTGGACAACAATGAGTGATTACAGTTGCCTGTTGCGCGTAATAAGTGCTACGCAAATGTGCAAGTATACACGTCGCAAGTTATAGTATAAAAGATATCGTCTCCACAGGGATTGGTGCCACTTCAAGAATCTAGTCTCTTGCACTGTAAAAAGTAAAAACACAAGTAAAGGATTATAGAAGTTTTAACTAACAACTAATCTAGAAAGCAACTAAGTAAAAGAAAAGATGAATTCAATTGAGAGAGATAGGCTAGGTTATCGTGAGTTGAGGTGTGATAGCCGATTGGATTGTCTTGGTAAAAGAGTGCGGGCAACTCGATTGCGCCGTGGCGACTTTGCACAACGGGGTTGCCTTGGCAACTAATTGATGGTTGCTTGGGCGACTAGTTGGGCAACTACTTGGGCGATCGGGCAGCAACTTCAAGGTTCGGCGGAGCGTTCTTCAATGGTTTCTTCTTATCCCTAAGTCGAAACTCTAGCTACTTGTGCATGCCTTGATAATACATCCTGCGTGAATCAAGGGTGAACAACAACCAATCTTGCGCTCCTCTTAGCCGTTGAAATCCTTAACTTATTCCTAAGCCGGATTAATCTTCACCATCATTGGATTGAATAAAGATCATATTCATTCGTTTCTTGAATCTAACTCTCCCGATATTAGATAAATGGATGAAATCACGAGATCCTCTCCCAATTCACTGCAAAACAATAATAAGAATCAAGAATGAATAAACCTTGAAATAGAAAAGTGCAAACTCTTATTACCTAAACAAAAACCAATAGTTTCTCACAACCACAAAACACAATAACCATAGCCAAGTAAATTTAGTTCATGGCTAGGTTCCAAAAAACACAAGATAAGCAATCCCTAGCATGAACCCAATTGAACAAGGAAGAAAAGATGAAGCTTGTCGAAAATCCCTTGCCCTAGATGCTTGCCGAAAATTCCCTTTGCTTCCTCTCTTGGTCTTGTCGAAATTCCCTCTTGCTCTCCCCCTTGAATTGTCGAAATCTCCTTGATATTTATAGGGCTAGGCCAAAGTCCTTCTTTGAGGAGGAGTTTGAGTTGGAATTAAATTATCTTTAAAGAATATAATTCTTTATTATAATTTTATTCCTATTAGAACTTCTCTATCCTCTTGGAATTTAATTCTTCTTTAATCTCTGCATGGCAATCAAATTCCTTTGGGCTTGGACCTTGCTCCATGTCATCTTGGGCTTGTAAAGTCATGGATTTCGACATCCATATTGCCTTTGGTCTTTGTCGACAAATGCCATGGCAACTGGCTCGGCGTCTCCTTCATGCACTGCCCTGGCAACTAGCTCGGCATATCCTTCATGCATTGCCCTGGCAACTAGCTCGGCATTGCTTTGGCAAGTGATCCTGCACATACACACAAAAACACACCAAAGCAGCATCTATTTCCACAAAAATCACCAAGTTATGTAATCAAGCTTAACGATTGAAGGAAACATGGATTAATGCATGAATGGCTAACTATGCAACTAATATGAGCCTAAGTCTAACAATAATATGAGTAAAAAGGGTAAGAAAAATAGTACTTTTGAACACTTATCACACCCCCAAACTCGAACTATTGCTTGTCCTCAAGCAATGCAAACTCATAATTACCTGCCAAGACTTCAAATTCTCACAATCTTAGCTTTGAACTTGATTTCAATTCTCTGAACCGGGGCACAAAGTATGATTGGCTTTTTATTTTTCGGAAAACTGAGGAGTTACTCGGAATCAAACTATAATGCTTGTGAGTGTGTGCGGAGTTGTGTGCAAGTTGATTTTTCGGATTCTATGCAAACAGTAGGTTTTCAAATTACTTCATTGGGTTCTTTTTTAACATGTTTTAACTAGAGCCAATTTCGGGCACCTCTAGTGTTTTATTTTTAGTTTTCTTAAGTTAATTTAATCGACTAGAGCCGGTTTCGGGCACCTCTAGTTTCAAAAAAAAAATTTAACGCCTCCTAGAGCCAGTTTCGGGCACCTCTAGTGATCAATTTTTTTAGCATATGCTAGAGCCAATTTCGGGCACCTCTAGCATTCATCCAATTTTTATTCTAATCCCCCAATTAGTTAATTATCAACCTAAGTTTACTAGAACTCCTTAAATCAATCAAACCACAACAGTGTTTCATCAAATTTAGCATCATAGTAAAATTCTAAGTTTTTCATGGTTATCCTAGAATAAAAATTCTATCAATTAAGTGCATTGGTAAAGTCATCATTGAATATTCATCAAATCTAAGCAATTCTTGTTTCAATTAAAGGCATGGCAAGCAATTTATGTATCCTAAATGTAATGCTTAAGATTAATGTAACTAAACATGGTAATTACTAATAACAATCCCCCCCAAACTCGAGTGAGGCATTGTCCTCAATGCATGCATAAAAATAACAAAAAATAAAAATAAAAATGCATACGAGGACTTACTCCGAGAGTTCGTCATCGTAGATGATTAGTTTCCTTCTAGTTGGCGTCTTGATTTTCTTGCTTGAACGCGATGGTTGTTTTCTTGTTGCCGGTATGTCTTCAGCTTTGGTTGCCGTGGCATCTTCAGGGTTGGTTGCCGTGGCATCAGCTTGTGCAGGCATGAAGTAAGTTGCCGCGACATCTTCTTCATTGGTTGCCGGGGCAAGGATCTTGGCAGTAAATTTCCTTAACATAGTAGTTGTGAGTCTTGTTGTGAAAAAGAAAATAAAGAAAACCTGAAAACTAAAGATAATGAAGAAAAAATAAAATATCTCCTAAAAATAAAAATAAAAAGAAAAAGAAAAAGGAAATACTGAGAGGAGAGCATGCTCATGCATCTCCTAAGTTGACCACTTCCTTGTTACGTTCCATATGGGCACCATTGTAGTGCTTCAATCTTTGTCCATTAACTTTGAATTCATGGTTGTCAGAGATGGACTTGATTATCACAGCACCATGGGAGAATGGTTTGACGACTTCAAATGGTCCCGACCATCTTGATTTCAGCTTTCCCAGGAAAAGTTTTAGCCGAGAATTGAATAGGAGAACTAGTTGCCCTGGCGTGAATTGCCGTGGCAATAGTTTCTTGTCGTGCCATCGCTTTGTTTTCTCCTTGTAGATTCATGCATTGTTATAGGCGAGTGCACGAAATTCTTCTATCTCATTGAGATCCATCAAGCGCTTTTGTCCGGCACTTTCCCAATCCATATTCACGGTCTTGATTGCCCAAAGATGCCTTGTGCTCGATTTCCACCGGTAGATGACATGTTTTACCATAGACAAGCCGGAAGGGGACATACCTAATGGTGTTTTGAATGCAGTGCGATATGCCCAAAGTCGTCATCTAGTCTTAATGACCAATCCTTCCTTGAGGGATTTACAACTTTCTCGAGTATTCCCTTCAACTCCGGTTGGAAATTTCTGCTTGCCCGTTGGTTTGTGGGTGATATGCCGTGGCGATCTTGTGTGATATGTCGAGCGTTGCAACATCTTGGCAATTAGTCTGTTGTCAAAATGCTTGCCCCGTCGCTGATAATTGCTCTCGGCATCCCAAACCGTGTAAATATGTTTTTTTCTGCGGGAATCGTTGCACGGTCTTGGAATCGTCGTTGGGAACTGCAGCTGCCTCTACCCATTTAGACACATAGTCGACGGCGAGTAAGATGTAGAGGTTGCCGAATGAAGATGGGAAAGGTCCCATAAAATCGATCCCCGGACATCGAAACAGTTCTACCTCGATGATGTTCGGAGTGGCATCTCGTGTCGTCTAGAGATATTACCCGTCCTCCGCAACGATCACATTGCTTGTAGAAGTCTTGGGCATCTTTGTACAATGTTGGCCAATACAAACTGGATTGCAAGACTTTGGCATGATGCGAGTTCCTCCAAAATGTCCTCCATAGGGTGAAGAATGGCATTGCCGAGAGTACATTCTGTTGCTCTTCTTCAGGACACATCAGTCAGATAACCGATCTGCACATTGTTTAAACAAAAGAGGCTCGTCCCAAAAGTAATGCTTAGCATCATGGCGAACCGCTTCTTCCCTTGGTGAGTAATGCCATACGGAAAAATACCACAAACAAGGAAGTTAACTAAATCTGCGTGCGGTATTGCCGAGGCATGTCTTTGCCGTAGTGTCGCTCCCAAAATTGCCGGCGTGTCGTCAAAGACTGCTGCTGCGGCGTCGAGAGTTGCCGAGGCGTGTGCATCCATGGTTGCCGAGGCGTCATGGGCTGTCGAGGCGTTGAGGGTTGCCGAGGTAATTAGAATCTGTTCATCCGGAATGCATCGCATATCTCTAGATCCGCGTCCTTCTCCCTATTGCGTTCCCGGACGTGATAAGTGATCGCCCACTTGATTTTCTCGTTCCTTTCACATCCTTAATTTCAATATCAAATTCTTGTAAAAGTAATATCCAACGAATCAAACAAGGTTTAGCATCCTTTTTAGCAAATAAGTATTTGATTGCCGAATGGTCCGTATGAACAATTACCTTTGTACCAATTAAATAGGATCGGAACTTGTCAAATGCGAAAACTACAGCTAGTAACTCTTTCTCCGTTGTTGTGTAATTCACTTGAGCATCGTTAAGAGTTTTACTAGCGTAGTATATCACATGGAAAGTCTTACAATGCGTTGGCCTAGGACTGCTCCTACCGCGAAATCACTTGCATCACACATGAGCTCAAAAGGTAGCGTCCAATCTGGTGGAACGACAATGGGTGCCGAGGCAAGCTTTTTCTTTAGGGTTTCAAATGTTTGAGTGCATGAATCATCAAAATCGAAGACTTTATCCTGTTCAAGCAGATTACACAAAGGTTTCGTGATTTTAGAAAAATTATGAATGAACCTCCTGTAAAAACCTGCATGTCCGAGAAAACTTCGAATTCCTTTAACCGAATTTGGTGGGGGTAATCTCTCGATCACGTCCACCTTGGCTTTGTCTACTTCAATTCCCTTGGATGAAATCTTGTGGCCGAGCACTATTCCTTCATCTACCATAAAGTGGCATTTCTCCCAATTGAGGACTAAATCTGTTTCTTCGCATCTTGCCAACACCCTCTCTAAATTGCCGAGACAGCCGTCGGTCATTACCAAAAACCGAAAAATCATCCATGAAGATCTCAAGGAAGTCTTCGACCATGTCCGAAAAAAGAGCGCCATCATGCATCTTTGGAAGGTTGCCGGGCGTTACACAATCCGAACGGTATCCTTCGGAAGGCATAAGTACCGTAGGGGCATGTGAAGGTTGTCTTTTCTTGATCTTACGGTGCTATGGCAATCTGATTGTAACCTGAATAACCATCAAGAAAACAAGAAAAGGGTTTTACCCGCAAGACGGTCAAGCATTTGATCAATAAAGGGTAATGGGAAGTGATCTTTCCTAGTGGCTTTGTTTAGCTTTCGATAGTCCATACAAACCCTCCAACCGGTCACACGATCTGATTGGGATAAGTTCATTATTTTCATTGCTTACCACTGTTATACCTCCTTTTTTTCGGCACACATTGTACGGACTTACCCACGTACTATCGGAGATAGGGTATATAATGCCAAGCGTCAAGCCACTTGATGATTTCTTTCATTACAACCCCTTTCATGGCATGATTCAGTCTCCTCTGGGCCTCAATTGAAGGTTTGTGATCATCTTCCAACAAGATCTTGTGCATGCACACCGCCGGGCTAATTCCCTTCAAGTCGGCAATTGTCCACCCTATTGCCTTTTTGTGTAGCTTCAACATGTTGATCAGCTTCTTTTCTGCTCAGTTGTAACTTAGAGGAAATAATTACGGGTAATGTATTATCGATCCCTAAGTATACATATTTCATTTGCTCGCAATTGTTTCAACTCAAGAATTGGTGGATTTTCGATAGAGGGTTTTTCGATCTTACCTTCCTTACTTGAGTAGTCCAGTGGTTCAAAGTATGTACCTGGTCGATTGACTAGCCAATTTGCCTCTTCTGGTTGTTCCTCATCGACCGGTTCTTCATACTCCTCACGTTCCTCGTGTTCGCAATGTGTAGTTCTTGAGGCAACTAAATTCTTCATCGGTTAAACTCTGCCGTGGCATGAAGTAGTTGGCATTCTTCCGGATCATCTGCATGCCTTAGTGTTTGGAACACATTTAGTTTTACCTGCTGGTCATTCACCCTCATTGTGAGTTCTCCTTTTCAACATCAATCAAAGTTCTCCCATGCGCTAGGAATGGTCTCCCGAGAATGATAGGTGCATGCTCATCCGCTTCACAATCCAAAATAATAAAGTCAGCAGGAAAAAATGAATTTATCAACTTTTACCAAGATGTCCTCGATTTTTCCCTCTGGATGCACATAGGATCTGCTTGGCTAGCTGCAGCATAATCTGTTGTAGGTCTTGCCTTCCCGATTCCTAGTTTCGAAAAACCGATTTAGGCATCAAGTTTATGCTAGCCCCTAGGTCGCATAGTGCTTTCCCGACATAGTGATTTCCAATAGAACGGTATTGTGAAACTTCCGGGATCCTTCAACTTTGGTGGCATACGATTGTGCAACATTGCCATGCATCCTTCATCGCAAGAATCTGTTTCAAACTCTCCTAGCCTTGTTCTTTTGGACACAATGTCTTTAAGGAACTTGGCATAGTTTGGCATTTGTTCAATTGCTTCCACCAATGGCAAGTTGATGTGGACTTGCTTTAGGATATCAAGAAACTTCTTGAATTGGTATTCTTGCTTTTGTCGCTTCAATCTTTGTGGGAATGGTGGTGGAAGTCGGATATCTTCGATCCTTTCATTGGTTTGAAATTTGATTGACGGCATTGCAGGGACATCTGGAGTTGCCGAGGCATGCTTATCGCAAGTTGCCGAGGTGTCTTTATCGTCGGTTGCCGAGGCATGCTTATTGCCGGTTGCCGCAGCAATTCCTGGTTCAGCATCTGAGACTTTGCCGCTAGGTTCGTCTTGATCTTTTTGTGGAGTTTTGTTTGACGAGCGGGTTTGAATCTCTCTAAGTTGTTGGCCACTTCTGGTTGTGATTGCCTTACATTGCTCATGGCCATTCCTCTTGCGACTTCAGATGTCGCTAGGTAAACCTCATTGTGGTCCGGTGTTGATTTTTGAGCAAACCGTCCGACTTGATTTTCCAATGATTTGATTGCCGCCTCTTGGTTTTGCAATCTCATCTCGGTCTGTTAATAAAAGCATCAGTTCTTTTTATGAAATTACTATTCTCACCCATATAAGATTCAGTTTTCATCATAAAAGCATTTAGAGAATTTTCCAAAGAACTGGATGTTGTCGGTTGTTCTTTGCGGCATCCATTGCCGTGGCATATTCTAACTGAATCCGATGCTTGTGCATTTTGATTGTTCGTTTTAGAGCATTGTTGGGATTACTCCATGAAAAATTCGGTGCTTCTTCCAAGCTGGATTGTATGTATTGGACATCATGTTGTTGCCCGATTGTAATTCCCCACATAGAAGCTAGATTCGGATTCTGCATACATTCGGAAGAATTATGGTTATCACCACATAACTCACAAAAAGAATCCATTACCTTGACTTCATGTGTGTTGTTTGGTTTTTGCATGTTCGGACCATCTTGGTTAAAGCGCCAATTGTGCGAAATTGAATCGATGATCCTAGTTCATGTATTGTGGCTTAGCGTCTAACTCCTCCTCTTCTAGTAGATGGGAATTGATAGTCATTCTTGGCCAGCCTGTTTAAGATTTGCATTGCTTCTTCCGCGACTTATCTAGGAGTATTACATTTGCCGAGGCGTCTAGCATCATCCTTGTTGGTGTATTCACGGCATTGTAAAACATTGTCACTTGAGTCCACACCGAATCCGTGTAAAGAGCATTTGTGCAGAAGTTCTCTATATCGCTCCCAAGCCTCGTACATGGATTCATCATCCGCTGCCGAAAAGAAGTAATGTCGTTACGGCTTATATCGATTAAATTTGTAGGATTAAATCTAGCAAGGAAATCACGACAAAGATCAGTCCAAGATGCTATGGATCCGGCAGAATGCTATTTAGCCATGCTTTCGCCTATCCTCGGTGAATAGGGAATAATCTTAATCGTAAGACATCGGGGGTGACTCCGTGTATCTTGAACGAGTTGCAAATCTCGAGGAAAGATTTCAGATGTTGTCGTGCATCTTGATTCTTTGAGCCGCCAAATTGACCTATTGTGTTGATCATGTTAAACATTACGGTTTCAACTCAAAGTGGTCGGCTTCAATTTCGGTGCGACAACTCCTCGGTTAAGTCCATCAAGATAGTCTCGAATAGTTACATTTCGTGCAAGAATCACTCCTCCTCCCGCTCGAACATCTTGATTAATATTGCCGTCTTGATTTGCCATTGCTTCTCTTATCCTTCGTCTAAGTCTTTGTAAGGTTCGTTCGATTTACGGATCAAAGGGATATTACGGTGAAGTCGGTCTCGCCGGTCATATACCAATGCAAAACCAAAGTTTGTTAGCCCTTTGAATTTTAAACAAGAAAAATAAAAAGAAAGTGCAAGAAAGTAAAAACAAAGTCGCTATTGCCAATCCCGCAACGGCGCCAAAAAAACTTGTTGCGCGTAATAAGTGCTACTACATAAATGTGCAAGTATACACGTCGCAAGTTATAGTATAAAAGATATCGTCTCCACGGGATTGGTGCCACTTCAAGAATCTAGTCTCTTGCACTCGTAAAAAGTAAAAACACAAGTAAAGGATTATAGAAGTTTTAACTAACAACTAATCTAGAAAGCAACTAAGTAAAAGAAAAGATGAATTCAATTGAGAGAGATAGGCTAGGTTATCGTGAGTTGAGGTGTGATAGCCGATTGGATTGTCTTGGTAAAGAGTGCACGGGCAACTCAGGTTGCCGTGGCGACTTGCACAACGGGTTGCCTTGGCAACTAATTGATGGTTGCTTGGGCGACTAGTTGGGCAACTACTTGGGCGATCGGGCAGCAACTTCAAGGTTCGGCGGAGCGTTCTTCAATGGTTTCTTCTTATCCCTAAGTCGAAACTCTAGCTACTTGTGCATGCCTTGATAATACATCCTGCGTGAATCAAGGGTGAACAACAACCAATCTTATGTTCCTCTTAGCCGTTGAAATCCTTAACTTATTCCTAAGCCGGATTAATCTTCACCATCATTGGATTGAATAAAGATCATATTCATTCGTTTCTTGAATCTAACTCTCCCGATATTAGATAAATGGATGAAATCACGAGATCCTCTCCCAATTCACTCGCAAACAATAATAAGAATCAAGAATGAATAAACCTTGAAATAGAAAAGTGCAAACTCTTATTACCTAAACAAAAACCAATAGTTTCTCACAACCACAAAACACGATAACCATAGCCAAGTAAATTTAGTTCATGGCTAGGTTCCAAAGAAACACAAGATAAGCAATCCCTAGCATGAACCCAATCGAACAAGGAAGAAAAGATGAAGCTTGTCGAAAATCCCTTGCCCTAGATGCTTGCCGAAAATTCCCCTTTGCTTCCTCTCTTGGTCTTGTCGAAATTCCCTCTTGCTCTCCCCCTTGAATTGTCGAAATCTCCTTGATATTTATAGGGCTAGGCCAAAGTCCTTCTTTGAGGAGGAGTTTGAGTTGGAATTAAATTATCTTTAAAGAATATAATTCTTTATTATAATTTTATTCCTATTAGAACTTCTCCTATCCTCTTGGAATTTAATTCTTCTTTAATCTCTGCATGGCAATCAAATTCCTTTGGGCTTGGACCTTGCTCCATGTCATCTTGGGCTTGTAAAGTCATGGATTTCGACATCCATATTGTCTTTGGTCTTTGTCGACAAATGCCATGGCAACTGGCTCGGCGTCTCCTTCATGCACTGCCCTGGCAACTAGCTCGGCATATCCTTCATGCATTGCCCTGGCAACTAGCTCGGCATTGCTTTGGCAAGTGATCCTGCACATACACACAAAAACACACCAAAGCAGCATCTATTTCCACAAAAATCACCAAGTTATGTAATCAAGCTCAACGATTGAAGGAAACATGGATTAATGCATGAATGGCTAACTATGCAACTAATATGAGCCTAAGTCTAACAATAATATGAGTAAAAAGGGTAAGAAAAATAGTACTTTTGAACACTTATCATTGCCCATCTTTGCTCATTGTTGTGTAACAAGAATAGAGCAAAGACAAGAATAATCATTTTTGTCCGATCTGGCTGAACTTCTCTCCTTTTGACACGTGTCTTCTTTCTTCGGTAGATCTTCTTTCTCTTCATCGCAGGTCTTCTTTCTTGTTTTGATTGATCCACCTTGTCACTCTTGGGGAAGCAAAACCTTCAAAATGATGGGGGTTGTTTGTTGGGGAAGCAAAATGAGTACGGCTTACTATGTTATTGACGACGATAATACCTAAAGAGAGTTCGACCCAGCTGCAACACCGACGAAGAGGCAAGGTCTACAAAATTTGATCTAGCTGCAACACTGACGAGGAGGCAAGACCGATGGATGAAAGTTCTGATGTCTGATCCAGCTACAACTCTGACGAAGAGATAAG
Source organism: Hibiscus mutabilis (assembly GCA_019671005.1). Classification (NCBI taxonomy): domain Eukaryota; kingdom Viridiplantae; phylum Streptophyta; class Magnoliopsida; order Malvales; family Malvaceae; genus Hibiscus; species Hibiscus mutabilis. The sequence continues at coordinate 14,059,671 of CM033734.1, forward strand.
ACCAGAAAACTGACAAGTTCTTCTTTTTCTCTTTTTCTTTTTCTCTTTTCTACTTTTTCATTTTGCTCCCTTTCTTTTTGTTTTTTCTCTTTTTTTCTCTTTTTTGAATTTCATTTTTGCTTTTTTTTAGATACAACATTGATAAAACTTGAAAGTTGGTAAATTTTGACCAAGCTACAACACTGACGAAGAGGCATGGTCTAAAGTTAGTAATGTTGATCCAGCTACGACACAGACGAAGAGGAAAGATCAAGAGTTAGTGAATTTGGTCTAGCTACAACATCGACGAAGAGGCAAGACCGAGAGTTAGTGAATTAGGTTCAGCTACAACACCGACGAAGAGGCAGAACCGAAAGTTAGATTTGACCAAGCTGCTACAACACCGACGAATAGGCAAGGTCTGAAGATTTGATCCAGCTACAACTCTGACGAAGAGGCAGGATCGGTGGATGAAAGTTCTGATATCTGGTCCAACTACAACTCTGACGAAGAGGCGGGATCGAATGATTGAAAGCTCATTTTGATTTTTCTTCTCTTTTTTTTTTCATTTCCGTTTCTTTTTTCTTTTTCATTTTCTCTTTTCTTGCCTTTTCTTCATTTTTTTCAAGAAACAACATTGATAACATTTGAAGATTAGTAAATTTTGACCAAGCTACAACACCGACAAAGAGGCATGGTCTAAAGTTAGTAATGTTAATCCAGCTACGATACAGACGAAGAGGCAGGATCAAGAGTTAGTGAATTTGGTCTAGCTACAACACCGACGAAGAGGCAAGATCGGAAGTTAGTAGATTTGGTTCAGCTACAACATCGACGAAGAGGCAGGATCGGAGAGTTATATTTGACCAAGCTACAACACTGACGAAGAGGCAAGGTCTGAAGATTTGATCCAGCTACGACACCGACGAAGAGGCAAGATCGGATAGTTTTCTTCTTCTTCTTTTTTCTTCATCTTTTTTTATTTTTCCTTCATTTTTTGCTCTTTTTCATTTTTTTTTCTTTTCTTTTCTTCTTTTTTTTCAATTTTTTCTTTTTTTTCTTTTTTCTTCTCTTTTTTTGTGTTTTTTTCTTTTTTTATTTCATTTTTTTGATTTTTTTTCTTTCTCTTTTTTGATTTCTTTTTGATTTTTTTAGTTACAACATTAATAAAGAGAACTTGAAAATTAGTAAAGTTGGATCTAACCTCGCCATCAACGGGAGGGTAGAACATTAACTAGAACCCTACTACACCATCAGCAGAGAAGCATGATAGCAACAACTTGGACCTAGCCACTCCATCAGCGGAGGGACTGGATCGGATAATGATGACCAAGAATCGGCTACACCATCAACGAAGAGCAAGATTAGAGGACGACAGTAGCTTGGACCTAGCCACTCCATCAGAGGAGGACTGGATCGGATAATGACGACCTAGAACCGACACACCATCAGCGGATAGCAAGATTTGAGGACGACGATAGCTTGTACTTAGCCACTCCATCAGCGGAGGACTAGATCGGATAATGACAACCTGAAACCGGCTACACCATCAGTGGAGAGCAAGATTAGAGAATGACAGATAGCTTGTACCTAACCACTCCATAGCGGAGAGACTAGATCGGGCGATAACGACCTGGAACCGGCTACACCATCAGCGGAGAGCAGGATCTAAGGACGACGATGGATTGTACCTAGACACTCTATCAGCGGAGAGACTAGATCGGGCGATGACTACCTGGAACCGACTACACCATCAGCGGAGAGCATGATCTGATGACAACGATAGCTTGTACCTAGCCACTCCATCAGCGGAGATACTAGATCGGGCGATAACGACCTGGAACCGGCTACACCATCAGCGGAGAGCAGGATCTGAGGACGACGATAGCTTGTACCTAGCCACTCCATCAGCGGAGATACTAGATCGGGCGATGAAAGTTGATAAATTTTCTTTTGATTTTTCATTTTTTTGACTTCTTCTGATTTTTTGGTTTTTTTCTTGTAACTGAAAATAATTTCCAAGGAAAAGTTTGGTCTAGCTGTAACACCATCGAAGAGACAAGACCTGGAGAGGATTTGATCTGCTACACCACTGACGGAGAGACTAGATCAGCAAAATGTGAGACCCGCTACACAACCGACGGAGAGGTAGGGCCGAATGGAAATTTTAATTTGCAACACCACCGACGGAGGCAAGATCTAGATAGGTTGGCGTACCATCACTAACGGAGGCATGATTTACAAGATGTTGGATGACTACGCCACTAACAGTGAGACAATGTCTGGCAAAATTTATGCTGCTTTTCTATCGAAAGAGGGCAAGATCTGGAAAGAATTTCTGTTGGCATGAGTGATAGTCAGGAAATTGTTAGCGTCCGTCACGCCATCGTTGGATGAATCAAATCCTACAAAAGAAAAAACATTGGTTAGTAATTGTCAAAGATTTTATCGCTGATACCTTTTATTTTGGATGTTTCAGCATCTTCTTCGTGTTTGACCTCCTTCAAGACTAGGGTTGGCCCTCTTGTCATTGCCCCCATATTGAGGGCATCTCGGTCTTTTCCGTAGACCTGTTTGTATGTACAAGTAAAAATGCATAAATTTTAGGCCTAAATGCATGTGTCTATCCTAAATGCAAGGTGACTTTAGTGTATGCACTGAACATAGATGTATAACGTATGCAAAAATGATTTAATGCAAGATGAATGCAACTAAATGCATGAATGTGACATGATTTTTATGGCCCTCAATGGGATGCCCCTGACTCCTCACTGGTCCTGTCAGGATCTTGGTCTTTTGTATGTGGCGGTGCCCCTACTTTGTCCTGGGTTTGATTAGCTTTCATCTGAGTTAGCTTTTGTCTGGGTGCATGTCCCAAAACTTGCTCGTTCTATGTTGTCATATGAAACTGCTCTTGTAGCAAATTTGAAACTCTAGTGCACATTTTGTTTCCCCCTAAGTTGGGTTCATAAATTGGTTCATGGCAGCTCATCATTTTTTGGATTGGGTGCAATTTTGCAGACTGTGATCGATGTAGACATTTAAGGGGTGCAAGGGTTTGACTTGTTAATGAAGGCTGGACCTTGACAAAGAATGCCCCCAGACTGGGGCTTTGTTAGGGGCACAATTTTTGTAAAAGATGTGGATGGTGCTTTTGGACACGCCCCAAGATCAGGCTCTTGTAGAGGTATTGTAAGGTGCTAGGTCAACCAACTTTGTTGTATCTAATGGGGTAACCCGGGGACCAATCTCAAAATGAATACATGCAAAATGTGTCCTAAATCGATGCAATGTAAAATTAAGATTGTGATGATGTTGTGCAACGATGCAAATGAAATTAATGCGATAAGAATAAAATGAAACGAGTTAGTACCAAATAAAATTATTAAATAAAACAAATGATAAATATAACAAAAATAGAGTAAAAACTATACATAAACAAGAAATAAGGCACCAAAGCCTAAATAGGGTGACCACTAATTGGGCAGAGTTTCACATGGCTCTAAAGGGTTGGCTCCTACGGCTCACTATATGCAGTGTTGGTGCTAGGAGGTACCCAAATTATCCTTGTTGTCCCCTACTAAGAGTAGCAAGGCCCTCGGTCATCACCCATTATAGGCTCTTTTCAACTGGGTTTAATTCAGGGGGACCCATTCGCTTATGCCTGCACGAAGGAACGATATCCTTACGAAAGCATAAAGTACTCGAGCCCCGAAGGTACTTGCTAGGCCTACACGGAGGAACGATATCCTCACGAAAGCATTAGCGTTTTCCCCCACTTAAAAATGACATGTTTATATGCCAAATTTTAAATGCGTTAAAATAAACGCGCAATTATAACTGAATGTTAATTTAATAGTCACTTTAATCTGGAACTTCTAATATTAGTAAAGCGGTAATTATTTAAAAAGCTTGACTCTCATTTGTTTTTTTTTTTTTGAAAAAACAAAAATATCCCTAGCGGAGTCGCCATCTGTAGCGGTGTCCCTACTCGCTAAAAAAGTGGTTTTTATTTTTGAAATGATATTTTTCGGGAGATTTTAGAAAATCCGTGTTTTACTTAAAAATGGAGTCGCCACTGGCCACTCAAGGTGGATCGGACACCGTAAAAACCAGAGATTTAAAATTGATGGGCTCGGGAGTCGGTTACGGATGTGGAAGGATTAGCACCCCCACACCGCCCAAAATTGGTACTTTAATAATTACCGCTTCATTAATATTAGACTTTCCGGATTAAAGTGACGATTAAATTAAAATTTGGTTATAAATGCGAGTATATTTTAAAAGCCCCGTTATCCGAGGGTAAACGCTCAACCACTATCACTACGCCTGATACTGGCCCCGTTTACGTTCGGATAAAAGAGCACCGCATTGACAATTAATATATCTCGTTATGCAAGTTAAAAACATGTCAAATAATTTAAATGCAATGTGATAAAAATATAAATAAATACTAACATAATAAAATACTAATCTAACACAAATAAAATACTAATCTAAAACATTCATACATAAATATTAATCTAACACATAAATAAAAACAAATCTAAAACATTAATTTAAAGTATTCATTTAAAACATAAATAAATACTAATCTAAAAAATAAATAAGCATACAAAAAAGAGCACTATTTTAAATTAACTAATACTTCATTAAAAAATTACAACACAAATAAAAAGGGAAGAAAATATACCTAATTAGGAGCTCGAATGACCCCAATTGAACCCCATTGAGATCTACCACGACCTCTCCAAAAATATTAACTAGATCGGGTCTAAAATAAGACCCTGATCGAACCGGTTAAGACCAAGGGCACTGCCCCGGTCCTTGGCTACCCGAGAGCTATGCTCTCTTATTTGGGCAAGCCTTGGCCGGCTCATTTGCTGCTCCGTGTTAATCCAATTGCCCCTGCCTTTATATAGGCAATTAAGGGTTGCTTTGGGGTGACGTGGAGCTTCCCCCTCCATTCTTCTTTTTTTAAATTTTTTTAATTTTTTTAATTATTATTATTATTATTATTATTATTATTAAAATTAATAATAATATTATTACAATAATATTAAAAATACTAAAAACCTGAACAAAAATGAGTGATTACAATTTCTAAATAGGGTTTTAATTTAAAAGATTAAAATATTATAAAATATTGAAATGGTTTGATAAACTTCAACTTTTTTTTAAACGATTAGTATTTTATTAATAAGGTAACAAAACAACGTGTCTCGTTAAAATTTTTTCTTAAAACTGAGGAAAAAAAGTGCAAACTGTATTAATATTTACAAGGTCCAAGATACTGTAAAAGAAGAATACCGTAAAAGAAACCCTTCCAAAGCTACCCTTATTGCTCTACACAACAAAAATCAACCGATCGCTTTATCCCTTTTTTGACAAGTTATCTGCTAAGAGATTACACTCTCTGGACACATGTATGATATGCCAATCAAAGTCTTTGCAAATATTCATGCATGACAAAATTAAAGGTTTGGAAACTGTCAGACAAAAGTGGGGTCGCAGCCAGAGCCGGCTAATAGGGAGCAGAGTGAGCGACCGCTCAAGCCCCCAATTAGTCTATGGCTCTTAAAAAATAATTATTTTTATTTTAATGTTTTATTTTTTAATTTATTAAATAAATAAATTAATCTAACAATAAAAAATAATTGTCAACAATCAATTGGTCTAGTGAGATGAGGCACCACATCCTTAAGCGGTCAGAGATTTGAATCCTGACATTGTGAATGAAGTAAATAGGGTTGGGAGGGTCGCCCTCATAATGGTCTCTATAATACTCAATCTGAATTAATCAACCATTAGGTTAGAAACTTGATACCGGTGGTTAAACAAAAACAAAATAAAAAATAATTATCTATCCTAACATTTAATTGTCCTTTCTAAATCTTAAAATTTATTTTTTTTCCAAAATTTAATTATCTATCTACTCTTCTCCGATGCAATATTCTTCAAAAAAATTTGTACTTACCGTCAAAATCAAGCTTCATATCACACTCATTTTCCCACAATTCAATTACTTCAAATTTTCTTAACAAAACAATGCAAATAATATATTTGCCAAAATTTAATCATGTTTTTATGGTTTACTAATAGGAAAAAACTTTGATACACATGCCGTGTAAACTTTAGTTTACACGTGCCTTTTAGTTTTAGGGGTTAGGGTTTTAGTTTAGGGTTTAAATTTAGGGGTTTAAGTTGTAGGGTTTAGAATTCAAGGTTGGCATTTAGAATTTAGGGTTTAATGTTTAGAGTGTGGGGTTTAGTTTTTTAGGGTTAGGGTTAGGAATATAGGATTTGAGTTTTTATAGTGTAAATACATAGACTTGTGTAAAATTAATTTTACATGACCTGTGTACCAAACTATTACCCTTACTAATAAAATATTAAATTAATTGTTCAAAGTAATAGAATATACTTTCGTTCTAAAAGAGATCATTTTTGAGTTTTCGCACAAGGCTCCGAAAATATCCGAGACGGCCCTGATCGCAGCAACCACTCGGCCGAAAGCTTGCTATCCGTTTCGAGAGTCAGTCTGTAAGTTTTTACCCATAGAGAGCTTTTGAATAATACGCATGCTTCTTTGATAGCTAATATCTCAGCAGTCGTGGGATCCACACAGCCAACAGACTTGGAAAAAGTTATCAGACATCTCGCGTTTTCATTACGTAAACAACCACCTATATCTGCTTCCCCAAAACTTCCAGTTACCGCTCCTTCTGTGTTAAATTTCAGTTCGCCTGCTACAGGGGATTCCAAGCGTGCTTCTCGGCCACCATCTGATTTTGGTTGAAAAATCTGAAATTAGAGGGGCAACTTATTAAATCACTCACCACTATACCTGCTTGAAAAATCTGAAATTAGAGGGGCAACTTATTAAATCACTCACCACTATACCTGCTTCGGGCCACTTCGCAGTACACCACCAACTTAATCGAATAATACAAAGATCAAAAAGTTGGGATTCATCCATCTTTACCCCTTTGAAGATTATTTCATTTCTAAACAACCAACAAGACCACATAAAACAAAAGAAGCTAAGTTTTCATATTGAACGATGAAGTCGTGACGTATATAAATGTACCCATATACTTAGTAGCTCACGGATTGAACCTGAAAAAGTCAGATGAATCCCTCATAGAGAGCACCATTTTTACCATATCAACCATATCGTCTTACATTGACAAAAGAGATGATTTTCAGTTTCAGGATCAGCCTCACAAAATGGGCAGAGCAATAAAGATGTCCAGAGGCAGCTTTGGGTGTTTAAATTGACCCTAGTAGGTAGGTGTCCGTGAACTGCTTTCCATACGAATGCCGTCACCTTTGGGAGAGCAGAACCTGATCATACATGATTTCAGATATCGTCTTTTATGCCTACGTTGGAATCTAGAGCCTCAGTGCAGGATTCCACATTAAAAAGTTCATTTGAATTTGCCTTCCATCGGATGCTATCGAGGATTTGAGTATTGGACTTGAAATTTACAATTGTGTTGATAAAGGCTTTCCAGACTGCTATTTCCCACTCAAACAAGCGCCTACGAAGGGAAATGTTCCATGTCCATACACCTTCAGATGCGCTGCCAAAATCTGCTATTACACCAACCTTTTTACTTGACAATGCATAAATTTTGGGGAAAGACTCCATCAAGGCCGAATCTCCGACCCATAAGTCACTCCAAAATTGAATTGTTCTTCCATTACCTACTATGAATGGAATGTTCTTCGTGAATCTATTTTCCGCAGGAGCTAGCAACACAGAGATATTTTTCCAGATCCAAGATTTATTCGATCTTTTAAAGTTCAGCAGCAAGATTGAGAGATAATTGGCTTCATATCTCTCTTTTATCACTTTACGCCGAAGACTATTGGGTTCGGATCCGTAGCGCCAAATCTATTTGAGTAGCATTGTAGTGTTTTTTTTTTTTTTTGCTTTAAAGTCTACAAGGCCCAGTCCACCGCATGATTTAGGGAGACAAAGTGTCTCCCATTTAATCCAATGTACAGTTCGGCGATCGATGGCACCCATAAGAAATTAGCTATCAGACTTGTAAGTGTTTTACAAATTTGCATTGGCATAGGAAAGATGGATATAAAATACATTGGCAGGTTTGCTAAAACTGATTTTACCAGTGTGATGCATCCACCAAAGGATAGAGAATTAGCTTTCCAGCCCTTTAGATTCGATCGGACTTTTGCTATAACAAGATCCCAAAGTTTCGAGTCGCTCTTTGATTGGCCAAGAGGGAGACCCAAATAAACACTGGGAAATTTTTCACGTTTGCTGTGAATATTTGATGCCCAAGAATTGACCACTGAATCAACCAAATTGATGCCGAGTAATTTGTTTTTTTAAAATTAAGCTTCAGTCCTGACATGTAATATCCCAATTTTTGCTAGTGACCAAAATGTAAATTTTGAAAGTTTTGTGGATAAAGTATAAACTTAGGAAAAGTTTAGGGACTAAATTGTGATTTTCAAAAGTTATGTATTTTAGTCCCGTAAATGAATAGTTGACCCTCAAGAATGATGTTTTTGTGTTACCTGGATTTCTTGTACGGAGTTTGTATTAATGGCTATAAAGCGATAAATTTTAGAAAAAATATTCGGATAATCGAATCGAATCGAATATCTAGGATATTTTGAAGGATGATAAGCCAAGGTTGATTATTTCATTTTACATGTCTAAGATATTTTATTTGTGTTGGAAGAATATGAACCCTTGGATTTAAGTTGATTTTCCATGTTAAATATGAGCCGTTAGATGAAAAATGACAAGATTGTAATTTTGGAAAATTATAAGGGCAAAGTTTGTAACTAATAACTCAAGATTAAATCTAGGCCATTGGATGTAGGATGATGACATGAAGTACACTATGGAAATATAGAATTTTCGGAATAGATACGATAGATTGGTAAAGGTAAAATCATAGTAGAATTATTTAGTGAATATCGGGAAATTAGATTGAATTGAAATTTCAGAGACTGTTCCATAAGCCATGGAAAATCATCAAATGATATTTATGGAATAGTGGCCAGTTGAGAAATAACCAATTTAGTTAGATTATAATGGAATTACAATTTTGAAACAAACTAGTCAATAAAGACTAGTTAGAGGGCAAATTGGTCATTTGGCAAGGATGGCAATTTTGAAATATTTTTGAAATTTTGAGGACGTTTTTGGAAGATGAAATATACATGGATTTAATCTTGGCCCCTGATTTTTGATGAGATTAAATTAGCCATTGGATTTAAAGGCTAAATTGGTAATTTCACTATTTAAATGAATTTAAAATTCATTTAATAGTTACAAGTGTAATTTAATAGTGAAAAGATGAAAAAAATGATCATCTTTTCCAGCCATAAACCATGGAGAAAGAGGAGAAAGGAGAGGGAAATTTCCAAGCTCGATTTAAGCTCCAAATCTCGATTTTAGGTAATCTTTCGAACTACAAAGTTGTTCTACTCTTCGAGCTCTATCTTTTGATGTAAATAATTTATATAATACTTGCTTGGTTGATGAGATTTGATATGTGGACGAAATTAGGGTTTATGCACAAATTGGGGCTTTTATGATTTTATGAATCCATGGTTGATTTTAAGTTAGAATCATGCTTGTATGATGTTGGAATCATGTTATTGAGTTGGGATTTAAACCCTACATATTTAGGTTTGTATAGAGAAGATTAGGGTTTATGGATTCAAGTCTAAATTAGGATTTGTGATGTTGGATTAATGATCTAGTAAGCTTGATTTGTTGTTTGGACGCAAAACCCTAAGTTAAATACATAGGGACCATTTCGGCAAGCTTTAAAATTAAGGGACCAGTTCTAAATTTTTATGAATTTGATGTGTATTTATATTATTAATGATGTTAGAGACATGAAAATGAAGATTAGAATGCTAAACCGATGATTAATCGCACTACTGTCCATTTTGACAATTTGTCAAACTTGAATGGTCTATTCGGCAAAAAGGATATGTAGAAGGAGTAAATACGATTTTTAGTTAAAATGGTGGAATTAAGGTAGTAATGTTGATTGGAGGACTAATTTGCAAAGTTAAGAAGCTTGAATCCTTATATTTAAATTTTGGTGATCATCTCGACAAATCAAGATAAACTAGAGAAGTAAAGGTTTGAGCCTATTTTGATGAAGGATGTAAATAGAACATATGAGTATAAGCTTTATTCTAGTCATTTGAAGTAAAGTGATAGGACTAAATTGACAAGTATAGAAATATGGAGAAGTTGGTGTAAATTAAAAGTTATTTATGGAAAGTTATGTTGGAATTGAATTATGGCAGTAAGTTTAAAATTTTGCCATAAATTCTACAAAAATGGTTAGATGATGAATTTTATACCGTTGGAAAGATTTGTTAGTCTAGTTTCGTTTACAACAAATGGAAACTGATTTTGAATTCCGAGTTAAAAGATATGAATTTTTATTCGAATGAAGGTTAGAGAAATTATAGAGCAGTTTTCTATCTGGACAGTCTGTGACGTGAATTCAGTGATTTTTCATAATTTTTGTAGATTTTATTAATTTATGTGGCTTATACCGTTAGAACCATTATCGAATCTAATTTCTCCCGTATAAAGGAATGTAGCGATGTTTTTTCCCGCTAAAAAAAGAAAGTGTTTTGTTTTGTTTTTTGGAAAATATTTGTCTTTCGTGGGATTTTTAGAAAACCCGCATTTTATTTAAAATTGGAGTCGCCACTGGCCACTCAAGGTGGACCGGACACCGTAAAAAAACCAGAGATTTAAAATTGATGGGTTCGAGAGTCGGTTACGGATGGGGAAGGATTAGCACCCCCACACCGCCCAAAATTGGTACTTTAATAATTACCGCTTTATTAATATTAAACTTTTCGGATTAAAGTGACGATTAGATTAAAATTCGGTTATAAATGCGAGTAGATTTTAAAGGCCCCGTTATTCGAGAGTAAACGCCCAACCACTATCACTACGCCTGATACTGGCCCCGTTTACGCTCGAATAAAAGGGCACCGCATTGACAAAATATATGTTCGTTATGCAAACTTAAAAAACATGGCAAATATAAATAAATATATTACGATAAAAATATAAATAAATACTAACATAATAAAATACTAATGTAACATAAATAAATACTAATCTAAAACATACATACATAAATATTAATTTAACACATAAATAAAAACAAATCTAACATAAATAAAATACTAATCTAAAACATACATACATAAATATTAATCTAACTTATAAATAAAACAAATCTAGCATAAATAAAATAATAATATAAAACATAAATTTAAAACATACTAATCTAAAACATAGATAAACATACAAATTAAAAACACAATTTTAAATTAACTACTACTTCATTAAAATATAAAAATTACAACATAAATAAAAAGGAAAGAAAATATACCTAACTAGGAGTTCGAATGACGAACCCCGACTGGACCCCACCGATATCTACCACGACCTCTCTAAAAAATTAACTAGATCGGATCCAAAATAGGACCCCGATCGAACCGATTAGGACCGAGAACACTGCCCCGGTCCTGGGCTAGCCGGGAGCCTAAGCTCCCTTATTTGGCCAAAGCCCAGCCGATTCTTGGCATGCTGCCATTGCTTCAATTGCTCAATTCCATTGCCTATTTATAAGCAAAATCAAAGGGGTGGGGGGAATTTGGGGTGACGTGGAGCATGTTGCTCCACGCATTTTTCCTTTTTTAATTATTATTATTTTTTTGTTTTTTATTAATTTTATATTAATAATATTACTATTACAACAATACTACAAATACTAAAATCCGGACAAAAATGAGTGATTACAGTTGCCCCTCTTTGCTTGTTCTTGTGAAACGAGAACAAAGCAAAGATCAAAAGCACTCATTTTTGTCTTATCTGGCTGAACTTCTCTCCTTTTGACGCGTGTCTTCCTCCTTTGGTAGATCTTCTTTCTCTTCGGCGTAGGTCTTCTTTCTTGTCTTGATTGATCTACCTTGTCACTTTAGGGAAGCAAAACCTTCAAAATGGGGGTTGTTTGTTGGGGAAGCCAAACCGAGTTCCACTTGCTACATTATTGATAATAAGCTAACACCTAAAGAGAGTTCGACCCAGCTGCAACACCAACGAAGAGGCAGGGTCTACAAAATTTGATCCAGCTGCAGCACTAACGAGGAGGCAAGACCGATGGATGAAAATTATGATGTCTGATCCAGCTACAACTCTAACGAAGAGGCAGGATCAGAGAACTGACAACTTTTTCCTTTTTTTGTTTCTTTTTTCATATTTTTTCTCTTTCTTTCTCTTTTTTTTCTCTTTTTTCTCTTTTTTTAGATACAACATTGATACAACTAGAAAGTTAGTAAATTTTGACCAAGCTACAACACCAACGAGGAGGCATGGTCTAAAGTTAGTAATGTTGATCCAGCTACAACACCGACGAAGAGGCATGATCAAGAGTTAGTGAATTTGGTCTAGCTACAACACCGACGAAGAGGCAAGACCGGAAGTTAGTGAATTAGGTTCAGCTACAACACCGACGAAGAGGCAGAACCGAAAGTAAGATTTGACCAAGCTATAACACCGACGAAGAGGCAAGGTCTGAAGATTTGATCCAGCTACGACACCGACGAAGAGGCAGGATCGGATAGTTGTTTTTTTTTGATCAAGCTACGACTCTGACAAAGAGGCATGATCAGAGTTTGGTTGAAAGCTCATTTTTCATTTTTTTGATTTTTTTGATTTTTTTGATTTTTTCTTTTTCTTTTTTTTCTTTTTTCTTTTTTCTTTTTTCTTTTTCTATTTTTCTTTGATTTTTTCTTCTTTTTTCTTTATTTTTGATTTGTTTTCTAACTACAACATTAATAAAGAAAAATTGAAAATCTGTAAAGTTGGATCTATCAACGGAGAAACAAAAATATTAACTGGAACCCTACTACACCATCAGCGGATAAGTAGGACAGCAGCAACTGGGACCTAGCCACTCCATCAGCGGAGGACTGGATCGGATAATGATGACTGAACCGCTACACCATCAGCGAAAGCGAGATCTGAGGACGACGGGAGCTTGGACCCGGTCACTCCATCAGCGAGAGGACTGGATTGGACAATTACGACTGGAACGGCTACACCATCAGCGGAGAGCGGGATCGAGAGGATGACGGAGCTTGGACCCGGTCACTCCATCAGCGAGGGACCGGATTGGACAATGACGATCTGGAATCGGCTACACCATCAGCGGAGAGCGCGGATCGAGAGGACGACGGGAGCTTAGACCCGGTCACTCCATCGGCGGAGGACCGGATTGGACAATTACGACACAGAATCGCTACACCATCAGCGGAGAGCGAGGATCGAGGGGCGACAGAGAGCTTAGACCCGGTCACTCCATCAGCGGAGGACTGGATTGGACAATGACGACCTGAAACCGCTACACCATCAGCGGAGAGCAGGATCAGAGGACGACGTGAGCTTGGACCCGGTTACTCCATCAGCGGAGGACTGGATTGGACAATGACGACCTGGAACCGACTACACCATCAGTGGAGAGCAGGATCTGAGGACGACGGGAGCTTGGACCCGGTCACTCCATCAGCGGAGGACTGGATTAGGCAATGACGACCTGGAACCAGCTACACCATCAGCGGAGAGCAGGATCAGAGGACGATGGGAGCTTGGACCCGGTCACTCCATCAGCGGAGGACTGGATTGGACAATGATGACCTGGAACCGGCTACACCATCAGCGGAGAGTAGGATCTGAGGGCGACGGGAGCTTGGACCCGGTCACTCCATCAGTGGAGGACTGGATTGGACAATGACGACCTGGAACCGGCTACACCATCAGCGGAGAGCATGATCAGAGGACGACGGGAGCTTAGACCCGGCCACTCCATCAGCAGAGAGACTAGATCGAGCGACGAAAGTTGATAAAATTTCTTTTGATTTTTCATTTTATTTATTTTTTTCTTCACTTTTACTTTTTTTCGACTTTTCAATTTTTTTGAATTCTTTTTTTTTGATAATTTTTCTTTTTTCTTGAACTGTACAAGGAAGTAAGACTCGAAAATAGGTCTAGTTGCACCGTCAGCAGAGAAACAAGACCTAAATAGAAATTTGATCTGCTTGGGGAAAGGTTCGGATCTGTTGCACCATCAACGGAGAAACGAGATCTCCAGGATGTCTATATTGTTGCACTATCAGTAAAAAAAGAACTGAAATTGTTGGCCTATCAACAATGACGCAGCAAGATCCGAAAAGGCTACTTCTGTTTTCTCTCAAGGCGGAGAGGTATGACCTAAAAATGAATAAAAACATTAATCGATAACGCTCACAAAATTTGTCATCATATTACATTTTATTGATGTTTCAAAGATCCTCTTTGTGTTTGGTCTCCTCCAAGACTAAAGTTGGCTGTCGTGTTGTTGCCCCCACGGCTGAGGATGTTCGGTCTCTTTTTGAACCTTTTTGTAAGCAAAAATGCATGAATTTTATGCCTAAATGCATGTGTTTATTCTAAATGCAAGGTGACTTTAGTGTATGCACTGAACATAGATGTGTGACGTATGCAAAATGCAAGATGAATGCAACTAAATGCATGAATGTGATATGATTTTTTTCGATCTTCAAAGGGATGCCCCTGACTCCTCACTGGTCCCGTCAGGATCTTGGTTTTTTTGTATGTGACGGTGCCCCAACCTTAACTTGGGTTTGATCAGTCATCTGGGTGCATGCCCCAACATTTTATTAATTCCTATGCCATCGTCTAAAATTGCTCTTGAATTTGACACTTTGAGCGCTGATTATGTGCCCCCTAGGTTGGGTTTATAAATTGTGTTGGTTCATGGTAGCTTATTATTTTTTGATTGCGTGCAATTTTACAGACTGTGGTCAATGATGCAAGAGTTTGACTTGACAATGAAGGGTGGACCCTGGCAAAGAATACCCCCGGACTGAGGCCTTGTTAGAGGTATAATGTTTGTAAAAGATGTGGGGGTGCTTTTGGGCATCAAACTTTTGTAAGGTGCTAGATCTACCATCTTCGTTGTATTTAATGGGGCAACCCGAGGATTAGTTTTATTATTCTGAAAATGAATGCATGCAAAATGTGTCCTAAATCGATGCAATGCAAAATTAAGATTGTGATGATGTTGTGCAATGATGCAGGTGAAATCAATGCGATGAGAATAAAATGAAACGAGTTAGTACCAAATAAAACGATTAAATAAACAAATAAAAATAGAGTAATAAAAAGTTGTACATAAACAAGAAATAAGGCACCAGAGCCTAAATAGGGTGACCACTAATCGGGCAGAGTTTCACATGGCTCTAAAGGGTTGGCTTCTACGTCTCACTATATGCAGTTTTGGTGCTAAGAGGTACCCGAATTGTCCTCTCTGTCCTCTACTAAGAGTAGCAAGGCCCCCGGTCATCACCCATTATAGGCTCCTTTCAACCGGGTTCAATTCAGGGAGACCCATTCGCTTATACCCATACGAAGGAACGATATCCTTACGAAAGTATAAGGTACTCGAGCCCCGAAGGTACTTGCTAGGCCCATACGGGAGAACGATATCTCCACGAAAGCATTAGCGTTTTCCCCCCACTTAAAAAAACAGGTTTATATGCCATATTTTAAATGCGTTAAAACAAACGCGCCATTATAACCAAATGTTATTTTAATAGTCACTTTAATCCGGAATTTCCAATATTAATAGAGCGGTAATTATTTGAAAAAGCTCGACTCTCATTTGTTTTTGAAAAACAAAAATGTCCCCAGCGGAGTCGCCATCTGTAGCGATGTTTTTTCCCGCTAAAAAAAAGAAAGTGTTTTATTTTTTTTTTGGAAAATATTTGTCTTTCGTGGGATTTTTAGAAAACCCGCATTTTATTTAAAATTGGAGTCGCCACCTCAAGGTGGACCGGACACCGTAAAAAACCAGAGATTTAAAATTGATGGGTTCGGGAGTCGGTTACGGATGGGGAATGATCAGCACCCCCACACCGCCCAAAATTGGTACTTTAATAATTACCGCTTTATTAATATTAAACTTTTCGGATTAAAGTGACGATTAGATTAAAATTTGGTTATAAATGCGAGTAGATTTTAAAGGCCCCGTTATTCGAGAGTAAACGCCCAACCACTATCACTACGCCTGATATTGGCCCCGTTTACGCTCGAATAAAAGGGCATCGCATTGACAAAATATATGTTCGTTATGCAAATTTAAAAAACATGGCAAATATAAATAAATATATTGCGATAAAAATATAAATAAATACTAACATAATAAAATACTAATGTAACATAAATAAATACTAATCTAAAACATACATACATAAATATTAATTTAGCACATAAATAAAAACAAATCTAACATAAATAAAATACTAATCTAAAACATACATACATAAATATTAATCTAACTTATAAATAAAACAAATCTAACATAAATTTAAAACATACTAATCTAAAACATAGATAAACATACAAATTAAAAACACAATTTTAAATTAACTGCTACTTCATTAAAATATAAAAATTACAACATAAATAAAAAGGAAAGAAAATATACCTAACTAGGAGTTCGAATGACGAACCCCGACTGGACCCCACCGAGATCTACCACGACCTCTCCAAAAAATTAACTAGATCGGATCCAAAATAGGACCTCGATGGAACCGATTAGGACCAAGAACACTGCCCCGGTCCTGGGCTAGCCGGGAGCCTAAGCTCCCTTATTTGGCCAAAGCCCAGCCGATTCTTGGCTTGCTGCCATTGCTTCAATTGCTCAATTCCATTGCCTATTTATAGGCAAAATCAAAGGGGTGGGGGGAATTTGGGGTGACGTGGAGCATGTTGCTCCACACTTTTTTCCTTTTTTTAATTATTATTATTTTTTTGTTTTCTATTAATTTTATATTAATAATATTACTATTACAACAATACTACAAATACTAAAACCCGGACAAAAATGAGTGATTACAAGGAAATTAAAATCCAGTATGTATTTTGCCCTTAATAAGTAAATCTTTGAAGGTAGCGCAAGCTGTCAGAAAATGAAATTTGAAACATTTTGTATTCAAGTGTTAGTTAGCAAGCTCGAAAGTAGGGGTGAGCGTTCGATCGAGTCGAGTCAAAAAATTTTGAGTTATTCGAGTTGACGCGTCATATTTTATAACTCAAACTTTATTTGAAATTTTTTCGATTCGAGTCGAGTTTTCGTGTTCCTATAAAAATTTAATTGCAATTATTTATCATGTTATAGTACGGTTTGATTCCAATTTAAATCACTTTCTCTAATCATATAAGATATGCATATATATATATATATATATATATTTTCATATTTTTTCATATGTTGCAATATTTCTTCATAGTTTTATATATCGGTATATATATAATAAAAAATTGAGGGACTCATCTCGAACTTAAAAATAAATCCATTAATTACTAAAATTTTCAAGTTATTCGAGTTTCTATTTTACAACTCAAACTTTATTTGAAATTTTTTCGAGTCGAGTTTATGAAATTTCGAGTCGAGTATTTTCGCCTCGAGTTGAGTCGAGTTATTCGGTTTTTTCGAGTCGAGCCGAGTTTTGCTCACCCCTACTCGAAAGAATTTATGGAAGTTCAAATTGGTCACTAAGGACCATAATGAGTTTTTGAACAGTACAAGGAAGAAAGGAAAAGTATTTGGAAATTTTATATTCGAATGATTATATTAGACAACATGCTTAAGGTATTGTTAGATTTGAATGTAACAAATATTTTATTTTCTTCATGTGATTAATGAAGTCAAGTTCGAATCAAAGAAGGTTTGAAGTTCTATGAAAGAAACGATCGATCTAGAACCTAGTGAGGCATTGTGTTAAGTGGCCAAGGTGAGTGCAATGCATACATAACATGATATATGGATGTTTTATACATCATTAGGAAGACTTGAGATGAGTCTACCTTATTTATATATTGGCATGATATTTATGTCATTGATCATATATTTGGCATGTTCTAAATGTGTCAAAGGTTGAACATAAATGCATGGATCACTAGTTATATATGATGTTATATTATGAATGTTATTTTGGGTATGAACTGCCCAATGTTAAGTTATGTTGATATACATTGCCATGGATGAAATAAATATGGAAAATGTGCCCAAGTAAGTCATTGAGGGACAGGGTATAGTAGGCATGCCATAGAGTCCAGCAGCACGCTGCATACTCGGTTTAGCACCATAGTGTATATAAAAGACACTTAGTGTATATGGTTAGCACTGCCTTATAAATGTGCGGATGGTTAGCACTGCCTTATAAATGTGCGGATGGTGGGCACAGCCTTATGTGTATTAGCACTTCGGTGCATATTTGACTCGTGTACCTATGGTCCTCATAGGCTTATATTTGGGCTATGGTTTATTGGTTAATAAATGATAAATAGGTGAATAAGCTTATGATCTTTTGGAATAAATGGCAACTATATTGTTAAGAAATCTATATCCGGTTTATATTATGTTAATATATGATTAACATAATGGTAATACATATCTAGTGATCATGATGCATTTATGCATATATGGCATATTATGACAAATGAACAAGCATACAAGTCTTATGACATTAGCATGTAGTAAATCATTACTAATGCAATGTTAAAGTTAACGCTTTGACATATATAAATTATGTTATATAAACATAGCCATGAAGTCGAATAAAATTTAAATTATTATTATTAACTGCCTTTATTGCCTCACTAAGTTCGTACTTAGCGTGTGTTTGATTGTGCATACGCAGGTAAATCCAGATGAGAGTGAGAAGAGCATTGCATCAATATTGGAAAGCTCAACAGGTAATCACAGACATACTAATTAAGGTTTGATTATTATAGTGGCATGTATACTTGCTAAACCTATTTGAGTTGTGATTGACATTTAAAGTTCATTATGGTTTCAAGATAATTGATTTATGATTAGAACTCGAATAAATAATTTATGTCGGTTTTAAATAAAGTTAAGCATGCTTGGACTAGAGAAATTTGAGGACGAGTGACCATTGAGAAGTTTTTTAAAAAATCTTAAATTACCCTATTTTTTATTAAATAAGTTGTAACATTTTCGACTCGTACCTGGTGTACGGATACGGAAAAGGGGTGTTACATGACATCAACTCGAAGCCCCTTAAAATGCGCGCTATACCGTAAGATCGTCGGCAAACTATAAATGAAAAATTCCTTCGCAGCTCTTACTGATTCAGATGCCATTGAATAAATCCAAAGTGGTAGCCTTGTGTAGTAAAGCATTGAGAACTTGAGCTATGATGTTGAACAACATTGGGGATAGGGGACACCCCTGTCTAAGGCCGCTGCTGATAGAAAAAGACTTTGTGGGAGAGCCATTTACTAGAATCGAGATATGGGCAATGGAGATGCATGACTTGATCCAGGAACACCAGAAGTCTCTGAAACACATTTTCTTCATAGCAAAAAGCTTCAGTCCACTGTATCGTAAGCCTTGCAGAAGTCTGCCTTAAACACGATACCTTGAAGGCCTTTCTTTTTAGTGCAATCAATAAGTTCGTTTGCTATAAGTGAGCAGCCAAGAATCTGTTTTCCAGGGCTAAATGCAAATTGTGTATCACCGATGACTCCTTCGGAAACATTTTTGAGGCGATTGGCAAGGACTTTTGCTACAAGCTTATACACGCTCTCTACCAAGCTTATGGGTCGGTAACTCTCCATTATGGTCGGATTCTTCACTTTTGAAATTAGAACGATGAAAGAGTGATTGAATGACATGTCTTTGATTTCACCTTTCTGGAAAAGGTCGAAGAAATTGAAGATGTCATCCTTAAGATGAGGCCAAAAATGCTTAAGAAATGCCATATTGTAGCCGTCTGGCCCCGGGGCCCTCGAGCCATCCATGGAAGAAAGGGCATAGTGGATCTCCTCAATCGTGAAAGGCCTTTCTAAGTTTGAAGCAGATTCCGTACAAAGAGATCTTAGGCAGCAGTCGAGGCTTGCGACGAGAATGGTTTGGGAGGATTTGTAAATGCCCTTAAAGTGATCCTCCACTGATTTTTTGACCGCAGCTGGGCTATGAACTATACAGTCTCCAACTTTCAAGTTTTCGATGTGATTAGATCTTCAAGAACTTTGTGTTCTTATCTCCGGCTTCAAACCACTTGAGGTGAGATTTTTGTAACCATTCTCGTTCCTCTTATCTAGTCTGGGTCTACAGTTTTGATCGTAGCTTTTTCAACTCTGTTGTTTTTGCCTCGATGTCAACCCCATTGCTAATCTCAGTTTCCAGGGACCGACACTTGCTCTCAATGGCTTGGATAGAGTCCTGGTCCTTTTGAAGCCTACTTTTCACCCAGACTTTCAAGATAGATTTGCACTCTCGAAGCACTGACATTATGCCCTTTCCCTTGTTGTAGTGACATGAATGTATCAATTGAGTTGATGATATTGATAGAATAACTGGATTGTGATCGGATAATCCCCGTGAAAGGATTTGTTCGATCAGAGATGACCAAAGAGCAACTACCTTTGGGGAAAGTAAGAATCGGTCTAGCCTGCTAAACGATGGAGGATTTCTGAGGCTTGACCAGGTGAATTTACCACCATGTACGGGTAAATCTATAAGGCTCAATTCGTCAATAAAATTGGTGAAAGCAGTTATTGCGCCTCTTTGAATAGTCAAGCCCAAGTTTTCCTCTGGGCATCTCATAATGTTAAAATCACCGCCCATTATGATAGGGATGTTTGCTTCAGCAACTGAAGAACATATCGAAGAGAAAGCTCGTCTTCTGAGTGGTCATTAGGGGCATATACATTTATCAACATACATTTGAAATTTAGGGAAGAAATCGTACCCACAACTGAAATAAACTCGGGCTCGATGATAGTGGCTTCATTCGTGAAGAAATCTGGATCCCATAGAGTTATTAGACCACCAACTGCTCCAATTGAGGGGGAAAATATTGCGTTAAAGTTGGAAGATCACCCACACACAGATTTTAGTATTTTATCCTCCGCGGCTCGGAGTTTAGTTTCCTGGATGAAAATCACTCTGGCTTTGCTAGTAGAAATCAATCTCCTTAGAGAAGCCCTTTTCTCAAACTTATCGAGGCCTCTCACATTCCACGAAACGAAATACATTTAGAAGACATGGAGTCAATAGTAAAGACAAACGCTATGGATACAGTGCGGCCACCGGGATTAATCTTGGTCAGTATTTTCTGCTTCAATTTGGGCCAGACGTGAGCACACTTTCTCGTTTCTTGTCGCGAAGTGGATGCCGACTAAATTGCACACCCCAAGTGTTTCTCACGCTTCGTGGGTTGAATTGTTGGCTTTGATTGATGCGGGATTGACTATTTTTTATCCTTTGCGATTTTCAGAAGGTTGGAGAGCAATAGTAGCTTTTTCTTTCTTTTTCCTGAATTTTAATAAGAGCTTGCTTCGAGGGGGTCAAAACTTGGATTCTGTCTACCCTTGACCGGAAAAAGTTTGGGGACCAACCCTTTAAGTTCTTAATATTTTTGGGCCGTATAGTGAACAGCCCAGTTTCATTGTCAAGGATTGGGGCCAAGGAAACACTTAAGCCCGAAGACTCCTTTCATGATTCAGATACGCAACGTATTGGAATTTCAATCAAATTACCACCTGCACTTGGCTTCTCTTTAGATTGACTACAAATTGGTGAGTCAGCAGAAATAACCCCGTGCTTGACACGTAATGAAAAGTCTGGTATTGTCTCGAGCTTTCTCCATTTCCTTGGGAAAAGACCCAGCCGCCTGATCTGCATCATTGAGGACGAAATCTTCAAAGCGACAACTATCAGCCTCATCTCTGAAATCTGTCGGTTCTTCAAATTCCTACCTCTTCGGATCATCTGCATCTATCCAGCATCTATCATCCTCATACTCAGAAACTGAAATGCAGATTGTATAACTCACCCCATTAATAAAAATGGTTGTGGTTTTGGGTACGTTCGAGATACACCTAACACCTGTGAGAATACGGGCACCGTCAAATCTGTTTTTCAAAGTTGTATCCTCATCAATCTTCAATAAGCAACCACATCTACTAACAATGGCTTTGAAAATTTGATCATTCCAAGCAATGAGAGGGAAATTTTCCAAGGTGATCCAAACTTTTAACTTGTTCTCTGCTGAGAATCGATCCACTGAGTTGATGTCATCAAACCATGTATCAAGCATAGACTCTTTAAGATCCTAAAATATCTGAATCTGTTCTATTTCCTCAAATTGTATAATAACAAAATACCCCGACCAAGGGCTAACTTTGACCTTGGATCCGTCCGAAGTTAAAGCTTGTTGAACAAAGCTCGCATCGTAAATACCTTTGATTTGGCCAACAAGACAATTTTTTAGCCACTGTATGTCTTTCTCTGGAAGACTAAAATGGAATGGATTGATAATGGTATTAACATGGTGGGATTCTTCTTTTGCCTCGCTATTTCCGCTTTTTGAGCAACCAATTTGCGGACAAACATGGACACATGAGTTTTTCTCCATTAGGACTTCCTTGTAGGATCTTCCGTTGGTAAACTTAGAGTAGTCAGCATTCTTACGAAACGTTGGCCTTGGCTTTGCGCCTTCAGGAGGACCATTCTGTTTTACCAGGTTGTTTTTGCGCTTTGCCCATGACCACTTTGATGTAAAAACCGTCTATCCTTCTATTATTTCTTTGATCGCCTTTACAGCTTCATCTTGAGTTGAGAATCTCACAAATGCAAAAGTGTAACTTCTTCTGATTCTTCCTGGATTATACGTCGGTGGCTTTTCCATATCCTAAAAAGCTTCCTTTAGGACTGAGCGGTGGATCCTCTTACTCACAAACTCCATGAAAACGACCACTCCTACTCTCTGGTGATTATCTTTGTCGAAGTTTCTTCTGTTTCTTATGTTGAATGGTGCGTCTTGGCAGATGGTTGAGTCTCTTTGGCTACATTGCGGGTAAACTCTTCCATGCCGGGGTGTAGGGACTCCATAGCTTCTGCGAGAGGAAACTCTTCCTTGACGCTCCATGATGGTTTGATAAACTTGAACTTAACAAATAGTGGATCGACTTTAATTTATATATGCGTACCGGACATGCCACCAATCTCGTTCGTCCATGCAGTCAACCAATCCAATTTAATTTAATTTTTATGGTTTAAAAAGGAATATCATTGGCATCGCACTAATTTAATTTTAGTATTTGACGTCAATTTTTAAAAAAATTAAAACTGACTTTAAATTTTGAAGGATCGTTAGTTCCATAGTAATAGGTTTACCCAATATACTCAAGTAAAGGTCTGTAGAAGGATTATTACAAAAGGGAGGGGGGGGGGGGTCTGTAGGAAGATCAACATTTTCTAAGCCTTAAGACTTTGTGAAGAATCTTTATTCAATCGATTGTCATTTAATAACCACTAAAATAGTATGATAATAACTTTTCAATTAAAGCATTTTGTTCGAGATAAATTAACCTTATCGGAACAATAAATCATCTTATCAGTGTCTCACTAAATCTAACGAAAATAAGTATGTTAGAATAAAATTTAAACAAGACAAATTAACCCACTAAAACGAAAGGAAAGAAAATAAAGATAGAAAGAAGAAGAAAAAGTGAATAAAAGAAGAAGGTGAGTAGAACTGATAAACTTGACCCGAGATCTAAAATTAAAACCGATTTACTCGAACTGAGTCAAAATAAATTAAATTGTACCAAAACTGAACCAAATTTTAGTTGAATCAAAAATGGACTCGAACTGATTTTTACTTTAATCGAATAGACTCGAACAGATTTTACCCAAACCGAAGGCAACCTGAAATAAAGAAAACATATTAAAATAAATAATGAAAGATAGAATGTGAACTGTCACACAACTCACCAAAAAGTCAAATATGCAGGCTATATAAAGTCATACAAAGGGTGAAAACCTAACTCGGCCTGAAAACTCGACTAAAACCGATCTATCTTCTATTAACTCGATATTAACCCGACCCAAAATCAACCGAACCGAATGGACACGGACCGATTTCACTCGATCCGAAAATCAACTGACCTAACCGGCCAACCCGGCTGATATCACCATAAGCCCGAACTAAAACCAAACCAGATCCAAACCGAACTTAAACTGAAAATAATTAGATTTGAAATGAATGGAACCGAACTCAAACCGAACGATCCGGAGATGAAGGAAAGTTGACGGTGACTCTCAAATCGCCCACTAAAAATATTGCCCAATTTATTTAATATCTATTATTATCAAATGTTAAATTCTAATCACTTCTAAAATTATTTTGTAATCATTCAACTATAAGCATTGAATGCTTAGTAGTGTGTTTTTAATAATAGTAATTATTAATTTCAAAATAATAATAATAGTAAATTATTTAATTGGTTGAGTTTTTTCTAAAAATAATAATAATAGTAAATTATTTAATTGGTTGAGTTTTTTTCTACAAACAATCTTTATTTGAACTTTGGTTTTAATGGAAAAAATATGATGTTTATTCTAGGAGATTTGGATTAAAAAAACTTTTTCAGTAAAGTGCATATGCTTTATCAAATAATTATAAATAAAAAACTATGAACAAATAATACCACATATCCAAGAGAACATTTGGAGGCATTAAACAAGATTCTAAGGTATCTAAAAATGATCCTTGGTCATGGTCTAATTTTCAAAAAAATAGAAGACATATCAGTAAAAAATTCATTGACTCAAGTTGGGCCGGGGAGCTGACTGATAGAAGGCCCATCAATGGTTAATGTTCTCTGGTTTGAGGCAATTTAATTATCTAGAGAAGCAAGAAATAATCGGTTGTTGTCAGAAGTAGTGCAGAAGCTGAGTATAAGGGCCTTGCACTTAAAATTTGTGAAGGTATATGGTTGAAGAAGTTGTTGTTGAAATAGAGCTAAATCAAGACAATAAGCTCGAGCTACTTAGTGATAGTCAGTCTGCAATTAGTATGGTTAAAAACCCAGTTTATCATGGCAGAACTAAGCACGTGAAGATTGATCAATATTTTATCTTAGAAAAGTTAATAGTGGGGTAGTACAACTGAACTTTGTTTCTACTAAAAACAGCTAGCTGAAATTCTCACCAAAGTACTACCAAGAGTTATCCTTGATGAAATCACATTCAAGCTGAGAATATACAATGTATACTCACCAGCTTGAAGGGAAGTGTAGGCTGTGATAAAGATTTAAATTATTGTAAATATTATATGTTAACAGTTTAGGATAAAATCTAACTCTTATCTTTTAAGTAGTTTAGATAACTCTTGTATCCTATCTCTTATCTATTAGATAAGATAAGATTCATTTAAAGAAATTGTATTTGTCCTAGAACTCTCTATAAATTAGTCTATTTAAGTAGACTTGCAATTCTATTCTAATTATTGGAAAAACAAAGTGAATCCAATTGATCACTATACAAAATATTCTTCTTCATTTTCTATAATTTCAAAGATTTAATAAGAAATTAATTTTGAAGAAAACTACCTTTAAGGAGATTCTTTAGTGCAAACTACATAAACAGGCCCCAAACTTTTAAGAAGTTTTCGTTTCGGTTAACGAACTGTGACACCCTCAACGTATATTCAATAATTAGATACACGTTGAAGATGCTACTAAAGTTTTTAACTGATTTCCTAACTTGTAAATTTTTTTTTATAAACCAGTTTAGTAAAATAACTTTTCCTCAGTTTCATTGAATTAAAAACCTGTCTAATAACACCTAGTTTCAACACTGAATTGATTAAATAAATATTTAAGACAGTTATTAACTTGAAAATATAATTCAGGGTGTAAACTATGTGCGCTACCTAGACTCTTTCTTTGATTTAAAAATCGCTACTTGATTAGCATAAACTACATAATATTTATACCAATTCCATGTCTAAGAGTTTAAAACCATATCATTTATCCATAATACTTATATTACAGGCCCATTTAAATAAGTAACCTAACTTATAAGTTCAGTAGTATAAAACAATTGCATATTTAAAAATACGAGTACATGCCCACTAGTCTAGGATGTAAGTGTACCTACTATTGCTTATAAGAGGTAACTTGATTTCCAAAAGTGCAGCTCCTTCCTAGACACTATTAGCCCATCGACCTACGTATA
The DNA here is from genome assembly GCA_019671005.1 of Hibiscus mutabilis. Taxonomy (NCBI): domain Eukaryota; kingdom Viridiplantae; phylum Streptophyta; class Magnoliopsida; order Malvales; family Malvaceae; genus Hibiscus; species Hibiscus mutabilis. The sequence continues at coordinate 14,085,803 of CM033734.1, forward strand.
ATACGAATCACACGCTAAGTATAACTTAGTGAGGCATAATTGTAACAATATGAACATTTAACATAAATACCACGGTCCTTGTAAAATGGCAAGTAATATCTCGTGCATATTTATATCATTTCATCATTTATCATGGTAAATGAGAAACTAACTTATTTCAATGAATCATGGTTGCATGTATGTATGTTCAAAGTCATAACATCATTATTTATTTATCAACAATAAATATGATAGACATACTGGTCTATTTACTTGCTTAAAAGCATTTCCCGATTTATAGCCCAAAGTACAATTCATGTGATGTTATGGTACGCGAGTCATCACGACACCGTAGTGTCTACGACGTCGTAGCGTCTGCATCGCCGTAGCGACTGAGATGAGTACGTACTCGAGGACGCCCTTTGCTCCTCATACGACACCTTAGTGTCAATCTCAGCACCTAAGTGCCTACATTTTCTCAGTATCGTAGTACCTACATTACCTCAGTACTACATTGCCTATGACGCAGCTGCTAGGACTCTATGGATATCCAAGTATACCAAGACTTTCACACTAGTACTCGGGTAGAACAATATAATATTTTCATATTCAATATCCAGTCCATCAATAATATTATCTATAGTTAGATAATGGGCAGTTCATACCCAAAATCTATAATCTAATTTATCTTTGATAAATCATTATGTCATATCCATGTATCTCATATGCCATTTAATTTTCATGACATTTGCATAATTTAATCAACATACATTTTTCATTTATATTAAGGTCGACTTATCTCAAATCGTCCTATTTGTAACATGTCATACATGCATGTAATGCACTCACCTGGGCTATGAAAAATACTGGCCTCACTAAGTTAATCCACTACTTTTTCCTTGCCCCTTTTATGTCGAATTTCTTTGTCTTGCTCGGATGCTGCAAAATTACACATCAAACATATATAATATACATGTTAGATTTTTCTTTAATCTAACATTGTTTAACTATTAAATACTAGTAAAAATATTCGATTATAATTTTTTTTCAAAAATTTTCCCTTTTTCCCTCTTAGAAACCGAATAGTTCAATTTGGTCCCTAATGACCATTTTGCAACTTTTGCAAATTATTCAAGCCCAAATCACAATTTCTCCGTAATTCTAACATTCTCTATTAACTTTTACTCAATGCCCTTCAATCCACTAACTTTTGCTAAAGTGACATTTTAGTCACTAATTCCACACAAAAGTTGGCAAACTTGTACTAATTTTTCAATCCAACATTTTTACCATTTTTCTCAAATTTTCCCTTCTATTTTGACCTTTGGCCGACACTACACTTTTCCAATGTTGTTTTTCATTAAAACAACATTCTAATATGCTCAAAATAATTTTCATAACATATAATCTTCATTTTCAAGAATTAACAATTAAATCGCCAAATTCTTCCTACTTGGTAAATTAGGTATCTAAACTTTGCAAGGACTTTATTTTAGTCCTAATGTCACAATCAAGCTTCTAAATTCATAATCTCTTCAAATCCACCATTAACATAATTTTCACAATATTTTCCCTAATTTACCAAACATGCCAAAATAGTCGCTTAGGAAATTAGTTGAGAATTTTCCATTCTAACATCAAAATCAAGCTTGTAGAATCATAAATCTTCCATATTCATCCTTAATATCAAAACCCTAAATGAAACCCCAAATTATAGGGTTAGGCTTTATGTCTTCAAACATGAAATTAATCCAAATTTAAGCTTGATTTCAACTTCATAACACTTAATTTGCTTAAATCAAAATTCAATTTCAACATAGAACTTGAACCCCTAATTTCTCTCTCATCAATATCATGAACAATTCTTCAAATTACCATGCAAAATTACTATCAAAAGAAAGAGCATGAAGCATAGATCAATTTTTCTCAAAGCAACATACCTTGATTTTAACTTTGGAGCCTTCAAATTTGCCTAGGAAAATTTTGTGTGTTTTACCCTCTTTCTTCCTCTTAGTTTTGAAATTTTGAAGAAAAGATTAACTAATTTGTTCAAGATTAACTAATTTGTTCATCTTTTTCTTATTTATGCCACATGTATAAAAATGAATATTAAATTCATTTAATTCTTTAGGTCAAAATAATCCTTCAACTATATCTTATTTTTAAAATTGCCATCTTGTAAAATTGAAACCAAGTCTAGTTAGATTCTAACTAGAAACATTAAAATATTAAAATATTCATAAAAATAATATTTTATGAATTTTCCATGGCTTATGGAACTGCCTTTAAAATTCTAATTCGATCCAATTACCCGATAATCACTTACTACGATTTTCCATTTTCCAAACTATCAGGTAAAATCTGAAATTCTAATAATTCTGATCTCCATAAATAAATATTTTTGACATACAAAATATTCCATAATTTTGTAAAAATTAAAATCTTAAAATTTTGACTCGGTCCAATATACTGATAATTTGCCCGAAATCTTTATCGGATAAATTTCTCTTAATAATCCTTTTTCAGTCATTCACACAAATAAATTTCAACTCGAACTGATTCCTTTTTATCAGTCTCAATTACTGACATGAGACCTTCCCATAAGGTCACCCATCCTAGTGCTACTCTAGCCTAAGCACGCTTAACTTTGCAGTTCGATCCGGGTATCCGAATTCCACTAAAACTTTAACTATGATTTGCCAAATATTTAAAATATCGGATCAAATATTCAGTCCACATCAATAGGTGCTCTATTTATTTATGAAATAAAAACCTAACTTTTGGAAAATTACAACTTTGGTCCTTTAACTTTTCATATTTCGACTTGTACCATACAAGTTTTAAAAACTTATAATTTTGGTCACTAAACTTTAACCTTGAATTCCCATTCCAATTTTTCCTTGGATTATTACCAAACTTTGCGAGTACCCTAATTTGCTTATCCTCTATCTCATGGTACTCTAAATTCTCATAAATTTCTTTCCTAGAATCTATAATTAAAGAAATCCTAGCTTTTATATTTTGTCATTCTAGCCACTAAGTTAGCTTTTAAGCCGTTATCTTAGTGCTAAATGACTCTTAAACAACTTAGCAAATTTTGTTGTATTACAATTCTCCCCCTCTTAAGAAAATTCGTCCTCAAATTTTAAAACGTACCTGATTTAAATAACTTCGGGTACTACTTCTTCATTTTCTCCTCAGTTTCCCAAGTTGCCTCTTCCACTTTATGATTTCTCCAAAGGACTTTGACCAATGGAATTTTCTTATTCCTCAATTCTTTGACTCCATAAGATAAAATCTTCACTGGTTCTTCTTTATACGTTAAATCAGGTTGCAACTCAATCTCTTTTGGAGTGATAACATATGAGGGATCTGATCTATACCTTCGCAACATAGATAAATGAAATACATCATGTATCTTGCTCATCTCTGGAGGTAAGCCCAGTTGATAAGCCACTGGTCCAACTCTTTTGAGAATTTCATAAGGTCCAATGAATCTGAGACTTAATTTCCCTTTTCGACCAAAATGTAATACTTTCTTCCATGGTGAAAACTTTATCTCCAACTTCAAATTCAACATCCCTTCTCTTTTTATCTGTATATGCCTTTTGTCGATCCGCGCATGCTTTGAGATTATTTTGAATAATCTTCACTTTATCTTCCATTTCTCGGGTTAAATTAATCCCACCTATTTTTGGATCATTAAGAACATTTCGATCCTGTAGTTCAAACCAGTTAAGAGGAGTTATGCACTTTTTTCCATAAAGTGCTTCAAACGGTGCCATTTTGATGCTTCCTGGTAACTGTTGTTATATGTGATTTCAGCTAATGGCAAATACCTTTCCCATGATCCAGTGAACTCAATAATACAAGCTCGTAGCATATCTTCTAAGATCTAGATCTTTCGTTCTGACTGCCCGTTCAACTGTGGATGAAATGCAGTACTAAAATTTAGTTTAGTACCTAAAGCCTCATGTAATGCTCCCCAGAATCTCGAGGTAAACCTTGGGTCTCTGTCTGATTCAATCGATACTGGGACACCATGTAGTCGTACTATTTCTTTGATATACAATTCTGCATACTTATCTATTGAATAATCTACCCTAACTGGAATAAAATGTGCAAACTTCGATAATTGATCCACAATGACCCATATTGAATCCTTTTTGTTGGGCATAACTGGTAGTCCTGTTACAAAATCCATATTCACTTTTCCCATTTCCTCTGAGGAATGGAGATAGGTTGTAACAATCTAGAAGGTACTTAATGCTCTGCTTTAACTTGTTGACATGTCAGACATTTTGCTACAAACTCTAAGATTGTTCTTTTCATTCTCGGCCACCAATAACGGGTTCTCAAATATTGATACATCTTATTACTTCCAGGGTGCATAGCTAATGGGCAATAGTGAGCTTCTGTTAAAATCTCTTTCTTCAATTCACCATTATCAGGAAAATAAACTTTTCCTTGATAGTATAAACAACCATCATACTTGATTTCATAGTCTTGTGCTTCTCTTGATTCAGCTTGTCTTCTCTTTTCAATACATTCTTCATTTAGGAGCTGTAAATATTTGATCCAATTCAGAAAAATTGGCTTAAGCTGAAACTCTGCTGCTAAAGAACCATCTGGTCCTAAAGATAGTTGTGCATTCATTGCGCGTAGAACAGAAAATGTCTCCCGATTAAGAGCATCTGCTACTACATTAGCCTTTCCAGGGTGATAATCAATAACCACATCATAATCCTTTAAAAGCTCAACCCATCTCTGTTGTCTCAGATTTAGATCTCCTTGTGTCATCAAGTACTTCAAACTTTTGTGATCAGTGTAGATATAACACTTTTCACCATATAAATAATGTCTCCAAATTTTCAGTGCAAATATTACTACTGCCATCTCTAAGTCGTGAGTCGGATAATTATTTTCATGAGTTTTGAGCTGTCGCGATGCATAGGCTACAACGAGACCTTCTTGCATTAATACACAACCCAAACCATTATGGGATGCATCATTGTACAGAATATACTCTTTTTCCGGCTCTGGTTGAGTTAATACTGGTGTCTTTGTCAAAACTTTCTTTAATCTTTCAAAACTCTCTTGAAACTTCTCTGTCCATACAAAAGAAACACATTTTCTTAACAGTTGAGTGAATGGCATAGCAATGATAGAGAAGTTTTGGACAAATCGTCTATAGTATCTAGCTAATCCCAAGAAACTTCTAACTTCCGAGACATTCTTTGGTGCCTCCCAATCAAGAATAGCTTGTATCTTTTTGGGATCAACTCTTATTCCATCAGCAGATACTACATGTCCGATAAAAGTTACTTCGGATAGCCAGAATTCACATTTGGAAAACTTTGCATAAAACTGATTTTCTCTTAATGTCTATAATACCACTCGGAGATATCGATCATGATCATCTTCAGTCTTAGAGTATACCAAGATATCATCTATAAACACCACCACAAACTGGTCCTAGTAGGGTTGAAACACCTTGTTCATCAAATTCATAAATGCGGCAGGGTAGTTTGTGAGACCAAACAGCATTACCAAAAACTCGTAATGTCCATAACAAGTCCTGAAGACTGTCTTTGGTATATCTTCTTTCTTAACTAAATACGCTTCACACCCATTATTTAACATCCTCTGAGCCATTGCTACAGAGATTACTGAGTTTAGGCAATCATTTCTTTCTCCCACTATAACTACTTCAGAACCATCCGGTCATTGAAGTACTAATTGCTTCTTTTTTACATTTAGCATATGCATCATATACAGATAGCCAATCCATTCCCAAGATAATATCAAATTCATGGAATGGTAGCTCCATCAAATTCGCTGGAAATTCAATCTCTTGAATCACTAAGGGACAATTCCTACATATCCGGGTCACTTTAGCACTATGACCGAGTGGATTTTTGGCAATCACACCACTACTAATAGCCTTCATAAGAATTCTTCTTTTAGCAACTAGCTTAGAGCTAATATACGAATGTGTAGAACCAGGATCAATTAAAACAAACACAGATTCACCAAAAAGTCAGAAAGTACCTACTATAATATCCAGATCATGCTTATCCTCATATGTGCGTATATTATATACTTGAGCTGCGGTTTGAAATTCTTGTGCTAATGTCGCCTCTGATCCAGCTTGGATTGATATTCTAGCTTGTCCCATTCCACCACGACCACGGCCTCTAGATAGAGCTACTACATATCGTTCTGATTGGATGGGGTTCTCTGTCTGTCCTCGCAGACATTCTCTAGAAAAATGTCCCATCTGACCACATCGCAGACAGGGTCCTATCATCATCCAACAAACCCCACCATGCTTCTTCCTACAGTGCTTACATTCTTGTTTAGAAGCTTTTTCTGACTTCTTCGAGCCTGCAGCAGACATTTGAGATGCTTGGACTCTTTTAGGATAAAGATTCCGGCGTGTAGATCCAGTTCCAGTCTTGCTTTGTTGGTGAGAACCTCTACCTCGCTTAGACTGTGCTGACACAAATAATTCTCTGGGTCTTTTAGTTGATCGAAATGGTTGAGCTCTAACTCTATCTAGATAGGCCCTTTTCCATAGCTTTTTCTTTATTCACCGCATCTTGATAAACTGACAGATTCATGCCTAACATTAATTCCTTGGGTCTTGGATGAATCCATTCAATAAACCATTCTCAGCGAGATTTTTCAGTTGGCATTAATTCAGCTGTGTATCGGCTTAATCAATTAAACTCCAACTCATATTCATAAACTGAATGATTGCCTTGCTTGAGATTCAGGAACTGCTGAAGCATTTCTCTCTTAAATTGATCACCAACATATTTGGCACTAAATGCTTCCTGGAAAAATGTCAATGTTACTTGTTCAACAGGTACCAACTCTATGGCATTTGACCACCATATTCGAGCATGTTCCCTTAAAAGAGATACAACTCCCTCTAATTTTTCAGCATCAGAACAACTTAACTGATCCAGCATAACCTTAACATCATTCAACCACAAGTCTAGGGCCATTGGACCACATTCTCTATTGAACTCAAGTGCACCCAATTTCTTAAGCTCTTTAGAAGTTGATGCCCTTACGGGTGCGGGAGTCGGAACTGGTACGGGTGCAAATGATTGCAGCCTATTTACCATCGCCTCTAACGCTTGCACTAACGCTCCATATCCTTGAGCTGGAGCTCCCTGCTGTGCAGGTGGCTCAGCTGGGACAGGAGCTGGAGGTGGATCACGTTGCGCCTCATTACTACCGCTTTGAGCCTCTTTCGGGCCCTGGTGACCCGTCACTTGACGTGATCCATCGGCGTTCGACATTGTCTATTACAACATATTCATGATCATATTAAAAGAGTCGCATCAAGTTATATGAGCAATACATCAATAACATATCATCCTAGAGGCATGTACACTTTAAACAAATCACATCTGACTCGGTTTAACCTCTAAAACCGGCTAAATCTTTGCTCTGATACCACTAAATGTAACACCCTCAACGTATATTCAATAATTAAATACACATTGAAGATTTTACTAAAGTTTTTAACTAATTTCCTGACTTGTAAATATTTTTTATAAACCAGTTTAGTAAAATAAATTTTCCTCGGTTTCATTGAATTATAAACTTATCTAGTAACACCTAGTTTCAACCCTAAATTGATTAAATAAATATTTAAGACAGTTATTAACTTGAAAATATAATTCAGGGTGTAAACTATGTGTGCTACCTAGACCCTTTCTTTGATTTAAAAATCGCTACTTGATTAGCATAACCTACATAATATTTATACCAATTCTATGTCCAAGAGTTTAAAACCATATCATTTATCCATAATACTTATATTACATGCCCATTTAAATAGGTAACCTAACTTATAAGTTCAGTAGTATAAAACAACTACATATTTAAAAATACGAGTACCTCCCACTAGTCTAGGATGTAAGTGTACATACTATTGCTTATAAGAGGTAACTTGATTTCCAAAAGTACAGCTCCATCCTAGACACTATTAGCCCGATCGACCTACATGTAATACGAATCACACACTAAGTATAACTTAGTGGGGCATAATTGTAACAATATGAACATTTAACATAAATACCACAGTCCTTGTAAAATGGCAAGTAATATCTCGTGCATATTTATATCATTTCATCATTTATCTTGGTAAATGAGAAACTAACTCATTTCAATGAATAATGGTTGCATGTATGTATGTTCAAAGTCATAACATCATTCTTTATTTATCAGCAATAAATATGATACACATACTGGTCTATTTACTTGCTTAAAAGCATTTCTTGATTTATAGCCCAAAGTACAATTCATGTGATTTTATGGTACGCGAGTCATAACGACACCGTAGTGTCTACGACGCTGTAGCGTCTGCTTCGCCATAGCAACTGAAATGAGTACGTACTCAAGGACGCCCTTTGCTCCTTATATGACACCTTAGTGTCTATTTCAGCACCGAAGTGCCAACATTTTCTCAGCACCGTAGTGCCTACATTATCTCAGCACCGTAGTGCCTATGACGCAGCTGCTAGGATTCTATGGATTTCCAACTATACCAAGACTTTCACACTAGTACTCGGGCAGAACAATATAATATTTTCATATTCAATATCCAGTCCATCAATAATATTATCCTTAGTTAGATAATGGGGAGTTCATACCCAAAATCTATAATAAGATTTATCTTAGATAAATCATTATGTCATATCCATGTATCTCATATGCCATTTAATTTTCATGCCATTTGCATAATTTAATCAACATACATTTTTCATTTATATTAAGGTCGACTTATCGCAAGTCGTCCTATATATAACATGTCATACATGCATGTAATGCACTCATCTGGGCTATGCAAAATACTGGCCTCACTAAGTTAATCCACTACTTTTTCCTTGCCCTTTTTATCTCGAGTTTCTTTATCTTGCTTGGATGCTGCAAAATTACATATCGAACATATACAATATACATGTTAGATTTTCTTTAATCTAACAATGTTTAACTATTAAATACTAGTACAAATATTCGAATATAAAAATTTTTCCAAAAGTTTTCCTTTTTTCCCTCTTAGAAACAGAATAGTTCAATTTGGTCCCTAATGACCATTTTGCAACTTTTGCAAAATATTCAAGCCCAAATCACAATTTCTCCGTAATTCTAACATTCTCCATTAACTTTTATTCAATGCCCTTCAATCCACAAACTTTTTCTAAAGTGACATTTTAGTCACTAAATTCCACACAAAAGTTGGCAAACTTGTACTAATTTTTCAATCCAACATTTTTACCATTTTTCTCAAATTTTCCCTTCTATTTTGACCTTTGGCCGAAATGGTCACTACACTTTTCCAATGTTGTTTTTCATTCAAACAACATTCTAATATGCTCAAGATAATTTTCCCAACATATAATCTTCATTTCCAAGAATTAACAATTAAATCGCCAAATTTTTCCTACTTGGTAAATTAGGTATCTAAACTTTGCAAGGACTTTATTTTAGTCCTAATGTCACAATCAAGCTTCTAAATTCATAATCTCTTAGAATCCACCATTAACATAATTTTCACAATATTTTCCCTAATTTACCAAACATGCCAAAATAGTCGCTTAGGAAATTAGTTGAGAATTTTCCATTCTAACATCAAAATCAAGCTTGTAGAATCATAAATCTTCCATATTCATCATTAATTTCAAAACCCTAAATGAAACCCCAAATTCTAGGGTTAGGGTTTATATCTTCAAACATGAAATTAATCCAAATTTAAGCTTGATTTCAACTTCACAACACTTAATTTTCTTAAATCAAACTTCAATTTCAACATAGAACTTGAACCCCTAATTTCTCTCTCATCAATATCATGAACAATTCTTCAACTTACCATGCAAAATTACTATCAAAAGAAAGAGCATGAAGCATAGATCAATTTTTTCTCAAAGCAACATACCTTGATTCTAACTTTGGAGCCTTCAAATTTGCCTACGAAAATTTTGTGTGTTTTCCCCTCTTTCTTTCTCTTAGTTTCGAAATTTTGAAGAAAAGATGAACTAATTTGTTCTTCTTTTTCTTATTTATGCCACATGTATGAAAAATGAATATTAAATTCCTTTAATTCTTTAGGTTCAAATAATCCTTCAACTATATCTTATTTTCAAAATTGCCATCTTGTAAAATTGAAACCAAGTCTAGTTAGACTCTAACTAGAAACATTAAAATATTCATAAAAATAATATTTTATGAATTTTCCATGGCTTATAGAACCGCCTTTGAAATTCCAATTCGATTCGATAATCACTTACTACGGTTTTCCATTTTCCAAACTATCGGGTAAAATATGAAATTCCCATAATTCTAATCTCCATAAATAAATATTTTTGACATACAAATTATTCCATAATTTTGTAAAAATTAAATCTTAAATTTTTGACTCGTTCAATATACTGATAATTTACCCGAAATCTTTATCGGATAAATTTCTCTTAATAATCATTTTTCAAACGTTCCTACGAATAATTTCAACTCGAACTGATTCTTTTTTATCATTCTCAATTACTAAAATGAGACCTTCCCATAAGGTCACCCATCCTAGTCCCATCCTAGTGCCACTCTAGCCTGAGCACGCTTAACTTTGCAGTTCGATCTGGTATCCGAATTTCACTAAAACTTTAACTATGATTTTCCAAATATTTGAAATATCGGATCAAATATTCAGTCCACATCAATAGGTGCTCTATCTATTTATGAAATAAAAAATCTAACTTTTGGGAAATTACAACTTTGGTCCTTCAACTTTTCATATTTCGACTTGTACCATACAAGTTTTGAAAACTTATCATTTTGATCACTAAACTTTAACCTTGAATTCCCATTCCAATTTTTTCCTTGTATTATTACCAAACTTTGCGAGTACCCAAATTTGCTTATCCTCTATCTCATGGTACTCTAAATTCTCAGAAATTCCTTTCCTAGAGTCCATAATTAAAGAAATCCTATCTTTTATATTTTGTCATTCTAGTCACTAAGTTAGCTTTTAAGCCCTTATCTTAGTGTTAAATAACTCTTAAACAACTTAGCAAATTTTGGAGTATTACACGAACTTTTAAAATTTGTGACCTAATTATTAAATTTTTAGTCTACTTTCATTAAAATCACTTTTATTAACTACCATAAGAGAAGGTGATGTGACACGTTATATCTATATTCTCCCCCAAAAAAAAAAAACTTTCAAACCTTCTCGTACTTAAAATCGACTGCCATCGTTCTGGCTCTGTCTCCTAATCCTCGTTCTGGCTCACAGGCATCATTCTTGCCTTGTGACACCTTCCATTGATTGAAGATTTGGCTGCCTCCTTCGTTCTTAAAAAGGAAATTTGTATTTATTTATAAATTTCAATAATATGAAATACAGTTCATTTTGACAATACTTGCTTAAATTCTTAAGAATCCCAACATTGATTTATTAATATGCTACGACTTGTTAGCATAATAAAAAAATAAACCAAAAGGTTGGGGAAAGCACCATTTTCGTTGTCCAAAAAACATAATATTTCTAAAGCAAATTGCTTCTTAGAGCTTTCCTGGTAGAAATAATTTATTAAGGTTGCAAATATTCTAACTATCATTAAAGTCAACAATTAGCATATGTTTTGGTTTAACCATGGGTGGAGCCAGTAGTGGCGAACCCAGGATTTTCATATAGTGAGATCAGAGTGAAATATGAAGTATGTGATATTTCCATATCACTAGAATAATTATTGTTGACCATGTACTACAACAAATTAAGCGTGACAAATTTTAATATTTCTTATGAAAAATTGTATATTAACTCCTTGAAAATATCATACCTAAACAAATTAAGTGAGACCAATTGCCCATCGAATTCCCGTGTACATCCGCCCATGGGAGCTAGACACCAAAAAATTTTGGAGAAATTTTTTTCTATAAATTTAATATAAAATAATCTTAAAAAAATTAACATAACTTTAAAAGAATATTAACACCAATTAAAAAAATTTGACATTTCTTTAAAAAAATTAACACCTATTACTTATTCTCACATACTTAAAAAAATTTCATAAAAATTTAATTATGATACCTCAAACTAAATTTTTTTAACTTCTCCCCTGAATTCAACATAAATGTTACGCTATTCCTCAATTTTGGAATTAAAATACCCATAATTGTTGCACGCTTTTCCTATGTAATTGTCAAGATTTTCAACAGCGCTATCAGTTAATCTGCTAGGGTAGGAACTTTTTTTAATATCCCTTTCACTGTGTTTTTTACTCACAATTCTTCCACGTTTAGGAGGAGCCAACTCTTGTAAATTTTTAAACCCGGCCAAAGCGTTTCTTTTATAATAACAATATATCATGACATCTTGTTTGTTTGGGCGACAAAAAGTTAAGATTTTTTGGGTAAGAAGATGAATTTAACTTGTCACGTCAGTATTCTCTAAAGCAATTAATAAAATTGACCTTAATGAAAGTGAACTAAAAGTTCAGTGACTATATCGCAAGTTTTGAAAGGTTGATGACTGAAATGAAAGCATCTTAATTGTTTGCTCTTCTCCTATAAATGTTACATCACTTTTTTGGTATAAAAATATTAACAGTAATTTGATGTTGTTTTATGGTATAGAATGCAATTATCTCATTGTTGTTTTGATCCGTTAAGCTTGTTTGATTTGACAGTATCACAAAAAAATACTAAATTGATAGATTTTTTAAATATAATGAGTTACATTTATTGAACTGTTTCAAATTAGGACCAAATTGATGAAATGTATAAGTTTTGGAGATTAAATAGAGTTAATTGCACCCCACGTCCCCAAACTATGACACACATTCTAAATTGGTCCTTAAACTATGACCTTTATTCTAAATTGGTTCCCAAACTTTTGAGTATTTTAGTTTCATCTTAAAACTATAACTCTCATTCTAAATTGGTCCTCAAACTTTTTGAATGTTCTAATTTAATCCTCAAATTATCAATATATGCTAATAATAACTTATGTTAATAAAATTTTCGTAAAAATTATTAATTTTCATGAAACACTAATATGTATTATGTAATAATTTGATGTAATATAAACAATCATTTGAGGATGAAATTGGAATATTCAAAAAGTTTGGGACCAATTTAGAATGAAAGTCATAGTTTGAGGATAAAATTGAAACATTTAAAAGTTTATGGACTAATTTAGAATGAGGATCATAATTTAGGGATGTGTTTGTGATTAACTCGATTAGATTTGTTAATAAAAGTATCAAAATAGTAGATGGAATTAAAGTTTAGATAACAAAATGAGAGTAAAAATTCTTTTAGTGTCAACTTGAGAGAAATTATATAATTCAGGTACCAACTTAGGAGCCAACTGATCTAATTCAAATGCCAAATATATATTTAAGCCATTTAAGAACTCTCATCATTTCTTATGCATTTGTATTCCATTTGTCTCAAAAATCAACCATTAATATTTCAAATCTTCAAAATAATTATTAAAAAAAACAAAATTCTTATGCATTTGTATTCCGTTTGTCTCAAAAACCAATCATTAATATTTGAAATCTTCAAAACGATTGTCAAAAAATTCAAATCTTCTCATATATTTGTATTCCATTTGTCTCCGTAACCAATCATTAATATTTCAAATCTTCAAAATGATTGTTAAAAATTCAAAGTTTCTTATGCATTCATATTCCATTTGTCTAAAAAACCAATGATTACTATCTCAGATATTCAAAATGTTTGTCAGAAATTCAAGTTTTTGCTTGGATGCTACAATCGATTGTTTTTGTCCTATCTATACATGTATCAAAATTATTCAATATTGTTGGTTTGTGAATTCATCTAGTAATAGACTTTAGTTTTAACTACTATAAAGTTATATAACTAATTAATTAAAAATCATAATAAAACTACTAATAAACATAGTGTTTCTATAAAAACAAAAATGATTGTTTAACATTAGTAACAAAACTAATATGTATAGTTTATAAAACTAAAATGATTGTTTTTAAAATTAAATTAAAAAAAAAGCAAAATTCGTATCATCCTATTTTGACTGAATAATTGGATGAAAATTTAAAATGTTAATATTAAAGAAACAATAATAAGAATTTATAAATACTTAAAGCCCATATTATTTGCCTAAGTTTGAATTTTTTTTAATTGAAAACCGCTAGTTTTATTGAACAAAGATATATTCATAATTATAATGAAAGTTTATATTTTAGTAAACAAAAACACTTAATCCGGACATATTCTTATAACCATTAAAACAAGAAACTAGCGTCTCGAGATCATAACAGAACCATACAAGGAAAAGGTAAAAACCCAACCAAGAGACTCGAAACAAAAGATAGATACAAACATCACCAAAGATCGACGATGAAATGTGAAACCATCAACAAGCAACATAAAAATGCATATTACAATAAGGCACATTGACAACTCGGTCATTGCACAAGTCAATCGCGAACAAGAAACGGTGAATGTGAGCGCGTATCCAAATCCAGTTCGGGGGTCCAAAACATGGAGATCAACATGATAGCCAAAAGAGTGACATCTTGATCAGTCGTGGCGACGTTAAATCCAACCCTAATAGAAAACCAAATGAAAGGACGACCAAACGGCCGATAAAGAAAAGAAAAGTGTGTCAAAAGGCAGAGAAAACGTACCAAAGATAGAGTAGCGTGCCACAAGGGCATAATTGTTTATTCAAAACTAAAAAACAAAAGAAATAAGACAAACTATAAAAAATTAGAAGAGTAAATGAAACGATGGATTCTCGACTGTCGGCAACTAGCGTCAAGATTGGTATAGCCACCAACAAGAAAAGAACAATAAAAGACAATTCGATAAAACTATGTGGCTGCCTAAGTTGAAACTTGAATATGAATACTTTAAAACATGAAGATTAAGACCATGTTTGGTAAACAACTTTTTGAACCAAAAGTAGAGGTTTGACCGGTCAAATTTACTAGTTTGGATGTTTGATAAATAGATGATTGTAATAGTGAATTGGGGTGAAACCTCTCAATTTGAAAATGCTCCTTTTATGAGCTTTTTTCGTTAGAGGATTGGATATAATGTTGGGTCATCCCAGTACACCCTATGGCGCATCGAAAAAATTATTCGGCGATCACTTCTAGAGATCCATGTACGAGGAACGAATTGGGGTGAATGATTACCTATTTAAATTTGGAATTCTAAATTTGGAGAAGATAGATATCCAATCACCACAATGTTGATTCCTAAGCCGCAACGATAACGCTCCGACTTCTACTTAGTTTACAAATTGAAACGAGCATATAAAACTCTCTAAACTATTTATAGGATTTTTCCAAAAAACATTAATGACTGCTAGATCTCTCAAGCCTTTATATAGCTTTGTAATCCTAATTATATTAGGATTTCAATATATATATATAATCCTAATTTAACTTTAATTAGGATTTCAATATATATCTATATTAATATATATAATCACAATTCAACTTAATTAGGATTTTAATATATATATATATATTAATATATATAATCCCAATTCAACTTAATCAGAATTTTAATATATATATATTAATATATATGATCACAATTCAACTTAATTAGGATTTCAAAATACATATATATTAATATATATCATCTCAATTCAACTTTAATTAGGATTTTAATATATATATATATATATTAATTTAAATCAAATTATATTATTTATATATGAAAAGAGTCATAATTACAATAATTATTTTCTTTTAATATTTATCCAATAGTTAAATTATATATATATCAAATATATATTAATTTAACTAAATTCGTGTATAACAAATTTGTACACATATAATTCGTTTAATATATGATCATTTCAACCATGGGTGTGACCTTGTAGGTTCTTTGTAACGTTAGTAGTAAATATTAGAACATTTCTAATATTACAAACAATGAGTGACATCTAGCAATATGTTATTGTCACATAAATTACAGGAAATCATGATTCGACATAACCTCTTCGTGATTAGCTCTTTTCATATATTACATCCTTTTGTCCTTTATTTCTAGATCGGGCACAAGTCATGGAACAGTCACACTTATATAGTCCATCTAACATTTCTTAGTATCTTGAGTAGACTATTATAAACGAATAACTTTGATATCTCATATCAACTTATTCGAGCATGGTCGTGCATTTCTAGTCTCACTCAATCAAGTGGCCTACAATATTACTCATATTATGTAGGAGGGACAAATCCTATCTTGATCAACCATATCCCACTACATAGATTGTGACATATCTAATATCAGTCTTTATAGTGTAGTCAGCTACGACACACGTTTAACTGTACCAAAATATGTCACTCACGATGTTGAAATACTGATGATCTCAAGTCTGATGATCATATATGTAGTTATCACAATGAACAATGTTGTGTCTGTCACATAATAATTCAAGAAACATGCTCATAGCGGGTTAGTCCAATATGTCGTTCTCTAACACATACTTATGTATTGATTTTGACATCTCCATGTCAATAACAACACTTTTTCATCAATCAACTACATATTAGTCTTAATGCATTATTGTTGTTCATGCCCACAATAATACTCGACTAAGGACATTTAAGAATAACCATATTATTCTAAGGACTTTATTATAATTCAATTTATTTATGCACGCATAATAGTAACTGAAAATAATAATGGTAATGCATATGTATTAATAAACAAGGTAAAAAAATAAATGTCATTTACAATCATCTTATGATTGGTTTTTGGGCATACTTTAACAATATCCCACTAGTACTGAGACCAATCACTCATGAATCTAATACCAAGTGACTTAGTGTGATGATCATGCTTCTGCTGCGTCAGAGGCTTTGTTAGTAGATCGACGATGTTATCAACTATTGGCACTCTACATATTTCCATATCTTCTCGATCTATGATTTCTCGAATGAGATGGTAACGCCTTAGTATGTGTTTGGATCATTGGTGAGATCTGGGTTCTTTTGCTTGTACGATGGCTCCGTTGTTATCACAATATAGATCTATAGCCTTCAATATACTTGGTACAGCCCCTAGTTCAGATATAAACTTCTTGATCCGAACAGTCTCTTTTGTAGCATCATTTGATGTAATATACTCGGCTTCTATTGTAGAATCAACTATTGTATTTTGTTTTGAACTTTTCCAGCTCACAGCGCCTCCATTAAGGCATAACAAAAAACCCAATTGCAATCGTGAATCATTCTTATCAGTTTGAAAGCTGGCATCAATATAACCTTTTATACTTAGCTCTTCATTACCTCCATATATAATGAATGTATCCTTAGTTCTTCTTAAGTACTTAAGGATGTTTTTAACTGCGACCCAGTGACATTCATCGGGATCTACCTGGTACTGACTTGTCATACTTAAAGCAAATGATACATATGGATGAGTACATAGCATGACATACATGATAGATCCAATTGTTGAAGCATGTAGAATCTTACTCATACGCTCTCTTTTTTGAGGCGTTGAAGGACACATTTCCTTCGAGAGTGAAATTCCATGTCGCATAAGTAATAACCCATTTTTGAATTCTTTCATACTGAATCTTTTTAGTACTTTTATCTATGTATGTGTTTTGACTCAATCCTAAAAGTCGTCTTGATCTATCCCTATAGATCATGACTCTTAATATGTATGTTGCCTCACCCCAAGTCTTTTATGGAAAAACATTTTCCTAAGCAAGTTTTTACAGACTGTAAGATAGGGATATTATTTCCTATTATCAGTATGTCGTCCACAAATAGTACCAAGAATATGACAGTGCTCCCACTAATTTTCTTGAAAACACATGGCTCATCTTCATTTTTGATAAAACCAAACTCTTTGATTGCATCGTTAAAATGGATATTTCAACTTCGAGAAGCTTGTTTCAATCCATAAATGGACCGTTGTAGCTTGCATATTTTTCGGCTTCTTTTGGATCGACAAAACCTTCAGGTTGTGTCATGTACACATCCTCATCTAGTTTTCCATTAAGGAAAGCGGTTTTAACATCTATTTTCCATAACTCATAATCATAAAATGCAGCTATAACAAGTAAGATCCGGATAGATTTAAACATAGCAATAGGAGAAAAGGTTTCATCATAGTCTATACCATGAATTTGACGAAAACCCTTAGCGACTAATCGCCCTTTGTATGTTTGTACATTACCATCTATGTCTGTTTTCTTTTTAAAAACCCACTTGTACCCTATGGGCTTAATGTTGGGAAACGTCGGTACACCCTATGGCGCAGTAGAAAAATTATCTGGCGTATTCCGTCAGTGAACCATGTACGAGGAACGAATCTAGGGTGAAAAGGGATGAAACGTTACCTTAAATAAATCTTAAAAGCCACAGGGAGTTAGGAGAATCCAATTCTTCTAACACGATATCGAATCCAAGTCGTCACAACAGCGTTCAGACCTCTATGTAGTCCACCCAAATAAAACGAACAATATTTTACTTCTCTACCTGTTAGAGAGGTTTTTCGCAAAAGGCATATTTCGGCTGCTAGACCTTATGCCTTTATATAGCATTCAAAAACCTAATTATAGTTAAATTCAGATTTATTAAATATACAATATATTTAACCGAATATAATTAAATATGTAGAATCTGATTCTACTTTAATTAGGTTTCTTTAAATATATATATATTAATAGTATTTGATAATTACAATAATTATCTAGTATTAAAATATATATAAGCAAGATTATCTATAATTACAATAATTATAATAATTTTGGTTTTTACTTGTTACGTGTATAACAAGTTTGTACACATGTTATCTAGTCGATATTTTTTCGTTTCAGTCATAGGGTGTGACCCTTGTAGGTTCATGTAACGTTAGCAGTAATATCTAGAACAATTCTAATATTAAAAGAAATGAGTGACATCTAGCAATGCATCATTGCTACCTAAGTTACAAGAATTCGTGGTTTAACATAACTTTTTTTCGTGATTAACTCTTTCTATGTATTACATCATTTTGTCCTCATATCTAGATCGGACACAAGTCATAGAACAGTCACACTTGTATAGTCCATCTAATATTTCTTGATATCTTGAGTAGACTATTATAAACGAATAACTATGATATCTCATTTCAATTTATTCGAGTATGGTCATAAATTTTCTAGTCTCACTCAATCAAGTGGCCTATGATATTACTCCTATTACGTATGAGGGACAAATCATATCTTGATCAACCATATTCCTCTACATAGATTGCAACATATCTAATATTAGTCTTTATAGTGTAGTCAGTTATGACATATGTTTGACCGCATCAAAATATGTCACTCACGATGTTGAAATAATGATGATATCATGTCTGAGGATCATACATGTAGTTTTCACTATAAGCAATGTTGTGACTATCACATAATAATCCAAGAAACATGCTCATAGTGGGTCAGTCCAATATGTCATTCTTTAACACATACTTATGTATTAATTTTGACATCTTCATGTCAATAACAACATATTTTCATCAATCAACTACATATTAGTCTTAATATATTATTGTTGTCCTTGCCCACAATAATACTCAACTATGGACATTCAAGAATAGCTATATTATTCTAAGAACTTTATTATAATTCAGTTTATTTATAAATGCAAAGAATGAGACTTAAAAATAATAATGACTTTATATTAATAAACATAATAAAATAAGTATTTCTTTTACAACTATCTCATGATTGGTCTTTGGTCATACTCCAACAATCTCCCACTAGCACTAAGACCAATCACTCATGTATCTTATACCAAGAGATTTAATGTGACGATCATGCTTCTGCTGTGTCAAAGAGTTTGTTAGCGGATCAGTGATATTGTCATCCGTTGGTACTCTGCATATTTCTACATCCCCTCGATCAATGATTTCTCGAATGAGATGGTAACGCCTAAGTATGTGTTTGGGTCG
Source organism: Hibiscus mutabilis (assembly GCA_019671005.1). NCBI lineage: Eukaryota > Viridiplantae > Streptophyta > Magnoliopsida > Malvales > Malvaceae > Hibiscus > Hibiscus mutabilis. The sequence goes on from CM033734.1 coordinate 14,105,756, forward strand.
CTGGTGAGATCTGAGTTCTTTTGCTTGTGCGATGGCTCCGTTGTTGTCACAACGTAGATCTATAGCATTTGATATGCTAGGCACAACCCCTAGTTTAGATATAAACTCTTTTATCCAAATAGCCTCTTTTACAACATCGCTTGCTGCAATATACTCAGCTTTTTTTTGTAAAATATGCTATTGTACGTTGCTTTAAACTTTTCCATCTTACAACACCTCCATTAAGGCAAAACACAAAACCCGATTGCAATTGAGAATCATTCTTATCAGTTTGGAAGCTTGTGTCAGTATAACCTTTTATAGTTAGCTCTTTCTCACCTCCATACATAAGGAATGTATCATTAGTTCTTCTTAAGTACTTAAGAATATTTTTGGCTGCAACCCAATGACCTTTATCGGGATCCAATTGGTATCGACTTGTCATACTTAATGCATATGATAAATCTGGACGTGTACATAGCATGGCATACATGATAGATCCAATAGCCGAAGCATATGGAACCTTACTCATGAGCTCCTTTGCTTGAGGCGTTGAAGGACACATTTCCTTTGAGAATGAAATACCATGTCTCATAGGTAAGATCCCTCTTTTAGATTCTTCCATACTAAATCTTTTCAGTACTTTATCTATGTATGTATTTTGACTTAGTCCTGGAAGTCATCTTGATATATCTCTATAGATCTTGACTCCTAATATGTAGGTTGTTTCACCCAGGTCTTTCATAGAAAAACATTTTCCTAACCAAGTCTTTATAGAGTGTAAGGTAGGTATTCCATTTCTTATTATTAGTATGTCATCCACATACAATACCAAGAATGTGATAGTGCTCCCACTAGTTTTCTTGAAAACACATGGCTCATCTTCATTTTTAATAAAACCAAATTCTTTGATTGCATCATTAAAACGAAAATTCCAACTTCGTGAAGCTTTCTTCAACCCATAAATGGATCTTTGTAGCTTGCATATTTTTTGGGCATCTTTTGGATCGACAAAACCCTCATGTTGTGTCATGTACACATCCATTTGTTAGATTTCATAATCATAAAATGCAGCTATTGCAAGCAATATCCGAATAGATTTAAACATAGCAACAGGATAAAAGTTTCATCATAGTCTATACCATGAATCTGACGAAATCCCATAGCGGCCAATCGCCCTTTGTATGTTTCTACATTGCCATCCATGTCGTTCTTCCTTTTAAAAACCCATTTACACCCTATGGTCTTTATCCCTTCAGGTGGGTCAAACAAAGTCTATACTTGGTTTTCTAACATGGAATCCATCTCAAATTTTATGGCTTTTAGCCATTTCTCAGAGTATGGGCTCACCACTGCTTTCTGATAAGTCCTAAGCTCATCTTGGTCCATAAGGAGAACATCACCATGCACTGTGATGAGAAATCCATATCTCTCAGGTGCATTGTGTTGTCTTATAGATCTCCGTAGTGGTTGTGTTTCAATAATGATTGGATGTTCCTCAACTATTTATGGAACTTGTTGTTCAATCTCTGGTTCAGTGATCTATGGTTGATCTTGAATTTCCTCAAGTTCAATATTTCTCCCATTTTTTTTGAAAATAAATTCTCTTTCGAGGAAGACTCTTGTTCGAGCAACAAACACTTTGTTCTCAGATGGATTGAAGAAATAATATCATTTAGTTTCTTTATGATACCCTACAAAATTACACTTATGAGATTTGGGTTCGAGTTTTGTAGACATTTGATGTTTAACATAAACTTCGCATCCCCAAATTTTCATAAAAGACATACTAGGACGCTTCCCAGTTTATATCTCATACGATATCTTTTGAACATATTTAGATGGAACACGATTTAGTGTGAAAGCAGCAGTTTCTAGCACATGTCCCCAAAAAGAAGTTGGAAGATCAACATGACTCATCATTGATTGAACCATCTCTAACAATGTTTGATTTCTCCTTTCAGAGACTTCATTATGTTGTGGAGTACCAGGAGGTGTAAGGTGTGAGATAATCTCACATTCTTTAAGAAGTTCATCAAACTCTAAGCTTAAGTATTCTCCTCCTCGATCTAATCGAAGAGCTTTAATACTCTTTCCTAGTTGGTTTTGCACTTCACTCTTAAATTCCTTGAACTTTTCAAGGGCTTCAGATTTATGATGCATTAGGTAAATGTACCCATATCTACTAAAGTCGTCTGTGAAAGTAATGAAGTATTGAAACCCTCATTTGGCTTGTGTATTCATTGGTCCACATACATCACTATGTATCAGACCTAATAAATCACTTGCTCGCTCGTTTTTACCGTCAAACGGTGATTTGGTCATTTTCCCCATTAAGCAGGGTTCACATATATTAAATTGTTCGAAAACAAAAGAATCCAAAAATCCATCTTTATGAAGTTTTGATATACGTTTCTCACTTATATGACCCAAACGACAATGCCAGAGATAAGTTTGATTAGAGTCATTTGTTTTTTATCTTTTCGTATTTAGGTTATATATGGAATTGTCTTGATCTAAGATATAGAGACCATTTATCAAATGTGCCATACCATAAAACATTATTGAGATAAAAAGAACAACTATTATTCTTAATAATAATCTCAAAATCAATCTTGTCCAAACAAGAAATTGAAATAATATTTTTAGTCAAACTAGGTACGAAATAACAATCCTCTAAATCTAAAACAAGTCCACTAGGTAATGATAAAGTATATGCTTAGCTAATGCAGCAACTCTTGCTCTACTTTCCACTCGTAGGTCCACATCTCTTTTTGCCAATTTTCTACTCATTTTTAGTCCCTGTACAGAAGTATAAATGTGAGAACCACAACCATTATCTAATACCCAAGAAGTAGACGTTGATATATTTATATCAATAATATAAATACCTGATCCAGACTGTCCAATTTCTCTTGCCTTCTTGATGTCCTCAAGATAGACATGGCAACTTCTCTTCCAATGTCCAACATTGTTGCAATGGAAACACTTTCCTTCTTTTGCAACTCCTCCTTTGGGTTTCAATGCAACCTTTCCTTTTTTGGGCTTTGGCTTTGCCTTGGTGTTGGGCTTTCCTTTTCTGTTATCCTTTCGGACCATCAAAATGGGCTTGCAGCCAACCTTTTTCTTGTTGTTCTTAACAGACCAAGCAACTGAGGCAACAATTTGTTAATTTCATTCATATTGAAATTAAGAACAAACTGATTAAAACTATCAGGCAATGATTGCAGGATAATATCAGTAGCCAACTCAACACTTAGAGGGAAGCTCAACTTCTCCATGTCTAAATATACCCTATCATTTTGAGAACATGAGTTCCTACCAGAGTTCCCTCCACCATCTTGCATCGAAACAAAGCCTTAGAGGACTCATACTTCTCTTGACGAGCTTGCCCCTCATATAATTCCTTGAGATTTTTAACCATCTCATAGGGAACCATATCCTCATGTTGCTTCTGAAGCTCAGGAGTCATGGTCGCAAGCATCAAACACCTGACATCTATCATGTCACTTGAATATTTTTTAAAGGCTTCCAATTCATATTTGGAGACATCATCTGATGGCTTTTTAGGGACATGTTCTTCGATGACTTGTATTTTTTGTTCTTGCTTGAGGATCATCTTTAAGTTACAGAACCAATCAAGGAAGTTCAAGCCATTCAATATGTCCTTCTCAAGGACGGATTGCAATGATAATGAGTTTGAGTTTGCCATAACAAATCTACAACGATAAAATATGATTTATATGTACCTTTTATCATGTTTATAAGGTAATAACATTCCCACAATTAAAAACCTTTCAAAACTGAAAAACTTACTAAAAAGTATTTTTAGTGGGTAAGGATCCAAATTTAATTGCATCATAAGTCAGCTTTGGCTTAACTCATAGAATTCAATTATTTAGGTAAGCAATACTTGCTAATTATATGTCATGTAATTCCTATATTTGGTGAACAACTATTGTTCCTAATCATCTCATGATTATCCAAATCATTAGCTTTTAGGTTTCTAATCTCATTAGGACAACCTAGTTTACCCAATATTACAACCATTGAATATCACCTGCTTATTCTTCGCGTTTAACCAAGATAGATATAAGTACTTTGCTTTGGCAAAACCTACATAGTACCGATCAAGGTTTTAACAAGGTTTTTTGTTATATTAATCTCACCATTCAAGTTTGATCTAATCAGTTACCATCATGCTAAAATATACATTGTAACACATATATATAAAGCAGTAAATATAAATGCAATGATTATAGCCCGCAAAACTAAGGTGGCCCATCCCAAGCCAATGAGAGAACCAAAATACACTAAAGATAGAACTTCTTCTCAAGCATCTAATCCACCTTTGATCGGCCCATCATTCTGCTCATGTGATCCACGCTTTCTTTGCAAATATTACAATTTTTCAGAAACTCATTTTACATACGAGAGAGTAAGATGATAAGAGAATTACAAAATATGAAAGAAAGGCACGACACGCAGGCCGTATTTATAAATATAAAACCAAAGTAAATGGGCTATTGGGCTATAACCATGCATTTCAAACGCCGTGCATATCATCCAAAACATACACATGTTTTATCTTATTAATTATAATTACTAAAATAGTTCATACGACCTTTATTGCCTACGCGGTCTGGAAGATTCGTGTTTTTGGGATTTTTCAATCCCTAAGGTTTTCGCACTTGAACAACCATTGTTCCTCTACCGAAAATGATCTACTATCAGAACCGCATTTTATCATGTTAACAATTAACATATGAACATTAAAACCTTACAGCAACAAACACGTGAATAACGTTTAACCTTCGATTGTAAAAACTTATTTAAAATAGATTAACATATTAACCGTGACTGGATTCAATTTTTTTGTTTCGCACAAATATCGTATAATCGTCAAAACAGAAAAACAAAACATGCATCTCATACAAAAGTATCATCCAAGTATTTAAGTCCGAATTTGTATCGTACAAGTGGCTCTGATACCACTATTGGGAAACGCTGGTACACCCTATGGAGCAGCGAAAAAGTTATCCAGCGTATTCCACCAGTGATCTATGTACGAGGAACGAATCCAGGGTGAAAAGGGATGAAACATTACCTTTAATAAATCTGAAAAGCCGCAGGGAGTTAGGATAATCCAATTCTTCTAGCACAATATCGAATCCAAGTCATCACAACATCGTTCCGACCTCTACGTAGTCCACCCGAATGAAACGAACAATATTTTACTTCTCTATCTGTTAGAGAGGTTTTTCGCAAAAGGCATATTTCGGCTACTAGACCTTATGCCTTTATATAGCATTCAAAAACCTAATTCTAATTAAATTCGGATTCATTAAATATACAATATATTTAATCGAATATAATTAAATATGTAGAATCTAGTTCTACTTTAATTAGGTTTCTTTAAAGATATATATATTTTAATAGTATTTGATAAATACAATAACTATCTAGTATTAATATATATATATATAAACACGATTATCTATAATTACAATAATTATAATAATTTCGGTTTTTACTTATTACGTGTACAACAAGTTTGTACGCATGCTTTCTAGTCAATATTTGTTCGTTTCAATCATAGGGTGTGACCCTTGTAGGTTCATGTAACGTTAGAAGTAATATCTAGAACAATTCTAATATTACAAGCAATGAGTGGCATCTAGCAATGCATCATTGCTACCTAAGTTACAGGAAGTCGTGGTTCGACATAACCTTTTTTCGTGATTAACTCTTTTCATGTATTACATCATTTTGTCCTCATATCTAGATCAGACAAAAGTCATGGAATAGTCACACTTATATAGTCCATCTAATATTTTTTGATATCTTGAGTAGACAATTATAAACGAATAACTATGATATCTCATATCAATTTATTCAAGCATGGCCATGCATTTTCTAGTCTCACTTAATCAAGTGGCCTATGATATTACTCCTATAATGTAGGAGAGACAAATCTTATCTTGATCAACCATATTCTGGTACATAAATTGCGACATAGCCAATATTAGTCTTTATAGTGTAGTCAGTTACGACACACGTTTGACTGCATCAAAATATGTCACTCACGATGTTGAAATAATGATGATATCAAGCTGAGGATCATACGTGTAGTTACCGCTATGAGCAATGTTGTGACTTTCACATAATAATCCAAAAACATGCTCATAGTGGGTCAGTCCAATATGTCGTTCTCTAACACATACTTATGTATTGATTTTGACATCTTCGTGTCAATCACAACACTTTATCATCAATTAACTATATATTAGTCTTAATATATTATTGTTGTCCATGCCCGCAATAATACTCGACTAAGGACATTCAATAATAACTATATTATTCTGAGGACTTTATTATAATTCAATTTATTTATAAATGCACAGAATAAGAGTAAAAAATAATAATGACGTTATATTAATAAACATGATAAAATAAGTATGTCTTTTACAACCATCTCATGATTGGTCTTTGGGCATACTCCAATACTTAACCCCTTCATGTGGGTCAACCAAGGTCCAAACTTGGTTTTCTGACATGGAATCCATCTCAAATTTCATGGCCCCTAGCCATTTCTCATATTCTAGGCCCACCACTGCTTCTTAATAAGTCCTAGGCTCATCTTGATCCATGAAGAGAACATCACCATGCAATGTGACAAGAAATCTATATTTCTCAAGCGCATTGTGTTCTCTCAAAGATCTTCGAAGTGGTTGTGTTTCTAAAATAGTTGACTGTTCCTCAACAACTTGTGGAACTTGTTGTTGTTCAATCTCTAGTTCAATGATCTATGGTTGATCTCGAATTTTATTGTGTTCAATACTTTTCTCACTTCCTTTTCTGAAAACAAATTCACTTTCTAGGAAGATTCATGTTCGAGCAACAAACACTTTGTTCTCTATAGGATTGAAGAAATAATATCTTTTAGTTTTTTTAGGATAACCAACAAAATTACATTTATGAGATTTAAGTTTGAGCGTTGTAGACATCTGATGTTTAACATAAGCTTCACATCCCTAAATTTTTATAAAAGACATACTAGGACGTTTCCCAGTCCATATCACATATGGTGTTTTTGGAATTAATTTAGATGGAACACGATTTAGTATGAAAGTAGCTATTTCTAGCGCATATCCCCAAATAAAAACTGAAAGATCAGTGTGACTCATTATTGATCGAACCATGTCTATCATTGTTCGATTTCTTCTTTCAGAAACTCTATTCTTGTGGAGTACCGCGAGAAGTAAGTTGTGAGACAATCCCATATTCATTGAGAAGGTCACCAAACTCTAAGCTTAAGTATTCTCCTCCTCAATCTGATCGAATAACCTTAATATTTTTTCCTAGTTGGTTTTGTACTTCATTTTTAAATTCCTTGAACTTTTCAAGGGATTCAGATTTATGATGCATTAGGTAAATGTACCCATATCTACTGAAGTCATCTGTAAAAGTAATGAAGTATTGAAACCCTCATCTGGCTTGTGTATTCATTGGTCCACATAAATCACTATGTATTAATCCCAATAAATCACTTGCTCGCTCATTTTTACCATTAAAATAAGCTTTGGTCATCGTTCTCAATAAGCAAGGCTCGCATACATCAAGTTGTTCGAAAACAAATGAACCAAAAATTTCATCTTTATGATGTTTTGAAATGCATTTTTCACTTATGTGACCTAGGCGACAATGCCAAAGATAAGTTTGAATAGAGTCGTTTGTTTTCTTATCTTTTTGTATTTTTTTTGTAAATAGAATTCTCTTGATCCATGCCAAAGATAAGTTTGAATAGAGTCATTTGTTTTCTTATCTTTTTGTATTTTTTTTGTAAATAGAATTCTCTTGATCCAAAATATAGAGGTCATTTATTAATTGTGTTGCACCATAGAAAACATTAACGAGATAAAAAGAACAACAATTATTCTTAATAATTATATCAAAACCAATCTTGTCTAAACAATAAATCAAAATGAAGTTTTTAGTCAAACTAGGCACAAAATAACAATCCTCTAAACATAAATTAAGTCCACTAGGCAACGATAAAGTATATGTTCTTATAACTAATGCAAAAACTTTTGCTCCATTACCAACCGTAGGTCTACATCTCATTTTCTCATATTTCTACTCTTTTGTAGTCCTTGTATAGATGTACAAATATGAGAACCACAACTGGTATCCAATACCCAAGAAGTAAGTGTTGATAAATTAATATCAATAACATAAATATCCGACACAGACACTCCGCTTTCATTTGCCTTCTTGACTTTTTCAAGATAAATGGGGAAGTTCTTCTTCTAATGACATGTCTTATTGCAATGGAAACATTTTCCTTCCGATGACCAGTCAAGGTAGTTTAAGTCGTTCAACTTGTCTTTCTCAAGGACCGGTCACAATGATAACAAATTTGCATTTGCCATAATAAGTCTACATCAATAAAATATAAATTTTGAGTACGTTTACCAAGTTTGTTTATAAAAAGACTTCATATTCCTGCTACTTTTATTAATCAATAACCCTCAAATATTAATATCGAAAATAATTTCTGTAAGTTTTTCTAGTGGGTAAGGCTCTAAATTTCACATTCTCTTAAGTCAGCTTTGGCTTTTCACTTAGAATTATGGTTTATCTAGGTAAACAACATTTGCTAATTACATCCCATGTAACTCTTTCATTTGGTGAATAACTCTTGTTCGTAATCATCTTATGATTATCCAAATAACTAGCCTTTAGGATTCTAATCCTATTAGAGTAACCTAATTAAGTCTTTAACCAATACTACAACCAGCGAATATCACTTGCTTATTTTTTGCGCTTGGCCAAGATAGATACAAGTACCTCGCTTTAGTATAACCTACATTGTATCGATCTAGACTTTAACAAGGGTTAACATTGGAAGGCAATAAAAGACTTAATATTTTATTAAGGGGTTTTGTGAATATTATCTCACCATTTAACATTTGATCTAATCAATTAACTATCATGTATCTCATACATTCATTTTATCACATACATGAAAAATACTAAATATGAATTCAATAATTATAGCTAATATCTTAAGGTGGCATGTCCCAAGCCAATGGGAGAAACAAATTATTTTAAGGATAAAATCACTTCACAAGCATCTTTCTGTTGTCCCATTCTTCTGTTCCTCTAGTCCATGCTTTTTCGTATAGATTACAATTTTAGAAACTCATTTTATATAAGAGGAAGTAAGATGGGATGAGAATTACAATAGAAGTAGAGAGAGGCAAGACACACAGGCCGTATTTATAAAACCTTATAAATCAAACTAAATTGGGCTATTGGGATATAACCATGCATTCCAAACACTGTGCATATCAATCATAACATACACTTGTTTTATCTTGATTACTAAAAATTATCGATATGTACCTATGACCTTTGTTGCCTTAATTAAGGTTAAAATGTGAAATTTAAAATTGCATGTATATTCCTTGTAAAAAAAACTCACAATTTGATAAGTTTTATCAACAAATTCGTGTTTCCGGGATTCTTAACCCATAAGGTTTTTCGTTTAGAACAATTTTTGTTCCTGTGCAAAATACTTGTAACCCCCTAAACCCGACCAAGAAGAAAAGGCCGAATTTAGGAAGTCACTATTAAAAACTTTACCCTCAAGAAACCAATTTTATCTTTATTAAATCGTTTAACTCTTTTGAACAAAATACTCTAAAAACAATTATCATTCATCATATTATTAATTACCAAAAATTATAATAAAATATCCAAATTTAAAATAAAACATGCATACGGAAAATATTCCCAAATCCCAAATAGTCTCAAGTCTAAATTACAATCCGAATCTGATAAAATATAATGAAAATAATAATAAAACTTGAAAACTGTGGTTCGTACTGATGTGGAAATAAACTGAATACGCAAGAGGCCCTCTGAGTACCAGATCGCCTAGAGTCAAATATCTGAAAGATAAACTATAGGGGAGTGAGCTATTGAGCCCAATGTGTCTCTAAGTGCAACAATCAAAAACACAGTCTTTCTCAAAAATATCACAAGGTAAAACATGTCATGTTAAAAAAACACAGTGCACGAGATGATGCTAATATATAGTCATAATACCCAACTACAAACGCCAATCACAGTGGTGGCAAAGCCACCCGGTCACAATGGAGGTTGTTCCCTGAACCCCGCACCCCTTATTTCTCCGTTCACAGTTTGGTCAAACCACTCTTCCTCCATACAACCCACCCTATGTTTGATAAAATAATATTTATGAACACAGTCTCAACACAGTATATCGTACTAAATACGAGGAACACATTGTAAAAGTTCTGATAATCTCATAAATCACAGTATCACAGTATGCATGACATCTCAAATCATAGTAAAATCTCAACACAGAAAATAGTCATGCAAAGTTTGTAAAACATTTTACAGAATATAGCACAGACATAGAACACACCTCTAACGGCCAAAGCTCTAACGTCGGTGATAACGCCTCTCACGATCTTAATTAGCTTTAGGTTTATCTGAGTCAGAACCTACGAAGTAGAATTCTAAGTTAAATTCACATTCTAACAAAATTGTTACTATGCCACCTAACTGAACTATGCTAAACAACTCGCGTGTATTTCTCACAGAAGGCGCAGGGGCTGGCTGAACAGGAGGTGGTGGTATAACGTCGTCCTCGAAATCAATATCGTCTGAAACACATAAATAAATCTCATTAGGTTTCTTACACAATTTCTTAAATTTCTCAAAAATAGATTAAAACTAACAAAACTATCAATTCGGGTCCGAATTAGGCGAAACGGGCTGCAAAAATGAACTCAGAATGTTGAGAAATATCAAGATCAAGTTGGTTGAAAAAGTCAATGGTCAACTGTCAAACCCGGTTCAGTACGCGGTTTGGTTCACTTAACCCGATTCAGGTCTGAGCTCTCTTTCTCGTAGCCCACATACACCAGGGCCTCTCATTCGGGCTCAACTTCTACGGCCCAACTACTAACACCAACCCATACCTAGCCCACACACCTAAGCATTCTGCAGCATAACAAAACTAGAGTTTCGAAACCCTCATTGGCGGTGGCAATCCAAGAACCAACGACAGCGCACGGCGACCGGCGATCGAAACATCACGACAATGGCGGTGAGCCAAAACTGATCGAAATCCCAACTCATATGTCCCACCAAGCCGTCAACGATCCACACAAATTGAAACACGAACCAAACCTACCTAAACTTACCCAAACTCGAGCGGTATCGGGACTAATGGCGAGAGGAACCGAACGATTCTCAGTTTCGTTTCTCCCAAATAGAGGATGACGGTGAAGTACGAAGAATTAGGGTAGTTTCACGTGGACGCAAGCCGCGTGGCTGGGATACTGTGCTGACCATGGGCGACAGTATCGCCTCCGCTGGAGCCCAATCGAAGCGTGACGGAAAGAAAAGGGTTTTAATTTCGAACGAAGAGAGAGATTGAAGACGTTTGAGCCACTGAAGAGGGGAAACGACTAAGAGGCAAAGGGTTGGCAGAATGGACCTTTAGGGTTCACAATGGGATTTTAATTCCCTAAGAGAAAAGGGTAAATTGAGGGGAGGTCCCCGCAATTAGCCCGAGTTTTTAGAAAGAGACACGAGATTTAAAAGTTTTCAATTTGGTCACAAGAATTAACTGAGCTCATCCCAATCCCTAAATTATTTAATTAGGGTTTTAGATTCCAAATTCTAGAGTTTCGATTTAGGAATTTTGAAACTTGGGTTAGGGTTTTTAATTTGATTTCTAGGGTGTTACAATACTACCAGCCCTAAAACTCTATATTGAATATGTTAACAATTAACACTTAATATTTCAAACCCTATCGATAAAGATCCTTATGATTAACTCTTAATCATCGATCTTATGAACATCTTTTAACTGGATTTACATGTTAACCGTGATTAAATCGATTTGCTCATATAAATATCATATATTCGCTAAATAAATAGAAAAATAACATGTATCTCATACAATTACAACACCAAGTAATTAACATGGTACAGGGAAAAATTATCCGGTGATCACCTCTAGAGATCCATGTACGAGAAACGAATCGGGGTGAATAAGGGTGAAGGATTACCTGTTTAAAATTTGGAATTCTGAATTTAGAAAAGATAGATATCTAATCACGGTTCCACGATATTGATTCCTAAGCCGTAACTATAACGCTCTGACCTCTACTTAGTTCACCCAGTTGAAACGAGCATATAAAACTCTCTAAATTATTTAAAGGGTAAAAAAGTATTAATGACTGCTAGATCTCCCATGCCTTTATATAGCCTTTGTAATCCTAATTTAACTCATATTAGGATTTTAATATATATATATATTAATATATATAATCCTAATTTAACTTTAATTAGGATTTCAATATATATTTATATGGGTAATCTTCACCCGTGGTCCCTTTTGTTTAGATTTTGTTCTATTTTGGTCACCCAAATTTAAAAAAGACTATTATTGCCACTTACGTTTGAAAATGTTTTTCGTTTTGGTCACTGGTCCGTTAGTCTCCGTTACTTTTGTTTTTCGATCTGTTTCGTTTTGGTCACCGATTTTAATTTTTTTGTTTAAGTCACTTATGTTATCGTTTTGTTCAATTTTGGCCATTGGGCAATTAATCCCCGTTAATTTGATGATGTGTCACGTTAATAAAAGTGAGTAATTTCTAATTTAATCCTTAAACTTTTATTTTTTTCACCATCTTCAAACAAAAAACCCTAAAAAACTTCTCCTCACCAACCTTAACCTTCATTTTTACTGATGCCACTGCCGTCAACCATTGTTGTTTCCTTAGATACCGTCAGCTACAAACGTCTACTAAAATATTAAAACTCAACAGATGTTAATTTCGATACAGAACTAACCAAAGAATATAGAATAATTATGTTATTCTTGATCGCTAATGTGATGGCTCCTTTATAGGGGTGTGCATTATTCAGTTTTAACCGAATTAACCGACCAAACCGAATTTTATTCGGTTAATTAGTCGGATAATTTTAGGTAAAATTTGTTAACGGTTAAGCATTTTTTCAAACTTCGGTTATCAATTAATTCGGTTTGAAACCAGTTAGTTAACCGAATTAACTGAAATTATTATATATTAAATATTATATATATTTATTTTTGGTCATTAAACTTTTAAAAATTAGAAAATGATTATTATTATTTTTATATATTATAAAATGGTCATTAAACTTTTATCAAATTAGCATAAAATGAAAGTTTAATGACTAAAAAGATCATTTTAGCATAATTTAGTGACCAATTGTGTAATTTACCCAAAATTTTATAACAAATTTCGGTTAATTCAAAAACCGGCCTAATTAACCGAATTTTTTCGGTTCAGCTAAAAAATTTTGAAAAAATTTTGTTCGATTAACGGTTAAAAGGGAAAAAATCCAGTTAATGGATTTTGGGTAATTAGGTTTGGTCGGTTAACCAAATGCACACCCCTACTCCTTTCAAGAAATCGAAGAAAACAAAAAAAAACATTCAAAAATTTAAGAGAAACAAAGCGTTTGCGTGGTTCCGGTGGAACCCAGAGTTAACAAGTCCGATCAGTGGAGGGGATAAATTTTAGGATACAAAAAGATTATAGAATGTTTTTGTTTGAAGATTGTGAAAAATAAAATTTTAAAAGTGTAGGGATTAAATTAGAAGTTATCCATTTTTATTAATATGACACATCATCAAATTAACGGGGATTAATGGCCCAGTGACCAAAATAGAACGAAACGATAACGTAACTGACTTAAACAAAAAAATTTAAAATCGGTGACCAAAACAAAACAGATCGAAAATAAAAGTAACAGAGACTAACGATCCCGTGACCAAAACAGAAACGTTTTCAAACGTAAGTAGCAAGAATTGTCATTTTAAATTTGGGTGGCCAAAATAGAAAAAAAAACTTAAACAAAAGGGACCATGGGTGAAGATTACCCTATATATATATATTAAATATGTTTAATCTCAATTCAACTTAATTAGGATTTCAATATATATATATATATATAATCTCAATTCAACTTAATTAGGATTTCAATATATATATATATATATAATCTCAATTCAACTTAATTAGGATTTCAATATATATCTATATTAATATATATAATCCCAATTCAACTTAATTAGGATTTTCAATATATATATGATCCCAATTCAACTTAATTAAGATTTTAATATATATTATATTAATATATATATAGTCCCAAATCAACTTTAATTAGGATTGCAATATATATATTTAAATTAAATTATATTATTTATATATTAAAAGAGTCATCATTATAATGATTATTTTCTTTTAATATTCATCTAATAGTTAAATTATATATATATCAAATATATATTAATTTAACTAAATTCTTGTACAACAAATTTGTACACATATAATTTATTTAATATATGCTCATTTCAACCGTGAGTATGACCTTGTAGGTTCTTTGTAATGTTAGCAGTAAATATTAGAATATTTCTAATATTACAAACAATGAGTGGCATCTAGCAATATGTCATTGTCACCTAAGTTACAAGAAAATAACCTCTTCGTGATTAACTCTTTTCATATATTACATTCTTTTGTCCTTTATATCTAGATTTGACACAAATAATGGAACAGCCACACTTTTATAGTTCATTTAATATTTCTTGATATCTTGAGTAGACTATTATAAACTAATAACTATGATATCTCATATCAACTTATTCGAGCATGACCATGCATTTCTAGTCTCACTCAATCAAGTGGCCTACAATATTACTCCTATTATGCAGGAGGGACAATGATCAACCATATCCCACTACATAGATTGTGACATATCCAATATCATTCTTTATAGTATAGTCAGTTACGACACACATTTAACTGTATCAAAATATGTCACTCACGATGTTGAAATACTGATGATCTCAAGTCTGAGGATCATACATGTATTTATCAATATGAGCAATGTTGTGACTGTCACATAATAATCCAAGAAACATGCTCATAGCGGGTCAGTCCAGTATGTCGTTCTCTAACACATACTTATGTATTGATTTTGACATCTCCATCTCAATGACAACACTTTGTCATCAATCAATTACGTATTAGTTTTAATGCATTATTGTTGTTCATGCCCACAATAATACTCGACTAAGGACATTTAAGAATAACCATATTATTCTAAGGGCTTTATTATAATTCAGTTTATTTATGCACGCAGAATAGTAGCTGAAAATAATAATGGCAATGCCTATGCATTAATAAACAAGGTAAAAATAAATGTCATTTATAATCATCTTATGATTGAACTCTTCTATTCTATAATTATACTTATAAAAAATAATTATTTAATATATTAAATATATATTTTTCTCAAATGACTTTAATTTATTGACATGTGTACTTAATGATTAATTTAAATATTAGTTAAAAACATTAGGAGTGGATTGAATCTGGTGAAAAAAACTCCACCAACTAACACAGCAAATAATAATTCAAAAAAAAATATTAAACACACCAATTATAAATATGTTTACCATAGCCGCCACGGCCGCCTAATAACTGAGATGAGTGACCAATGATAATGGCGGATCTTCTCTCATTCTGGTAGTCGAAGCTTAAATATATGTCTAAATCTTTTTAGTATTGTTGTTGAAAATATTTCATGTTTTATTATACTTTCATTTTTATTTCGTAATCTATTATATTTATTATCATAAAAGTAGAAATTGTCCTGTTTCATGTCAGTTTCAACAAAAAATATTAAGTCGACATGTAGTCCTGCCAACTTCAGGAAAAATAAAAGTAAAGTTGACATGTAATCATACTGACTTCATATCACAATATATGTCACTTTAACAAACCTCGTTGATCTGATACAAATCACCATAGATCATGAAATAAAAATATATATATAATATTTCTTAAAATAAAAAAAAAAACACAACAACAATATTGTTGTAAGTACTCCCTAAACATATACAAATATAATCAATAATTTTAAAAGAATTATTATTATTATTATTTTGTCATAAAAGGAACTTAGGTTAAAAGAAAAAGGAGGGCACCAAGGAATGTCTGGTTTGTCACCATAATTAAAGAAGAGTTCATTGCACTATAAGTTCTCAAACAATGGCTCTCATTTTAAATTGTTTTTTAAAGTTTTAAATGCTTCAATTTCATTTTCACACTATGATTCTCATTCTAATTAAGCATTACAATTTCATCTCAAACTACGGCTCTAATTCTAATTGACCTCCAAACTTTTAAAGTTTTAATTTTGTTCTAAAATTATCAGTATATGCTAATTATATTTCATGTTTATAAAACTGTTATAAAAATTGTTTATTATTATGAGAATATCAAGAAAAGGGTTGTTTATTGAATATGAACTCAGATGATTACAAAAGGAAGCTACGTTAGCTTTATATAGCCTTTCACGTAAGGGTAACTGCACTCATAACAACCTTAAACTGTTACTAACAGCTTAACTGCATTCTTAATAGCTAACCTCTCTTACGTGACATGTAAACCCTAACTATACCCACCATTCTTCTTGTTTCTTCTGCTGGTATAATTACATTGATCTTTTGTCGACAATCTTCAAAATATGTCCTTGACAAGGGCTTGGTGAATCCATCAGTCACTTGATGATTGGCTGGAACATAGTTTACCAGTAATTGTTTTGCAACCACCTTCTCTCTTATAAAGTGTATATCAAGGTCCGCATGCTACAATTTGGCATGATACACAGGATTATCACTTATTGATATAGCGCTGGTATTGTCAGACCAAATCGTTGGCACTTCATCTTGTTTAACACCCAAGTCACATAGCAAAACATTCAACCAAGTTACTTCATATGCGGCATCCGCAATGCTTCTATACTTAGCCTCAGAAGTAGATCTGGAAACTGACTTCTATTTCTTTGAGGACCACGAAACCAGACTGTCACCGAGGAAAACACAATTTCCTATTATTGATCGTCGATCATTTGTACTTCTTGATCAATCGACATCAGCAAAAGTTGTTACTGTGAACCTAGTTATAGATGCGAAGAACACCAATCCATAGTCCAAGGTGTCTGCCAAGTATCTCAAAATCCTTTTGACTGTCATCCAATGTTCCTCATATGGCTCATGCATGAACTGAGCCACTTTATTTACAGTAAATGCTATGTTTGGCCTTGTGTGACAAGCATATATGAGAGCCCCTACAACACTTCTATATTCATCAACCTCTGAGATTGCACTCCCTGCATCTCTAGACAATTTGAGAGTTGTAAGCATCGGTGTAGGGGTTGAACTTGCATGTTCCATGTTTGTTTTCACCAACAACTCACTGATATATTTCTTTTGACTTAGAATCAAAGCATCTTCATTTCTACTTACTTCGATCCCTAGGAAAAAAATTTAATTCTCCCAAGTCCTTCAAAGAAAATTTCTTGTTTAACAACACTATTACTTCCTCAATCTCTTTTTCTTATGCTCCCGTAAGGATTATGTCATCTACATACACTAACATGTATGTATATACTCTATTTGAGCCTTTGACAAAGAGGGATGTATCTGCCATTGAGCTTCGAAAGCCAATATACACCAAATAATCCTTTAGTTTAGTATGCCAGTTTCTGAGAGCCTGTCTCAGCCCATAGAGGGCTTTCTGTAATCTGCAAACTAGCCTCGTACCATCAGCCCCTACTTGTTCAAATTTTGAGGGCTATTGCATGAGCATTGCCTCATTCAGGTCACCATTTAAGAAGGCGTTGTTACATCAACTTGCTTTAGCCTCTATTTATTAGTCACAACAATAGAAATGACTACATTCAGTGTGGTAATTTTTACCACAGGGCTGAATGTATCTTAAAAGCCCTGCCCAGGCACTTGAGAGTAGCCCTTGGCTACAAGACGGGCCTTGTATCTGTGTATGGACCCATCTGAATTGCGTTTGAGCTTAAAGAGCCATTGAACTGATTTTGAACCATTTCTCGAAACTGTTGAAATGTTGTAATAGCTTGAGACTTATCTTTTAACAAGTATAGCAATGTATGTCTAGTGCATGCATCCACAAAGCTCACATAATACCTAAAACCACTTGAAGACACATGAGGAGGACCCAATAAATCAATGAAAACAAGTTGAAATGGTACCTCATACACAGTATTTGAATCACTAAACAGGAGTTTGTGACTTTTTCCCATACGACAAGCTACACACATATCCATTTTATTCATATTTTTTTGAAGAAATACATCAGTATCTTTGCAAATCTGAACTAATGTCTCATGAGCAAGATGCCCATATTTTCTATGCATCAATTCATATGAACTAACAAACAGTCTAGCCATACTAGATATTTTCTTGCTACAATTATCTATATCTTTCACTACTGACACTGCATTGTACAACCCTTTATGTTCCTTGCCTTCAAGAAGAATGTTCCTTGTTGCTTCATCTTGAACTATACAATCCTTGGCATGAAATTCAAAGTATACTTGATTATCCCTAGCAAACTTATACACCAAAAGCAAATTACGTGTTACTTGAGGCACATGCAATAGATTATTCAACACCAATGTACGAGAAGCATAGAAATATTAGAGCAACCAATCTTATCAATGTTTAAAGTAACTTTATTTCCTACTATCAACTTACCTTGTCCTTCGTAGTCTGCACCATGCACCACATTTGTTGAATCTGGTGTCACATGATGAGTAGCCCCAGAATCAACTATCCACTATTCAGCCCTGCCTGACTTGTTGAAGCATGTAACCCCCTTGACCTGGCCTAGCCAAAAGACCGAACCGAGCGAGCTATATTAGGGTTTATCGAAATAAACCCCGAAAAGATTATAAATAAAATGGTCCATTTTTTATTTTATCTTATCTAAATGCATTATTAGGTCCTATGGTGTTCATACAAGTCATGGTTAAAATTACAACTCAATCGGGCATCATTTCGACATCCAATTGCTCGAAAACACTTTACAGGGATTAAAATGTAATTTCCTATATTTACGAGGAATTCCATAAAATTAAAGTTACCAATCCTCAATTAGTCATATTACATGCCTTCATGTTAAAACTCTACCCAAAATAATCATTCAAACCCATTTAATTGCACATTTAAGAAATGGGGACCAAAATGCAAGGATTTCAAACTTCAAATAGCATCTCAACAAATTTAACGGTCTGCGTACCGGTACGGGTAACAAGTGTTTTGATACGACACAAAAAGACAAATGTGTACCGATACGGCCCCTAGGCGTATCGGTACGGGATTATATATTTCGAAAATTAGGATTCCAGTAGCTAGACACTGTATCGATACGGTAACCCATGTACCGAAACGAGCACTATTTCACAAACGATACGGTTACTAGACGTATCAGTATGCCTAGGCTATTTTGAGCATTCTGAGCCTGGATGAGTCTCCACGTACCAAAACCTGAGGGTCAGTCTGGTACGGGGCGACCTGTATTGACCTCTAGGTCCAACATATAACACTTTGGCTCAATCTAATACTCTCCAAACATCCTCTATTCATTATATGGCATCAAAAACATTCAATCATCAAATATAGCAACATAGATTGAGTCTACACTAAGCGTGGCATAATAAAACAATCACCTATGATCATGATTTCTACCCAAGCATGCTTATTGTCTACCAACCCCTCAAAACCACATACCAAGCATCAAACAAGTCCAAAACATTAATCCAAACTATTACAATAGAGAGTATCTCAAAATACATCTCCCAAAAATAACCCGGTCACATTGCTTTCTTATTACTACTTAACGTATATAAAACCATACTTTGTATCGAAATGTTCCTTGGATTCTCATTTGCTCACGTGTCGTCCGAGAAAGCTATTTCTCTGCATTGATGAGGAAAAGAGAGCGTAAGCTATAAGCTTAGTGAGGAAATCGCTAAAGCACTCATCAATGCATTTAAAACCATTTCTATCAAATCACATGTATTTTTTTCTCATGGCAAAACATCTCATGCTTTTCATATCATCTCAAATATGCACATTTAAATCATGTATCATGGTTTCAATCTCTACCTCAATTTAAGCTTCACACCACAACACTTTTATTACAAGCTTAAAGAGTAACGCATGTATAAATCTCATTATACAAACATAAACCATTTCTCATGATACATTATCTCATATATTGGCTTTCAAGTGACTCAAAACCAGTAACCTTTCCTTTCACAAAACTTATTGGATACACGAATTTCTCAAGTGGTTCCCACAACCACTTCACATACATACCTCAACCGGAGTAACGACACACTTGTCCACCTCAACGGTTCAAGCCAGAGTAACGGCACACTTGCCCACCTTTACGGTTTGGATGTATAATCCACCAGCGGGAGTAAACGGAACTTGTACCCACCTCAACCGCTGCGGTTCTCATGTTGGAGATTACGGACACTTAACACCCCTCGACAAACATGAGGTGACTTTTTATAGTGCACTCTAAACCATATGGCATGCCAACTATATCTGATATCATTTTAAACATAGCCACTTGCCAATATACTCAATAAACAACATTACCTCATTGTTTTACATATGCATCAAATCAATCCAACACCAATACATTTAACCATGTATTTGCATATTCTCAAAATACATGCATAAACCATATGTCATTCTCAAAAGTATTCATCAATGATCATTTTCATCATAAATCATTTCTAAAACATGCATAATGCAGTGAGTAATCAAAACCATAACATTGCATGAGATTTCATTTTGCAAAAGCTGAAATCGAGAGAAATCTCAACCGATACTTACTTTCGAGCTTAGATAATTGTATCAAACTTTATCTAAACTACCACAACTCCTTTTCAAACCTTTTTACAGTAGTAAAACATTTTTCCACTCACCAACAATCTAACGCTTGCTTGCCGATGCGCGAATCAAGCTTCCGCGCCTTCTTCAAAAGTCAAAGGATTCAACTCCCCTGCTTTACCCAATCAAAAACAAAGGATTAAAACACATCTTTGTACCTCAAACCTTCAGCAACCAACAAACACAACATCGCCTCACAAGAATCTACTCAACACCCTCCTAAAACCATCAAGAACACCACCAAACCTTACCTAAACAAAGCCCAGCCATCATCTAATGATTCTAATACATTAACAACATCAGTTAATATCCAAAAACATTTTAAACACGTCATTATACCTCCAGCAACACCACAACAACAAGATCAAGTCAAAAACCAACTATACACAACCTAGAAAACTAGCAATTCACATAGTTTTGGGACTACATTTATTAATCAATCCTTTCAACATTAAAATACATCCAAATTGGGATATAAATCAATTAAATCCATCACCAGAACAGATCCAATTCAGTTTCCAACAATTTTTTCAAGAAATCTCAATTTAACCGATAAATCCATATTAAAATCATAATTTCTTAACATAAATCAACAACAAAGGATCAAGAACTTGGAATTTTAATAAAGAACCTTTAATTAGAGGAGAGAAACAAAAATCACCTCTAATTGTTGATTTCTCCCTTAATTGGTCAAGCTTTGATGAAATCTAAGGAGATTTTGTAAAGGAATTTAGAGAAATCGATAAGGAATCAAAAAGGAAATCAATGGAGATTGATTCCTTTAGATTTTGAAGTAGAAATCCTAGTTTGGTTGCTGAGAAAGCTGAGAGAAAAGATTTGGAGAAAAGTAGTTACATAAGAAAATATGTTTGGCAAACTAAAGATCTTTTAATAAATCTTCATTTATCCAATTATTAAACCTTTTAAAAATACTTTTAAAATAGACTAAATTAAGAGAGAAATCTATTGAAAAAGATTGGATAAATAGCTCCTTAAAGATTCTAAGTTTTGATCCTTTTTTGATTTAGTCACCAAAAACAGTTTTGAAAATTTTCAATTTAGTCACTAGACTAAAATGTCTTAAAATAAGATTTAATTACCTCAAATTGACTTCACCAAATTACTTAAACTATTAATTAAATAATTTAGAACATTTTCCCATATTTTATTTTATCCCAAAATCAATTTTATAAATTTATTTTACCGAAACTATTTGAATTGTCTAAACCGGTTCTCTTGAACCATCGACCCAATCCAGCCCACATCTAGGCCCAATTTTGGAGCGTTACAAAGCAAGATGAGCTTGAGGCCTGCACTTTGCACACCTTCATTTCCATTATCGTATGTTGTATAATGCACATTCCCCGTTTCATTCGATCGAGAATATTTGCTGACACTCCAGGGAAGTCTTGATCGAACCTGTACCAACACTGATCCACCATATGGCTATTCTTGTCACACAACTGACATTACACACGTGGAGGACCTCTACCCCTTTCTCCATTTCTGCCTCCACGATTGTATGGAGGACGATAGGGTCTATAGGTAGGGTTTTGACCACCGGCATTCAAACTGCTACCCTAAGTTACATTTGCAACATTGGCACTTATAGGCAAAAATTCAGAATGAGAATTAAACTCTAAGAGTTGAGTTTCTGCATCAATCAGGATCGTAAACACACGATCAATCAACAACAAATCTTTATTAACAATTATGACTGCCATGAATGGTTGAAACTCTCTTGGTAAGCCATTCAAGATACTGGCTATTTGTTCAACTTGAGGCACCTTACTTCCACATGATGCTAAAGCATCACAAACTTCCTTTATACGTTTCAAATACGACATCATACTCTCATCATCACCTTTCTTGATATATCGCAATTTGTAATGTAGGCTCGTAACAGATATAGTTGAACGATTTGCAAAGAATTGCAAGACAGTATCCCATACCTTTGATGTTGTCTCTGCACCCATGAAGTGAGGAAGAAGGTGAGAGTTGATCGTAGACAGTAACCAAGATGCTAGTGCACTATATTGGGAAACAAAGTCTTCATAATCGTCATTTTGAACACAACGACTATCAGATACAATTATCATTTCAGGGGGTACTTCCATCGCGCCGTACAATAGCTTCTCCAAACGATGGCTTCTGACAGTGAGGAGCACCTGCTGCTTCTACAACAAGAAATTCATTTCGTCAAGCACCACGTTTACTTTTTTGTTGGTAAACATCTTCCCAGTTCTTGACAACGATTCAAAAAACACGTTAGTCGTTCCTTCAGGCAACGAACCATCAGAGATGGACATGAGCAAAAACTCTGATCAACAACGGAAGAAATTCTCCAATACCTTAGCGATTGATACCATCTGAGAATATCAAGAAAAGAGTTGTTTATTGAATATGAACTCAGTTGATTACAAAAGGAAGCTATGTTAGCTTTATATAGCCTTTCACATAAGGGTAACTGCACTCATAACAAGCTTAAGCTGTTACTAACAGCTTAACTGCATTCTTAATAGCTAACCTCTCTGACGTGGTATGCAAACCCTAACTATACTGAACAATTGTCATGTAAACATTGATTTATATTATGCAATAATATGATATGACATAAACGATCATTTTAAGATGAAATTGAAACGTTCAAAAGATTGAATAAAAATTCAGAATCATGACCATAGTTTGAGGATAAAACTGAAACAAAATCTAGAAAATAATATAAAATGAGCCATAATTTATGGATGTTAACTCACAAATGAAACATTGGGTTTCCAAAGGAATAACACAGTTGTCCATAGAAGTATCTACTTATTTCTAGTCCTAATTAATCCAAAAGTTGCTTCCATTCTCAATTAGCATAGAATAAATATATGAATAGAAAGTCTATGCCCCTCTTCGGTACCCCTATGTATATCCCACACTAAAAATTTAGACTTAAGGTTTAGGATTAAGGTTTAGGGTTTGTGTTTATGCAATTAAGTATACAATGTATTTTTTAGGTTTAGGGTTTATAGTTTAAGTTTTAAAATTTAAAATTAGAGCTTAAAATTTAATTTTTTTTAGTGTTGGCATAAAAATAAGTACCCGAAAAGGTAAAGGATTTCTATTCTAAATATCGTCTTAAAGGAAAAGTTCATGGCAGTGAACTCGAAAGCCGTAGCAGCAGATTTAATAAGAATATCCTGTGTTCGGGTATCTGCCATTGATTATGTTTGTCGAGTTGAATAAAGTTGTCGACAAGCTGAAGCGAAGGACAAAAGACATGTCATGATGCTCATAAATCGGATTCATATTTTGGGATAACTCTACGATAAATCATAATACACTATTAATATTACACATCAATATACAATTATACATCATTAAATTTTTATTGGATAAAATTGAAAGAATAGTTCCTAAATTATCTCAAAATGTTAATTTTTGTCGCTCAATTTTTTAAAGTTCAAAATGACAATAATTACCTTGAACATGAGGGGAAACCGATCCATAACTACATTCCAGTTTCAAAATCAAAACACCAAATGATCCATATGATATTTTGAAACCAAAAAACCAAAGATAACAAATCATGATCCGGTGAACTATGATTCAGAAAACAAAATCACTAAAAAATGGCATGGGCTGCACTTGCGATCCTTGGCCATAGATCGACACACTCCTTCCCGACTAAACCAGTTATCGCAGAACCTTTCGTTTCTTCCTTCGAATTTACAGTGACATTGACATTATCTTCAAAGTACATGTAAACACCATCCTTTCGGCACCAAAGCTTGCGCTGTCTGACAATGACAGCAAGAAAGACCTTCTTCCTCGTATCAGGCTTCCCTTTCTTGACAGTGGCCATCACCATGTCTCCAACACAAGCCAATGGCAAGCAGTTAAGGAGGTCCTTGATTCCCTTCACCGAGATGATGTAGAGGCTTTTAGCACTGGTGTTATCGGCACAGTTCAATGTTACTGTTCAATCACAAGCATTGCACTAATTAGCGCAAGATATAACTAAATTTCAATGCTCCTAATGATGTTCAACCAAGGCAAAAAGAAGCAGTTAGGATTGAACGTTAACTCCAACACACAAGCATTGCACTTAATCTGCGTGAAAATAAGCAGTTAGGATTTAAGAAGAAGCAAAACCCAAGGCAATGACTTTTCTTGCAACCTTAATTGTTGTTCAAGCAACAACCATCAACGGATTTGGTGGCAGCTCTCTCAGCGGAACCAAGCTCTTGGTCAAGCCAACTCGACAGAGTTTCAAACCCAAAAACAACAGGTGCCACCAAGCTTATTTTCTTACCTGAAAATCCTTGTTGTTTAATTTCAACTTATTTTTATAGATAAAAGAGAAGAAAAACTTTTCTTTCCTTTTCTTATTTGATAGTGCCGGTTCTGTGGTAGCAAAGTATGGTGATAAGAGTGTGTACTTTGATTTGGAGGATATTGGCACGGGTCTGATGACCTTCTACTTATCAAGAAAGGCCCACAACTTCCACCAAAGCCCGGGCCCCGTGGCAAGATCTAATTTACTGCAGTTTTTTTAAGCTTTTCATTGTATATACCTTGTTTTAGTTTTAAAACATGTAATCCTAAAATCCTGCAATCGTGGTCGATTGGGATTGAAAGTATGAAGGAAAAACAAAGAGAAAGAACGAAAGCTAAAGTGCCACGTCATTATTTTTCGACAAAAGTTAACGAAATTAAAAATGGACTAAAAATTCGGTGATTATAATGTAAGTTTTAAAACTTTAGTGACTATTTATATAGTTTACCCTGAGAATTCTTCAAATAATTACAAAATTAAAATCGTTTTTTTAGGTTTCAAGTACTCAAACCAATTACAACTTATCAGAAACAAAAAAAAATTTGGAGGAATTGGAGTTTCAAAATGGTTTCAACCAAAAGAGCTTTTTAAAATGAAGGTTAAACGATTAGAAGAAAAAAAATATTTTTAGAGATAAACATGTTTATTTGAGAACTAAAAATATTTTACTAGTTTTTATTTTTATTTAAATTAAACTGTAATTATTTTTAAAAATTTAAATCAAAATTTTAGTTAAACCATTTGACATTAGTGTCAATGTATGTAATCCAAAAAAAATTTACCAGACTAACAAATATACTTAAATAATTATAAAATAATAGTTTGAAAACTTATTTTTAACCAAAATTAATTTAGAAGCTCAAAATAAAAAAATAAAAAAAAATTAAAGTCTGATTTTTCATTTAAACAAAAAACACCTAATATTTTTTAATGCTAAGTCAAAGGATCTATATGCACAAGGGCGCATCCGCCCTGACTACCATCGGTAAACCCAGTTACATTCTAAACTTGTTTCAAGTTGACCCTCAACGTCCCCGCTTTGATATTGTCAAAAGTCGAATAAAAGCACACTCAACTTTTAAATATTACAAAATGAGTAATAAATTTTAGATTTTGTTAGAAAATGAATATTGTGTCATTAGCTGCTGTTAAAGGATGACGTGACATTTTATTTTTTGATTTTTTTAAAATTACTGCTTATAAATATTAAAAATATCAAAAATAAAATTTTAGTTACAGTTGAGGGGTCAAATGAGTTATTTCTTATTAACTTTAGTATGTCACATCTAGGGATGTCAATGGGGCAGGTTTTGCGGGGATTCGTTTCACTTCACATTCAATTGGGCAGGGATGGTTACAAATTTCGTGGGTTGTGGGGTGGGGATGAAGATAAAAATTAGATTCGTCGTGAGTGGTGGGAAAAGCGTGAATATGCCTTTGTACTCGCCCTATCCCCACCCGCCTCGCATCATCCCTACTCGCCCCGCATCGTCTCCACCCGCCCCAACAGATCTTATAACATGTTATTATAAATATTATTAAAAATATAATATTAGTTTGGATCATAATCAAATTTAAGGTAATTCATATTGAATTGTCTTGCCATATTTATGAAAAAATCAATATATATATATACACACACAATTGAGTTTGAGATTGATCAGATCCAATATATAAATATTTTTTAAAATATCATTTTAAATCAGAGTTAAATTTAAGATAATTTATATTGACTTATCTTAGAATAATTATGAATATATATATAAATTATGTTTATTGGTTTCTTCTTTATTGTTGGCTGTCGTTAGGCCTTCTTTTAAGGTTTGGTTTATTCTCTTCAGTCCTTACTATAGATATGTTATTCTTTTACTTTTTAAATTTTATTTTCTATTGTATGTTATTTAGATTCTATCGGTATTTGTTCTTATTTTTAAGGTTTTTTCAATTGTTATTTTTTTAGTTTTTCTATATTGTTTATTTGTTACATCAATTGAAATATTATTTTACATGTTATTTGTGCTATTATTGGTCTTTTACAATAGACTTTAGTGTTTTTTTTAGTCTAATTTATTTTACAAAATTTAATTTCGTATATTATAATTTTTAAAAATTGTGACAGTTATAATAATTCACATATGTGGTAGGAGTCCGAATAATGGGTATTTCATACTTTTTCATAACAAATTTAATATATATATATATTAACTAATATTAAAAAAATTTAAAAAAGTAATTAGACCTCATTAAAAACTTTCTATTAAAGGGGAAAAAAGTACCCGACTAAAATATTATTGAATCATAGGAAGATTACAAAGCTTAAAACCATAGTCCTTACAAGAGCATTAAGCCAATCCTGCATTACACAACCAGACTAGCCCTATATCCTGACGCATTAAAGCGAATACAACCGGGCCTATACCCAACTTACCCGATGCCCGACTTCGCGAGCCGATCAGCCTCGACATTACATGCACGGGGACTTAGACGCAAAAGAATCCATATCTGCTTATAGCTCCTTCGATTTCTAAAGAAGAGATTAAGTGGGTCTTAAGATTCAAGTGAGTGATGGAGGCGGAAATAATTTTAGTCTTGCGGATTGCAGGACATAGATAGTTTCAAATTTTATATTCGCAATGGATTGTGGGGGAATGGATGACGGAGATGGGTGTGGGAAGAGTACCCTTCGACTCTCCCCACCCAATTGACATCTCGTCACATCATTCCTTAACAGCCGCTAACGGCACAATGCCCATTTTATAACAAAATCTAACGTTTAATATTTATTTTATAATATTTAAAAGTTTAGCGGTCAACATGAACATTTTTTCATAGTTTAGTAACTTTTTTTACTTTACTGAGCATTTTGGTGTGTAACATTAAGGGTAAACTACAATAAATACCATCAAATTTTTAGGTTTTTATCGATTATATCACTAAACTAAAAATTGATATTATTTTAGCATCGAACTTTGGTTTAGGCTTCAATTATACCACTAAGACTGTTAAGATCTATCTATGTCATCGCACACAGACCGTTAAGATCCACCCATGCCATCTTTTTTAATTGCCCAATTGTATAACTAAAATCTAAAGTAAAGCTCAGTTCTAAAATAGTATCGATTTTTAGTTGAGTTGTATAATCGATACTAAACTTTAGTACTTTACCCCTAACATCAATAGTAGAATTTTCCCCAATTTTGGTTCAGATTCAAGTTAGAGAGCATTTTTGTTCATTGATTGTGTCATGAAACCAAGATAACGATGCTTCATAATGTTTTGCTTTTGCTCATAAATCAAATATGAATTGCCTATTTAGGGTGATGTTGTTTGATGTTTAATCTCTGAATTCTTGTGACACTTAATTTATTGCTCGTAATTGTGGAAACATGAAGGTTTCATATAACCCAACCTTGTATATTCTTTTCATAATTCTTATACATTGCTGCCTCAAATGTTATAATTCTTATACATTTACAATTGCCATGCCTATGAATATAAAAATACACTACCAATCTCTGAATTTTTCTTTTTTTTTTTCTCTTTAATGGGGCAACGTAGGTAAACAAATGGCTGGCTTATATGATTAGAACAACAGACGTGTAAACCGAATCAGGAAAAAGAAAAATCTATAAGATCAACGGCAGATCTTACTTTGAATTTCAAGGATTGTGCTGACTGCTGAATCCCTTAATTATTTAGCAGCAACCACCTTTTGTAGCAATAACTCCAAGTCACTCAATCTGCATACACAATTAGGATCCCAAGATATAAACAGCTAGAAATGAATTGACAGCATACATCACATTACTCAAATCAGGGTAAATTACTATAGAATCCGGAAAATCCTGAATTAAAATAGAAAAGTTTGTTAGATAACTCGGTGAGAAAACCATTGAACTACCAATTGTCAGCTATGTTACTCTAGCTAGGTTGTGAGTGTTGGATGTTGGTATTTGTTCGACATGGACAATAACACTTCGAGAAAAATGAAGAGTTGGAGTACCAAACCAGACGTTTTTAGAAGTACTCAACCAACCTGCAAGGAAGCAATCAAGACCTTTGAATCGCTCCTATAAAAATGGAAAAAGTAAAAGAACAAGGGAACAGAAGTGAGGATACTTGTTGATCAACGATGTACAGAATCAAAGCTGTGGAGACTTCCCCTTCTGAGGTATTGTCTGCTTTAACCCGAAATTCTTACGGTTTTGTCTCACAAGTGTTGCGGGACAAAACCGTGAGACGTTTAGGTCAAAGTAGACAATATCCTGCAGGTTGGGTGCGGATCTCCACAAGAACATACCATTTCAATAAGGTTCTCAAGACAGAGTACAGCTGAACTTAGTGGAGGTGTTCGTTAAGGAAACTGACGATGGTTTTTTAGTTTGTAACTACGGGGAGTAATAAAGAGAGAAGAGAAGCCTGCCGGAGGAGAGATAAAGAGCGTGGATTGAGACGCCATGACCGCTTTGCTCCAGTGGTTGGTCTAAAATTGAGAGATTGAATTTTCGAGCTAAAAAGGGTGGCAGGTTTGGTTCGAGTGGCCCAGGATATCTCTACAGCCTCGAGGCTGCTTTTAACCAATTTAACTGACACAGGCTTCAAACGTAGATCTCGGTAATTTGACAAGGGTAAATTATGTAAAAATATTTATTATAAAACTAAATAACATATAAATCTACGTTTATAGCTATAATCATTGTACACATATAGTACGTTTTTAAGATTCATATAAATAATTATTTTTTAAATTTATTTATAATTAAACTTTATATTTTATAATTTAAACTACTAGATCCGAATGAAATGAACAAAAATAATACTCAAAACATAAAGCTAGAAATATACATTTTTATGATTAATTGTAAATATCAAGTTTGGTATAACTCGTGTTATCAAAGGTATCAAAGTAGGAATGATGATGAACCGTGAAGAACAAACAATTTGGGAGGAGAAAAATGAAAAAAATTGGTATATTTTTTAAATATGAAGATTAAATTTATTGAATTTTTTAAATTGGTAGAAGATATAAGTTTTAAGGACTAATACTATCATTGTATCAAACCTTGTTAGATATCCGTTTGTAGTTTAACGGAGGAGTGACTCAATCGTAACTAAAACTTTATTGAGTGACCAATTGTAACTTTACTAACAATTGAGTGACCTCCAATGTAGTTTACCCAAATCCATTAGTAAACCAAGCAAAACTATCCAAAAATAATATAAGGCTTAAGTGGCAAATAAGTGTCCAAATTATATACTTTTTTCTATATAGGTGCCCAAAGTATTTTTCGGGCTAAATAGGTGTCTAACATTTTCAAAGTTTTCATTTAGGTGTCTCGCGTTAACAGCCGTTAAAAAAAATTCTGTCAGCTAATAAAAACATGACACGTGACAGTATTAAATATTTTTTGAATTTTATTTTTTAAAAATAAATTAGAATTTTTAAAATATCTTAAAATTTTTAAATAATCCTAAAATAGTCCCAAAATCTTTAAACTCCCAAATTCGGCCACTCCCACCGGCTTTGGTCGCATTTTAAGCGACGAAATGAAGCGCCCTCCCCTTGTCGAACGACCCACACACTATTCATCGTTCGTTATGTCGCCGTTTGTCGTGAATCATTCGACGATTTCGACGTTTTGCACGGGGTCAGTCAATTTTCGGCGACGAGGTGGTGGGGCAAATGGTCGTAATGATCCGACGACGGATATGCTGGGCAGCGGCGTGGCAATCGACGGCAAAATTAGGTCAAATCAGGATTTGGATTTTTGGGTGTTAGGGATTTCAAATTTTGGGGCTATTTTGTAAATTTTGGGGTTATTTTATTTTATTTATTTTTAAATATAATTTCAAAATTTTAAGAAACTGACATGTGTCAGATAACGAAAGTTAACCGTGAAAATTAACGGACAGTAACGGCGAGATACCTAAATTGAAACTTTAAAAACGTTAAGCACTTGTTTAGCCTGAAAAATATTTTAAGCACATATATGGAAAAAATGTATAGTTTAAGCACTTGGCCACTTAAGCTATGATATAATACTCTAAGTCTCATCTTTCAACAAAATAATAATAATAATACTCTAAGTCTCACTCAATATGACCAGATGCAACTTATGTACAGAATGATTATAAGACACGATAATGTATACATCAAAAGCTAAAAATCTTTTTTTTAAAGAAAAATTTCCAGAAACCCACAACTAAATCCCTATTAAACAATTTTCTTTTAGGTACTAAAAGATTTGATATTCTCTCAAGGGTTGTAAAAGTGATAATCACAGCAGCATTTCCAACCAAGAGGCTTGTAATTTGAGTACTGATTGGCTGATGATGGGTCAAAAAGCTCCATGGAATTAGCCATGGCTTTGCTGGAACCAGCTCGTTGTAATGAATCCCGACCAAGTAACGGTGAAGGTACTTGTACAGCCATGCAAGGGTGGCATCCATTGCATTTGTTGTGGCAGCTCGGAGGAGTTGATCCCAGCCTTGTTTTCTCTTCAAAATATAAACCCTGTTGAAAAAAACCCAGAAGCCATTACATGTAAACATGGTGAAAGAAAGAAAGAGAGAGCTAAATAAGGCTTGAATCCTAACCTGGTAGAGGGAATTGGCTGGAGACATGAAAAGTAGACAGCAGCAAAGGGAGAAAACTAAAGTAGAGGTGTTAAGGAGGAGAGAAATAAGGGAACTCATAATGACGATGATGAAGCAGTAACATGAGCAATGAGATAAAAAATATCAATGGAACTCTAACTGCAAGTACATAAGAACTTACTGCTGCTGCTGCAAAGTAAAAAGCCAAAGGAAGATAGAGAAGAAAGTGGAAAAAAAATGGGGTAGGAAGAAAGGAAGGGAAAGGTTCATAAATTGGTGTATGTGGTGGTCTGATGAAAGAGAGAAGTGTGGCAGCAGAGTGAAAGGAACATTACAGTAAAATGGCAAACTAATTGGGAAGAGGGACCCAATCGCACAACTTTTATCTTTTACTTGATTGTGTTCTTGAACAAAGGCCTGTCTCATTTTAGCTGTTAAAAGAGTGAAGCTTTTTTCTCTGTTTTTCTTGGGGGGGGGGGGTTAAAAATGTAAAAAGTGAAAGCGGAGGGATGATAGTAGTGTTTAATTCCAGCATTTAATAACTGCCAACTCTTGATTCCCAGGTTATCTTCAATACTCACTTTGATTGCAGGACTTTTTCTGATTCATCAACTGATTTTCTATCCGCTCAAAGCATCAATTATAAGTCTTTGGGCTTCAACATTAATCATTCATATACAGGAGAGTAATTTATATTAGGATCATTTTAAAAAGTAATTGAGTTACTGAACATTTAGTGTTGTTCAAGTTTTCTATTGCTTTTTTTTCTTTAGTCGTAACCTATGTTTTATTACAACACGATTGAGTTGATTAATATCATCGTAATTGGGTTGTGATAAAGTCAATTATTTAAGAATAATAAAATTATCCGGCCCCGACCTGGGGTGTTCCGACCCGGCTCGACTGGATTTTTCCCTTGAATTTCGGGATCGGGACGGGGCAGGTTCAAATATATGTTAGAAATTTTCCGCCTCACCCCGTCCCGGTATATTTTTATTTATATATATATATTTATTTATTATATTTATAGTAATAAAATGCCACTATATATAATCACTTTTATGGGTTTTACGCTATTTTTTGTTTTTTTTTGTTTGTGCTTATAGTAAAATTTTGTTAGATGTTGTTCAATTTTTAATATATTCGATTCTGACGGTCAATGATTCAAGTTTATTCTTTTAAATATATAATTTAAAATGTGAATAATTTAAATTTGATTTTATTTTATTTTTATATAGGTTTAAAGTCCCTTGAAACTATAATTTGTGATTGTGGTGGAGGATTGGTCGGATCTAACCTTTATCGTCGGCAAAGATTAAAATGTTTTAAATTTTTAGGGTCGAGATCAGGTTTAGAAGTTAGTATATCGGGTCGGGTCGGATAAATTAATATTTAAATTTGGGGCGGGCGGGGTCAAGTTTAATAGCTTATAGGTTTGGGTAGGGGTGAGCAAAACTCGAATCGACTCGAAAAAATTGATTTTTTTTTCAATTTCGAGTTATTCGAGTTGAATTATTCGAGTTATTCGAGTCAAATTGAATAACACGAAAAAATTTCAATTTCGAGTCGAGTTCAATTTTCAAATTTTGAGTTATTTGATTTTTCGAATAACTCGAAAATATCCCCTTTAAATTACAGGGGCTAATTGCACATTTAACCCATGTTATTCTATTTTCAGTTTTATTTCAGTCACGTCTTCTTTTTTTGTTTTTTTCCTTTTAATTTTCTTTTTTTACAATCTAGTCACTTTCCAGATTTATTTTTTTATTTTATTTAATACAGCTTTTATTTGTATATTTTATATTATGTTATTTATTTTATGTTTTTAATTTTCGTATTTAATTTATCACTTTTAATTTTCTACACTTTTAATTTTTCTCATTTAAATTTTTGCAATTTAATTTACGTATTTTATTTTGCTCGTCCCGATCCGCTTCCGAAATTTTAATTTGTGCATTTTATTTTCTTTAATCCGGCCCTTTTTCGGATATTTTAATTTACGCATTTATTTTTTTAAAACATTTTTAAAATGTATTTGAAACAAAAAACACCGCTATCTAAAAAACCCTTATACCTCAAAATTTTAGTTACCACAACGATGTGTTTTAAATTTATAAAATATTTCCCTAAACCCTAAACTAAAAAAATATATTTTGGACACTCTTTTCCTCCTTCCGCTATCTTTGGTCTCGCCCTGGACTTACCTAGATAAGAAGGAGGTTTTTAACGAGGCCCGTAATTTAATGAAATGGCTCGAACTTATATGTATGTAGGTCTTATATTATTAGAGAAAGTCGTTTAAATTTGAACCAAAACATACTATAATATTATAAATAGTTACAATTAACATTTGTACATAAACTCGAAAACTCGACTCGAACTCGAATCGAAAAAATTTCAAATTAAGTTAAGTTGTAAAATTAGACTCGTCAATTCGAATAATTCAAAAAAAAATTACTCGACTCGACCCACTCAAACGCTCACCCCTAGGTTCGGGGCGGTCAAAAAACGGCCCCGTCCCGTTAATATCCCTACAATTGCTCAATGTGTCATCATTGTTAAATGTATTTTTATATTAATATTAATGGTGTCTATCCTCATTGATGAGGATAGTGTTTGTTATCAAATTTTTGAATTGTTTGATTAGATTTTCACATTTTCTTTGTACGGTCATCTTCTATTTGTTTGTGGCTACTTTGTAGCCTTAATTGTTTTAGAATAAATCATCTATTTATTGTATTTTTATATGTTATTATATTTCGTTTAATAAAATTAATGACTATTATCAGTTCAAAACAAATATCATTCTAAAAAGTGAGGTTTTGGGTAGTAATAACACAATGTCACATCATAAAATTTCAAAGGCATATTACATATATATATATATATTCAAAGGCATATTATATATATATAAGTTATTGTTTGATACACCATTGGTAGGAAAAAAAGTAATTTACTAATTTTGTCAATGTCACCGCTAACACTAAAATCAACCGATTAATTTGTTTGTTATGACACATGTCATCATTTTATTAGATGATTAAATTTATTAAATTAATATTATGATTAGATTGATATAATATGCAAATAACATGGATTAATTGTGTACTTATACAATTTTTTATTAACTACCACGCCACTCTCTCCGTTAATTTTTAACGATAAGTAGCTTGATTAATAGCACCTAAATAATTAAGTGGTCTTATTGACAAAATTAAAAGTATGGTGGTCAAACTAGAACCCCATAGTTTTTTAATAGTCTTAAGATGATTACAATGTAGTATATGTTTACACATATTCTTAACATTTTGACAATACACACACCTTACAGACAAAATAATTTAAACCTGAGTCGCTTAAGATAAACATCATTATTTTTTTCATTGAAACCACTTCTTGGGTTCGACTAGAACCTCATAATTAAACTCATTAATATAGCTTGCCCTAAAATAAATTTAAAATGAGAAAAAAAAGAATTATATATAATAAGACTTTCATATATTGATAGTTCATAAATGTTGTCATTATAACACATTAATGTATATAATAACATTTATGAATATATGTACCATAATTAATGCATTAATTTAGTACCGAAAAGGTTGGGAGGTTCAATATTAAATAATAATTTTAACTAAATTTTCAAAGGATAAATTAAAGAAACAATTATATTTGTATAATTAGTATGTTGTCGATGGAGAACCCTAGCGTATTGAAAAACCCTAACTTGGGAGGGAAGGCGGTCGGCGGCTCTTTGGAGGAGAACCCGAGATGAAGGCCGCTGGAAGTAGTGGTCCTAGAGGGTGTGTCGGAGTCGTTGGAGAGGCCAGAATTCCCTGTACGAATGGATTTGCAACCGGAAAAAGGAAAGGCAGACTTGCAGATGTGGCAGTGAAGGATATGTCGTATGCAGGGGAGGTATCGGGAGAAGCTATTGTTGAGGCTGCGGCTGTGAAGGTTGGTGGTGTAGCCGGCGACGACCAGAGGTCAACGGCAGCTGCTCCTTCATTTAGGGACACGCTGTTTGGGAACAAGGGGAAAGCAAGGGGTTCTCAATCCATATGTGATTTGGATGTCGAGGTCAAAGATGAGGATGTTCGCTTCGGTGGTGGTAGCGAATTGCCTGAGATATGGTTCTCGGATAGGGTCCATGATGTTATCGATGCAAAGTTGGCAAAATCAATGATCATTCGCTTGTTGGGAAAATCTATTGGATATCGAGCGCTTTGGAACAGGATTATGGCGTTATGGAACCCATCTGGAGAGATTAGCTTAATTGATCTTGATAATGAATATTATTTAGTGCGATTCGCGAGTGAAAATAATTTTCACAATGTGCTTTTAGGTGGCCCGTGGGTCATTTATGGGAGCTATCTTACGGTCCAACCATGGAGTCGTTACTTTAATACATCTGAAGAGCATCCTTCTCATATTATGGTATGGGTGCGTTTGCCTAAGCTTCTATATCGTTATTACACCAAAAGCCTGTTTCGTTATATTACAGCCGTGATTGGAAAGGTGGTCAGAGTAGACTATAATACAACTGAGGGGAAGAGGGGAAAATTTGCACGGCTTGTTATTATAGTTGACCTCAAAAAACCTATGGTGTCAGGTATAATGATTGATGGACAACGCTAGGATATTGAGTATGAAGGTCTACGGTCAATTTATTTTAAGTGTGGCAAAATTTGGTCACTCGAAAGAGGCTTATGGTGTCACAGAGAAGTCTGCGATGGTAGGGGAGAGTGTGGTCGAGCAACATGATCCTGAGGAACTTTATGGACCATGGATGCAGGTAGTCAACAAAAAAAGACGTAACGTGAATAATTATAGACCTATGGGAATAGGCAACGGAAGTAATAAGGAAAGGTGGTCGCGGGGTCAAGATTTGTTTCCTTGGTCGAGGTTCAGAAAGAAACAAGAGACCGAGAAGTGGCTGCAACGGTGGATGTGATCAACGAGTCTGATAAGGTAAGGCATGGAGATGTTTCGGATAAGCTAGCAGGTAGTAAGGGGGCTACGGTGGAGGCTAGTAAGCAGGGTTTAGCACAGTGACAACCACAGGCTCTTTGTATTAGTAAAGGCGAGGCTAGGGTTTTAAGAAAACAAGGGTTGGATGAGATTGCACAAATAGAAGGGACAAAAGGCATCACTAGAGTTCATCAAAGAGGAGCAAGGGAAAGTGGTAACGACAAAATCAACTTTGAGTAGCGATAAGCATGCTGTGGTGCAGGTGGTCGATGTAGAGAAGAAACACGAGCATCAGATTACCAAAGGAATGGTACTTCCCGCTTTGATTAGGAGAGTGTCAAACAAGAGTGGGTCTAAGAAACAAGTAGGGGATCAAGAGGTGATTAAGAATAGTCTCAAACTGTAGAAAAAGAAGGAATGCGGAGTGAATAAACCAGTGTTTGTTACTCGTCTATCTTGGCTCATGACGGATTTGGATAATGTTGTAGCTGTTGAAGTAGCAGGACTTACAAGAAACCCAGTAGAACGGATTATAAATGATACAAGAGTTCAATGGCAAACAAACTCGGCCTTTGAGCAGGTAGGGGAGTCAGATATGCATTTTTGACCCTGATGCTCTTATGTTGGTGTTTTTAATGGTTAAGATTATCTATTGGAATGTTCGGGGTGCACTTGACCATGGTTTTAATCTTCTTTTAATTTGTTGATTAAGAAACAGAAGTATAATATTGTTGTTGTTATAGAACCTCAAATTAGTAGGTCTGAGGTCGATAATTTTATCTGTAAATTTGGGTTTGAGTATTCATATAGGGTAGAGGCATAGGGTTTTTCTGGTGGAATCTGGCTTCTTTAGCTCGAAACAATGACTATAGATGTTTTGGCAGTATCTAATTAGTTCGTCTATACTTACTGTAAAATGACTAGTAATGGTGGGAGTTTCTTTGGTTCTTTTGTGTATGCTAGTCCGGATGCTATGAGACGTCGATCATTGTGGGATCAATTGATAGCTCTTGACCAGGGAGCGAGCTCTCTATAATTGTGAAAGGGGACTTGAATGTCATCGATAGCGTGTCTGAGCATAAAGGAGGGTCGCAGTGTTGTACAGGGGTTTGTCGTCGGTTCGGTGAGTTTATGTTTGAATTTGGATTGGCTGATATGGGGTACAATGGGCTTAAGTTTACTTGGTGTCGGGGTTCGTTGTTTTAGAGGCTAGACAAGTGCTTATATAATTCAGCTTGGTGTGAAGGATTTCTGAATTTAGAGGTTTTTCATCTCCTAAAATTGGGATCTGATCGTCGGCCTATTTTGCTTAACACATCTGGGAATAGTGCAGGTCCGAGACTTTGGCCTTTTCGTTATATTTCTGCATGAAATGATCATCCTGATTTTTTACTTTTTTAAAATCTATGTGGGGCGAAGGAAAGCCTTTTATGATAATATTTCTCAGCTTCATGAGCGCAATTGACAATGGAATATGTAATCTTTGGGTATATTGGTAAGCACAAGGCAAAGCTGGTTGCACGCATAAAGGGGATTGAAAGGGCTTTAGAATCCTACTACCGACCTTCGCTAGTTCGACTGAAAGACGATTTGAAGAATAAATTGGATATAGTTCTTGCTAAAAAAGAGTATTTGGCAACAAAAGTCTCGTACCAATTGGATTGAGAAGGGAGATAAGAACACATCTTATTTTCATACAGCTACAATGGCTCGTAGGAAACACAACATGGTACGGATGCTGCGAATTGAAGATGGGACGTGGTGTGAAAATCCCGACATCCTCAAGCATCACGCAGCAAGGTATTTTCAAAACCTTTTTACCAGTGCTAGCGACCAACCACGAGTTATGGACATAACGGATGGGTTTTATCAATTTAGAGAGGATGAATTTTGGCCCCTATTAGCCGATATTACCCTGGATGAGGTAAGAAGAGTGGTATTTTCTATGGCACCTTTAAAAGCTCTTGGGATTGATGGTTTGCATGTTGTGTTCTATCAAAGGAATTGGGATGTTGTAGGGTATTCGGTTTTTCAGTTTGTTAAACGTTTCTTTGATATGGGTGTACTAGAGGATTGGATTAATTAAACTCTCTTGGTTCTGATCCGAATGTGGCAAAGCCCGAGTACATTATTCAATTTCGATCGATCAGCCTGTGTAATGTCTTTTATAATATTATTACGAAGCTTTTTGTTTGCCGTCTAATCCTACTTGCCTAAATGGGTTACTAATACACATGTGAGTTTTATTCCTGGTCGACATATGCAAGATAATATTATTATTGCGCAGGAGGTCGTGCATTCAATACAGTCCAAATTAGGAAAGACTGCCTAGATGGCCATCAAAGTTAATTTCAAAAAGGCGTATGATCGGTTGGAATGAGATTACATTGAGGAGACTCTATATATGGTGAGCTTGACGTGAAGATCATTAATCTAATCATGTGTTGTTTTCGCTCTGTATCGACTTAAATATTATAGAATAAGGGGTTATTAAAGTCATTTAAACCCACTCGAGGTATATGCCAAGATGATCCACTTTCACCTTGTTTGTTTGTGCTTTGTATGGATCGGTTATCTCAAGCTATAGAGGAGGGTGTTCGTGGCAGGCATTGGAAGCCTATTCATCTTGTGAGAAGGGGACCAGGACTATCTCATCTCTTTTTTTTCAAATGATATGGTTCTATTTTTTAAGGCAACGATAGAGTAGGTATCGGTGATTAAACGTATTATGGAGCAGTTTTGTAAGGCATCTGGTCACAAAGTTAGTGTAGCCAAAACCTAGATCTGCTTTTCTTCTAATTGGCCGAATACGTTTCATTCTCATATAGCGCAGAACTTTAGATTTGAAGAAGTTGAGGATCTAGAAAAATACCTTAGGGTACCTCTTTTATATAAGTGTGTTACTTACGCTACTTATGGATTTTTATTGGAGAAAATGAGAGAGAAACTCCCGGGTTGGGCGGCTAAGTCTCTAACTCTAGCCGGACGAATCACCTTGGCCAAGGCAGTTCTCCAGGCAATTTCGGTATATGTGATACAATCTTCATGGATTTTGAAAGGTACGTGTCAGGAAATGAAAAAACTGATTCGACAATTTGTGTGGGGGGTTTAGGAGGGGAGTTCAGGTATTGCATTGCTATCATGGACGTCGATACAAAAGCCTATCGATCATGGAGGATTGGGCTTTAAGGATCTACATCAACAAAACAAAGCCTTCATTATGAAGATTGGTTATCAGTTGGTAACCGACAATGAAAGTCTTTGGGATCAAGTACTGAAAACTAAGTATAGATGGGAAGAGGATTTACCTTTATCGATATGCCATATAGTGTAACACCCTCGACCCGGATGTCACATTTGGGCCTCAAGCCCAAAACCATAAAATTTTCTTTTCAAACAGGATCAAGCCATCAAGTTGCAGAAGCATTTAAAACCAACGATTAAAATAAATAAATAAATAAAAGTAAATAAAATATTACAAAGGAGCTTCAATTTAAATTTAAAACATTTGAAGGTACAATTTAAGTAATACAAATTCAAATAATAATAACATGCTCCATAAGTAAGGTCCTATGAACACATAGCCTACTAGACTCAAATACCGTACTCTAAAGATCATCGTATGCTAGAATCTCGATCTGATAGTGCTCCACAATCCAACGGTCAACCTATGTACAGAAACAATGATTCCGAGCGCTGAGCTTACAAAGTTCAGTGGTACACATCTACTCTATTGTATTTCATGTTAATAATAAATGTAAGCATGCAAGCTAGTACGAGCAATAAGGAAAGATAAATAAATATGTGGCGTTACCATAATCGTCTAAACACATGCAAAAGAACAAACAACATCTCAACAACATAAACATATAGATAAACAAACCAGGAGTGAGGCCCAATGTCACCCCGACACTGGGAAACCCACCCATGCTCGAAATCTCACATCGAGCTGCTCAGAATCTCACATCGAGCGGTATACTCGGAATCTCGGATCGAGTCTTCACTCTAAATCTCACATCGAGCGGAGCTCAGAATCTTGCATCGAGCCAATATCATCACCTAGAATCTCACATCGGATGGCCTTCATTCATCACCCAGAATCTCACATCGGATGGCCTTCATGTGTTGCAACAATCACTCACTAGGTATCTGGATCTCACCAAACAAAGACTCATAACCAAACAAGTGCCCTACCTGGCACACAACTATACATGATCCACCACAGATCCATACAAGTACCCTACCTGGCACACAACCATCACACGAACCATCACAAGTCCCTATTGTTGTTATTACAACCAATCAAACATTACCGAGTTGTTAAGTTTTATGGAAGAGTAATACAATTTATTCCCATCAATTATTTCCATCAATTCACATTATCTCATTGATTACAATAATAACCGTTTGTTAAACATATCCGTCAATTTCTACCTTAACTGGCATTTAAACCAGTTAGTGTTGAATTACCAGTTCATAAGTAGTTTATCTAGTATTTGCCAAAATTAGTCCATTAATTCTGACAACATCAATATTAATTACGAAGCCCTATTCTACCCCTAAAGCTTATGAGAGTCATTATAGTTTGTTGCTAACGCATTTAAATCATTTATTATTAATTATCATTTTTAAACATTTAATCGAATATTTATTAGCATTGCCCATAACCAATATTCAATCAAACATATTAATTGTTCCACTAGCACACAAGGTATCATCACATAGCAATCATAAACCAGATAATCATATGTATATTTCGACAATCCTATACGGTCCCTAAAGCTCATAACAGTCTCAACATTCTCAATAATTACCAAGCCTCGAATATCCGCATCATCACATGCTTATTACTCATCTCCTAATTTGCAACTACTAACATGCAAGGCAATTACACTTATGATGCTCATGATGCATTTCGGAGTTCGAGGTGTACTAACCTTATGCTGACAATGCTAAAATCCTCTTTTGAGCTTCCTAAATATTCCACTTAATTCGATATCCAAACTCGAGCTACCCTCGTATATCAATAAATACGAACATACATTATTTCTATATATCTCCTATACTATTTAAAAGGTCACATGCTTAAAAATAGCTTGTCGGGTTCGAATTTGTCAAAACAGACTGCGTCAATAGATCTAGAACATCGAGAAACCCCCAAGTAGGGTTCCCCAGAAAAATTCAACTCTTGGTCAACGGTCAACTCTGGTCAAAGGCTGGTCAACTGCCCATATAATCTGGTGCGGCGCGGTGCACAGCAGCAACTGTGCACCCTAGATCAGAATCATGTGCAAGCAGGTACACGGTAAGACTGATGCACCCTAGGTACGGAATCTGGTACGGACGAGTGCACAAGAGGCTTGGTGCACTTGCAGGGCGTTATCCCGTGCGGTAGGGTACACGTGCACCCGAGGGATAGAAATCTCGAACAGCGCGGTGCACACGGGCAGTGTGCACCCGCCTGGACAGGCACACGCCCACTCGCACGGACGGCGCGTGGTGATGCGTGGGTGGTCTTCCGATGGCTGGATGGCGGCGGCAAGCTCCAGATCTGAACTATTTTACCGGTGAGTGCTCCGGTGGCATCGGTAAGTCTCTACTAGGCCGAACCTCTCTTTCCTCCGCCCTGGTGGACGGCGACGGCTCTGGCCACACAAGGACCACTGTCGGACTCCTCTTAATGAGCTAAAGATGATGGCGGCGACGGTGAGACAAACGGCGGTTCGAGGGGCGGCAGATCGAGGTTTGAAACTCTCTCTCCTTATTTTTCTCTATTTCCCTATTTTTCTCACTCTAAAAAATATCTTGTCTTCTTTTCCCCTCTCTCCCCATCACATCAGCCAACTTAAATCATAAAATATCCATTTTTTCTTTTTCCTTTATTTACCAAAAAGCCCATATCCAAAGCTTATTTGGGCCCTCAACTTAAAGGCCCAACACTCGGGTCTAAGACTCGATTCACAGATTCGAGATTCGGGTCGATATATAGAGTGTGTTCTCGGTTTTGGATAGGGCTTTGTAGTGTTTGGGATGAATTGAAAGAATGTGTCAGTTGGGATATACGTGATGGTAGGAGTACATATTTTTGGTATAATCATTGGTTAGGTAAGGATAAAAGGCTCATTTTTTCCTGTATGCTTTCTGATGCACCGAGGCCAACGATAGTTGCGGTTATGGTGCAAAGGAATGGTTAATGGGACTGGGATTGCCTCGAGAATTTGCTGCCAAAGGATAGCTTAGAGAGAATTACATCGGTCCAGCCACCGCAAAGCAATCTAGGTGCGGACAAGCTAGGGTGGCGATGGAAGGATAAACAAATGTTTTCTACAAAATCTGCCTATGGTTTTCTCACTAATAATGTCGATCCTATCAAGGATGTCATGTGGATGAAAGTTTGAAAGTTACGGATTCTGCAGAGGGTACGTGTTTTCATGTACTTGACAATGCATGAACGCTTACTAACAAATGTAGAGCATGTCAGGCGACATATTGCCGAAATTGGAATTATGTGTGTTTGTTGTGCCGGAATCGGGGATGTGGATCATGTTTTAAGAACATGTGTTATGGCTAAAGGAATGTGGTCGAGACTTATTCCTCAAAGTCATAGGGCGAAATTCTTTCACCTCTCTTTACGTGATTAGCTGCTCAAGAACCTGTTCGATGCCTCTTTCTTACCAAGTTATGGTGGGTGGACATTCGGTTTTTGATCTTTTGTTGGTTGCTATGGAAGAATCGGTGCAATATGTTGTTAGCTACGGACTTTTGTCAACGTGAGGATATTATCGTAAGGGGAAATGGGATGGTGGATGAGTGTGGTCGTGCTTTTGGTGCCGATATGGGGGATCTAGTTAGGCTAACTATTGCATTTAATTGGATAAGCCCCTCGATAGGATGGGTGAGAGTGAATGTTGATGATGTTGTGTCAACGATGGACGCTAGAGACGAGATTGAAGGAGTGGTTCGGGATGGCCAAAG
The DNA here is from genome assembly GCA_019671005.1 of Hibiscus mutabilis. Classification (NCBI taxonomy): domain Eukaryota; kingdom Viridiplantae; phylum Streptophyta; class Magnoliopsida; order Malvales; family Malvaceae; genus Hibiscus; species Hibiscus mutabilis. The sequence continues at coordinate 14,149,489 of CM033734.1, forward strand.
GGTTTGGCTTTTTGTTTTTTCTCGATTTGTTGGGCATTGTAGTGTTTTGTTGGCCGAATTGTAGGCGATACATGATGATCTTCTACATGCTTGGGCATTAGGATATCGTAGTGTGGAGTTGGATTCAGATTGCTTGGAGGCAGTGCGAATTGCCAATTGCATATCGGCAGTAATGAATTGTAGTTCTCTGATTTCTTCGATATAGGGGGCTTTTAGGAGGGATTGGCAGGTTGTGGTTAATCATGTTGGACGGCAGAATAATAGAGTTACGAATAAGCTAGCTTCGATGGGTCGTGCTATGCCGATGGTATCAGCGAGCTTCCTTGAGCCCCATGTTGGTCTTGTGGAGTTGGTTGAGGAGAAGATGGTGGAACCATCGAGTTTGTCTGCCGCAAATATGCAAGGGCATGGTGAGGTGTCGTATGATCCTGGGGTAATTAGGTTGATAGGTTATGGTTTTAGTTTGTTGGTTTATTTGATGTATTTCGGAATAGTCTGATCATTTTGCTAGCTTTGTAAGGTATTCTATGGGTACTCTTTTTTTTTTTATTTAAGTTTAACTTTTTTAACGAGGCCTGTAATTTACCTCTTTCATTATAAATTTTTTTTACTGAAACTCCTACTAATCGGACATTAAACAACAAAATATCTTTCATTGATTACACCCATTCTCATACGTACAAGATTGAAATCACAAGACAAGATTATAATTTATAAACTAATCGAAAGTTTTTCCAGGTTTGAAATTTCACCATCTAATTTTTTGAGATTGAACTTTTCGTTCACTAAAAATTAATATGAAAACCACGGGTTTAGATGAAATGATAATGATTTTTTCTACTTTAATTAGTGACCGAGTGTTCGATTACTGCCTTAGGTATGAAACAACTTTAAAACTTGTGACTAGCGTCTACCTTTAATATGAACCAATATAATGTAAAAAAGTTAATCGCTGAACTCACTCCAATAAATATATTGAGAAACCAAAATAATAGTAATTTTGAACATGTTAATATCCAACATTAAAGTAAATACAATTCAAAGAAGATGGGAATAAGACAACATTTAGGGTCCGTTTGGTTTAGAAAAAAAAATTATTTTTAATTTTTAAAATTTAGAAAACATGCTTGGTTATTAGGGATGAGAACTTATTTTCAAAAATAAAAATAGTGAAAATGTGTTTGATAACTAGTTTTTCAAAATAGAAATAAAAAAAATTAAATAATTGAAATAAAATATAGTTAGAAAATACTATAATAATAATAAATAACATATGAGTAAATAAACTAAAATTTTAAAAAATTGCATTAAAAGAATTCGAACCTAGATTAAGATGAAGTTAAAATTAAAAAACTCTTGTTTTCATAATTTTTTCTTTCCTAAATCATTTTCAATGAAAACAGTGAAGACATTTTTTATGTTTTCAAGTTTCCACTTAATTTTATTTTTATTTTTTAAAAATAATTTTATAATTTTACAACCAACTACGTTTTTTTCTTCGTTTTCTATTTTCAAAGAAAATAAAAATAAAAGCATACTTCATTTTTTAAAACCAAACACACCCTAAATCATTTTCTATTTAACAACTTTTTAAACTTGGATTTATAATTTGTCACCATAAATCTTAAAACTTATCGAATTTTTCAATTTAATCTCAAAACTTGACATTTTAATCTTCTTGATGAGATGAACACTACTACATTATATCACATCATCACTTTAAATTTTAATATATATATATATATAAATAGATAGATATATAATATTACAACAGATGTCACATTATTAAAATGATAAAATCTAAGTTCAACGATAAAATATTACAACCCTTAAAATAATAACTTGAAAAAACTGCTAAATTCTAAAACTAATATAGAAAAATAAATAGAAAACCAAATATAAAGGGTTTTCACTAAAATATCACCATTAAATAATTTATTTACCATTATGATACTCATACAAAATTGTTTCACTATTTAGCACCCTTATAATGAACTCGCTCTTTTTTTAAAAAAAACGCCAGATTAGCATGGCAAATTCATTAAAAAACATTTTATTATTATTTAATTAGGATGGTATTTAATCAAATATAATATTTAGAACTCGCCAAATAGGTCCGACGAGTTCCAATTTATTTTTTTGAAAATTTGTAATCGATAGTTAGGTGATATTTAATCGAACATAATTTTGTTGAAAATTTAATTTTTAGCAGAAAAAATTCTAAAAAAACCCATGAAACTTTTATAAATAAGTAAGAAATAAATAAATAAATAAACGTTTAATTATTTGATTAAATTGATCTGGTTTTTACAATATTATTATAGTTTGCCTTTAGGCATTTGACCTTCTTTTATTTGTCTCATTGTTCGCTTATTCGATTCAACCCAATTTAACCCATTTCTTAGATATTCAAGTACCTAAATGTATTTTAGAAATTCAAAACTAAATCCCTGGAATAGAAAGAAGAAGGAAAAAGGTAAAAATCCTTGATCTTTGGTGATTTAAGCATAATCTCTTCTTTCGATGATACCAATACCTATTTTGTATTTAAATAAAATAGACCGTTATAAATCAATTCAACAGATTAAATATTTATTCCTCTTGTACTTTGTCACGGACCGCAAGCCCGCGACCGGCGACCGAGACAAGTGCAACCATGGCAGCCCAAGCCTATCTCTACAGCATTTTGGGCTTGCCAAATGACCCAAGTAAGCTGGCCAATTACCATGGTAAAATGAGCAAGCAGAGTATTTACCATGGTGAAATCCGATAAGGCATCTCACTTATCATTTAAGTGATTATTTGTAAAGATAATTCTCACTTTATCTCTTATTTAAAATTCAAATGTTGAGGATATGCTCTCATCTGGACCGTTGATCCATTGTAATCTTGACCGTTGATTGTACTGAGCTCTCACTATAAAAGAAGGCTCAACCCAGGTCATTTCATTCATTCATTCATCATTTGCTTCAGTTTATAAGCTTTTACCCAGAGTAATACAACTCAGTATTCACTCACTTTCCTTTGTTCTTTTGCCATCGCTTTTCTTTTGTTCCGCAGTAGTTTCTAAGTATTTTTACTTAGGAGTTTTCGAGGTGACTTAGCCCAGTTTTCAGCCGAGAAAGCAGCTAAGGCCGCACGGTTGTCTAGCAGAAGACTAGCCCCGTGACAAGTGGTATCAGAGCGAAGTTTTGCTGAGAAATTGCTGATTCGAGATGGCACGCGATGGAGAGAACACTGCAGTGAAGAAGGGTGCAGAGGCCACAGCTGACAAATCCAAGAGGGGTTCGTCGAAGGACGTGATCACATCGATCCAGGGAAGGGTTACCAAGCTCGAGGAGTCTATGGCGGAGGCCAAGGCGACGTTGGAACCTTTGGAGTCAATGGATGTTGAGAAGCTGAGTTCGTTGGATTTCGAGAGGCTCGAGTCCTTGGAGGGAATTCAGGATGATGTTCAGGAGGCTCTTAATGGGATGGATGTGAAGATGTCTATGCATGGCGATGCCTTAGAGACCATGGTGGTTGCTCTAAGGGAGGAGGTTGAGGAGCTCAAGGCAAAGGGTTCCAACTCCGAGAAAGATGAACTGAATAAGGAAGTGGAGCTGCTCAAGACCGAGTTGTTTGTGTTGAAAGCGGCGATTGCGAACAGCGCGACTGTTGCAGTTTCTAGAACCTCGAGAGATATCCCCAAACCGGAAAAGTTCAAGGGGACGAGGTCCGCCCAGGAAGTGGAGAATTTCCTTTGGGGAATGGAGCAATACTTCAAAGCCATGGGCATCGAGGAAGATGCTAAGAAGGTAAGCTTTGCAAGTATTTACTTAATTGATCTTGCACAAACGTGGTGGCGACGTAGGTGCGAAGATGTGAAGCGTGGAAACACTGCCATTGAGACTTGGAAGGAGTTCCAAGATGAGTTCAAGGAACAGTTCTATCCTCTGTATGCTAAAGATGAGGCAAGGTCAAAGCTGAGGCGACTTAGACACGAAGATGCCAAGAATTTGAGGGACCATGTCTGGAAGTTCGTGGAGTTGAGTTTGCAGGTCCCGAGCTTGAGTGAAGAGGATGAGTTTTTCACCTTCGTAGATGGGTTGCAACCATGGGCGAAGATGGAGTTGCAGCGACGGGGAGTGACCAAGCTCTCTACTGCCCTGACTACTGCCGAGTCCATCATTGAGATTGGGCATAGGAAACCTGACTCCTCCAAACCAAGACCGAAGCACAGAGGTCATGGTGGAGACAATGAGAAGTCAAGTCGATCCGACAAAGATTCGAGTGGCGGGAATAAGCCTTCGAATGGGAAACATGCTGATTCAAGGGACAAGCAGCATGGCAAGTGTTACCATTGCCATAAAGAATGGCATATTGCCAGGGATTGTCCCCAAAAGAACAGAATTGCTGCCGTCAAAGAGACAGCTGATGGCGAGACTGGCGAGGCTCTGAAGCTTGGCTCCATCATTAGTACAATGGAGGTCAAGAAGGGTCGAAAGAAGAAGGGGTTGATGTTCGTCGACATCACTATTGCGGGCCAAAAGTTGAGTGCACTAGTTGACACCGGTGCCTCTGAACTGTTCATGTCCGAGCAAACTGCCAAGAAACTTGGCGTTACTATCGAGAAGTCCAGTGGATCTATCAAAACAGTGAATGCCAAGGAAGTACCAATTGTGGGAGTCGCAAAGGGAGTTCAACTTGACATTGGAGGTTGGACCGGTAAGGAAGCCATCAAGGTAATCCCACTCGATGACTTTGATTTTGTGCTTGGGTTAAGTTTTCTAGACCGGATCAACGCTTTCCCTGTTCCTTTTGCGAATTGTCTGTGCATTCTAGATCCGAAGCATCAATGCATTGTTCCAGTGAGCCGAGGGTCAGGAGTAGGTGCAAAAGTTCTATCCGCAATTCAGTTTTCAAATGCAGCTCGCAAGGAGGAGCCGACCTTCCTAGCAACCTTGGTGTGCGATGAGCCTGTCGCAACTGAGGGAGTCCCCGATGAGGTGGGGCAAGTCTTGGTGGAATTTGCAGATATGATGCTTGCCGAGTTGCCAAAGAAGTTGCCTCCGAAGAGGGATGTTGATCACAAGATTGAGCTTGTGCCAGGTGCGGAGCCCCCCGCTCGAGCCCCTTACCGACTAGCCCCGCCTGAGTTAGAGGAGATGCGCAAACAATTGAACGATCTCCTAGATGCCGGGTACATCCGCCCCTCAAAGGCACCCTACAGTGCGCCGGTGTTGTTCCAGAAGAAGCACGATGGGTCCCTACGGATGTGCATCGACTACAGGGCTTTGAATAAGCTCACAGTGAAGAACAAGTATCAGATTCCTCTCATTGCGGACTTGTTCGACCAGCGTGGTGGTGCAAGGTGGTTCACCAAGTTGGACTTGCGATCGGGCTACTACCAAGTCAGAATAGCCGAGGGTGATGAGCCGAAGACAGCTTGCGTGATGAGGTATGGTTCTTTCGAGTATCTTGTGATGCCTTTCGGCCTCACGAATGCTCCAGCTACTTTCTGTACCCTGATGAACAAGGTGCTGCAACCATTCCTAGACAAGTTTGTTGTAGTCTACCTCGACGACATCGTCATCTACAGCAAGACATTGGAGGAGCATGTCGAACACTTGCGGGAGGTGTTCAAAGTCTTGCGGGAAAATGAGTTGTATGTCAAGAAGGAGAAGTGCTCATTTGCCCGACAAGAGGTTCCTTTCCTTGGCCACATTGTTGGAGGAGGTATAATCCGAATGGACAAGGAGAAGGTTCGAGCCATTGAGGAATGGGAGGCGCCAACAAAGGTAACCGGGTTGAGATCTTTCTTGGGGTTGGCAAATTACTATCGGAGGTTTGTCAAAAGCTACTCCAAAATTGCCGCACCGTTGACTGACTTGCTGAAAAAGGACAAGGTGTGGGATTGGGGATCGGAGTGCCAGAAAGCCTTTGATGAGATCAAGCTCGCCATGGTGAGTGAGCATGTCTTGGTGTTGCCAGATTACACCAAACCTTTCGAAGTTCACACTGATGCATCCGACATTGCCATTGGTGGGGTCCTAATGCAAGAGGGACATCCGGTTGCATATGAAAGCCGGAAGCTCAATGAGACCGAGCGGAGATACACAATCCATGAAAAGGAGGTGACAGCGGTGGTGCATTGTCTACGCACATGGAGACACTATGTGCTTGGGTCCAAGTTCGTGGTGTACACCAACAATGTCGCCAACAGTTATTTCTTGACTCAGAAGAAGTTGTCCCCGAAGCAAGCTTGTTGGCAGGAGTTTCTTGCCGAGTTCGACGTTACTTTAGAGCACAAACCAGGGAAGGTGAATTCCATGGCCGATGCCCTAAGCCGAAGGTATACCATGGAGTTTGCGAGTTTGCCAGAGGGACCAATGCTGGAGCGCATAAAGGAGGGATTGACACATGATCCGACGGCCAAGTCATTGATCGAACTTGCCAAAGAGGGTAGAACCCGGAGGTTTTGGCTAGAGGGAGGCTTGTTGTTTGTTCGTGGACGTCGCCGCCTCTTTGTGCCTCAGTTTGATGGAATTCGAAAGGAGCTCATGAAGGAATGCCATGATTCCAAGTGGGCGGGACATCCGGGAATACACCTGACATTGGCCTTAATGGCGGAGCATTATTATTGGCCACACATGGACAGTGATGTTGAAGCCTATGTGAAGACTTGTCTTATGTGCCAGCAAGACAAGATCGAGCAGAAGAGTCCAGCGGGGTTGTTGCAGCCTTTACCAATTCCGGAGAAACCATGGGTAAGTGTTTCCATGGATTTTATAGTCGGTTTGCCAGTTGTTGACGGAAAGTCTAGTATTATGGTGGTCGTAGACAGGTTTTCCAAGTATGCGACATTTATCCCAAAGACCCAAGGTGTGTCCAAATGAGGAGGCAGCTAGGCTTTTCTCAAGCACGTGGTGAAGTAATCGGGTGTTCCACAATCCATTATCGCGATCGGGACACGAGGTTCACGGGAGGTTCTCGACGAGTTGTTCAAGTTGTTGGGCTCAAACTTGAACTTCTCGACGAGTGTCCACCCGCAGACCGATGGGCAAACCGAGAGAGTGAATGCACTCGTTGAGATCTACTTGAGGCACTATGTGAGTGCTAATCAGCGTGAATGGACAAAGCTGTTAGATGTGGCCCAGTTCTCTTACAACTTGCAGCGGAACGAGGCGACGAACCAAAGTCCGTTCGAGATTGTAACCGGGCAGTAGCCGCTTACACCAAACGCGGTTGTGACCGGGTACCGGGGGCCGAGTCCAGCAGCTTATCATTTTGCCAAGGGGTGGCATGAGCTTTATGACTTAGCCCGTACATGCTTGCGCAAGGCGGGAAAGTGGACCAAGAAGTGGGCAGATCGAAAGCGTCGGGATGTGTACTTTGAGGTTGGCGATCTAGTCCTTGCCAAACTGACTTCGATCTTGCGCAACCCAAATCACAAGGGGCTTGTGCGACGATATGAGGGGCCGTTCAAAGTTGTGAAAATAGGCACCATGGCCTATCAACTAGAGTTGCCGCCAACTATCCGAGCTCATCCGGTGTTTCATGTGAGTTTGTTGAAGGCATATCACCATGATGAGGATGATCCAGATCGAGGCAAATCACACCGAGCGCCAGTTGGAGTAAAGGTCTCATACGAGAAAGAGGTAGAAGCAATCCATTCGAGAGAGCCGTTCATCAAGTGGGAAATCGACCAAGGCATGAGTACCTTGTTCAATGGAAGGGTCTTCCAGTGTGATATGAGTTGGGAACCAGCCGATGCCTTATGGCAATTCCGAGAGCAGATCGACCAAGTACCATTCTAGCCGCTGCGACGAGGGCGTCGCTAGAACTAGTGGGGAGAATGTCACGGACCGCAAGCCCGCGACCGAGACAAGTGCAACCATGGCAGCCCAAGCCTATCTCTACAAATTTTTGGGCTTGCCAAATGACCCAAGTAAGTCAGGCCAATTACCATGGTAAAATGAGCAAGCGAGTATTTACCATGGTGAAATCCGATAAGGCATCTCACTTATCATTTATGTGATTATTTGTAAAGATAATTCTCACTTTATCTCTTATTTAAAATTCAAATGTTGAGGATAGGATAGGCTCTCATCTGGACCGTTGATCCATTGTAATCTTGACCGTTGATTGTACTGAGCTCTCACTATAAAAGGAGGCTCAACCCAAGTCATTTCATTCATTCATTCATCACTTGCTTCAGTTTGTAAGCTTTTACCCAGAGTAATACAACTCAGTATTCACTCACTTTCCCTTGTTCTTTTGCCATCTCTTTTCTTTTGTTCCGCAGTAGTTTCTAAGTATTTTTACTTAGGAGTTTTCGAGGTGACTTAGCCCAGTTTTCAGCCGAGAAAGCAGCTAAGGCCGCACGGTTGTCTAGCAGAAGACTAAATCCTTGATCTTTGGTGATTTAAGCATAATCTCTTCTTTCGATGATACCAATACCTATTTTGTATTTAAATAAAATAGACCGTTATAAATCAATTCAACAGATTAAATATTTATTCCTCTTGTACTTCTTCATATCCTTAATTTATTTATAAAGGTTTCATGTTTTCAGAATTTTTTTCTCGTATAAGTAATTTTTCAACAAAACAGTATTTGATTAAATATCGTCTAACAGTTCCAATTTTTCAAAAAAATAGAAGTTTTTGGGCTAGCCCGGCGAGTTCTAAATATTATATTTAATTAATTATCAATCTAATTAAATACTATAACAAATCAAAAAAAAATTTAATGAACTTGTCATGCTAGTGAGTTTTCTATAAGGATGCTAGATAGTTAAATAATTGTACGTTGGTGTCAAAATAGTAAATAAAATATTTAAGGGTGATATTTTAGTGAAAAAACCAATATAAAGATTATAAAATTAAATATTACTTTATCGCTTTGATAAACAATTATACCGCAACGAATCCCAATAAACTTTATTTTTGGTAAATACGATACAAAGTTTCAACTATGTCAGAAAAGAAAGAGATAGTATCTCTTCTCTCTTGCCCTCCAAGGGTAGGGTAGGTGCCTGAAAATTAATGACATCAAATTGGATTATACAAAATGCATAAAATAGGCTTAATTCAAAAAAAAATGTTCAAACTATAATTTTGTTTACTTTATTTTTTTAATTTTTAGTATATGTTTCTAACTTTTATTTTATTATTATTTTAAATTTTATCGTTTTAACGGTTAATATTTTAAATTCAATCTATTGATTATTGCTTGACACATTATTTTAATTTTTTATTTCTTTAAAAATTTATATTTTAAATTAAAAAAATCCAAATCCCCTAATTTCTCACAAAACACACCAAAATCTCTAGTCTTTAAAATCCCAAAATTCATTTTATATCGTTGTCAATTATCACACCACCGCAATGAAGTCTTCCCCTCTAAGCGACGTCGTTTGTCCGTCCTTAATTCATTGTTCGATTAAAAAATGTTGAGATTTACATTTAATGTCCTATTAATACATTGTTCATCGATTTTCAACGACGGAAGAGTATGCTATTCGTTAGTGGATGTATGACGTCAAAAGGGTGGATGGTGACAATTGGTTTAGTGGCGATAGTGGATAAATTTAGAATTTGTAGATTTAGGTTAAGGTTTTATTTTTTAAAAAAATAATAGGATTTTAGGTTTTTTAATTAAAAGTTTTAATTTATTTTAAAAATAAAAGAAATTAAAAATTAAAACTCCACCACATTTTGTATTCTAATTGACTAACGAATTTTTTTAACATCTATAAATGATGAATTTTTTTTCATAAAAATGATAAAATTGCCACTTTAAGGAGTTTTAGAAATAGACGATATAAATAATAAAGGCTTAAACCAAAAAACAGCCCTCAAACTATGTTTTTTTTTTCTGCTTTTAGCCCTTAAACTATGATTTGGGCAAAATAGGCCCTTAAACTATCATTTTTGGTCACTTTAAGTCCCTAAACTATTTTTAGTCAAAATAAGTACCTAAACTATATCATTTTTCTTCTTTTAGTCCCCAAAACTAGGGGTGTTCAAATTCGGGTACCCGGGTATTCGGGTACCTGAAGTACCGGGTACCCGGATCTTCGGGTAGTAGAAAATGCGGCCCGTGTCCCGACCCGATTTTTGCGGGTACCCGAAAATTCGAGTATTTGGGTACCCAGATATAAAAATATATTTTTTAAAATATAAAATATTTTAATAGTTTAATATAAAAATATAAAAAATATGTATTTATTAGTTTAATATAAAAACATGTATTTATTAAATATAAAAAACTTAGATTTTTTATTAGTTTAATAAAAAAATATGTATATTGAATATAAAAAATATTAATTTTAAATATATTCAGGTACCCTGAAAATTTTTAATTTTGTGATCCGAGCCTGACCCGAGAAGTGACGGGCTGGGTACCCGACCCAGGTAAAAAAAATTTCCGGGTAAATACCAGGTTATTTATGTTCAGGTAATCAGGTCGGGTCGGGTCAGTCGGGTCGGGTCAGGTATTTTTGAACACCCCTACCCAAAACTATTAATTGGTCAAAAAAATTTTGTGATGTGTAAACATCTTATTAATCGAAATAATTTTCTTTTGACTTAAATAACTATCAAACTTAAAATGAACAGAAATGATAGTTTAAGGGCTTATTTTGATATATGATATTTTAAAATTTAAAAAGAACATAAATATTTATATTTGTTAGAAAAGCCTATAAAATGATATTTTTGTAACCATGAACTTAAAGTGACAAAAAATAATAGCTTAAGGGCTTATTTTGCCCAAATCATAGTTTAGGGGCTTAAAGTGACCAAAATGATAGTTTAGGGTTTAAAGTGATCAAAATGATAGTTTAAGAGTTATTTTACCCAAATCATAGTTTAAGGGTCAAAAAGCAGAAAAAAATCATAGTTTGAAGATTTTTTTTTTTTGTTTAAGCCAATAATAAATGCACGCAAATCTAATTGCCTACAATATTGACTCTCTGTGCAGGGACCGGGCAGTATAAAACACCTTGGACATTTCATCTGGAACACCAAATCAATTTTCAGAATAAGATAATTTAGCATACAGAGTCAATCTTGTTAACCAAGCAAAACCAAAAATTTAGGTACTGATTCCACAATTGCATTGCCTCTTAGAGCGTCGGATCCCTTATTGATGTTTTTAACTGCCTCTAAGTTGTCTGTCTCTCGTTCGAGTTTCTTGAGGCCTAACTTCCAGCCATGTTCAAGGGTATCATGAACAGCCTCGTTTTTTAGTTTTTAGTGGCCCTAATAATATATTTAAATTACGGGTTGCAGACGCATTTTTAGTCAATGTGAGTATCGTTGTTGTAATTTTTTTTAAATAACATATACTATTGTGGACATAATGATTGCAGATATAGCAGTTTTGGACGATATTACTGCTGCTATATAACGGTCATTGTTACGGTTGCAGACCGCTATTTAAATTCATGTCCCTAATAACAAGTGTTGAAACAAATAAATTTTAAGGGTAGGTCTATAATAACAAGTTTTGAAAAAAAATTGGCCCTTAATAACAAATTGGAAAAAATAAAATTTAAGAGTATGCCTATAATTACAAATATTAAAAAAAACTAATAACATGTATTGAAAATATTAGACCCTTAATAACAAGTATTAGAAAAAAAATTAAGAGTATGCCTCTAATATCAAATATTAAAAAATGTGAGACTCTAATAACAAGTATTGAAAAAATTGGATCATTAATAACAAGTTTTTAAAAAATGAATTTTAAAAGTATGCCCATAGTAACAAATATTAGAAAATAAATTGGGTCATTAATAACAAATACTCCTATTAAAAAAATAAATCTTAAGAGTAGGCTCCTAATAATAAATATTAGGAAGAAATTGAGCCGAGATAACAAGTAATGAAAAAAATTGGACACTATAATTGATATAAAAAATATGTATGATTCACTATAAAATTTTGAGCCCTAAACAGTTGCCCTTCCTGCTTAGTCCCAGATACGACCCTGATCATGAATTGTTCACACTTCGGCTAACAAAACTAAGCATGACCCTAAGCTTCTTGTGAAGCCGAAGATCCACTCCCCTCGATCGTTCCAAAACGCCACACTAATTGCGGCTACACCATCGATGTTACTCATTGTCTCATCCGCATTTACCTTTATCTAACTATATGTTAGTTTTTTTAACGATTGCGCTTTAAAAATGGATGGCGTTTTTTTAAAGTAATTTGTAATATTATTTCGTTTAATAATTAAAAAATCATTATTAGGATATTTTATTTAGTGATTATAATAATCAAGTTATTTAGTTGTTAAGTGTGTAACATACATTACTTTTAGTTACATTTAAATGACCAAATGTAAATTTGTTTATAGTTGAACGACTAAAATGTAAACATATTAATGAGTAAATTATTAAAATATAACTAAGAAATTAACGTGTTTTGCACACTTAATGACAAAATAATTTGATTGTTAATGCTTTGACTATCACTTTTTTTTAAATTAGGCTCAATTACAAATATATTCATGATACAATGAATTACAGTGTAATTTATCTTATAAAGATTTGTTTTTCAGCTCAGCAGTCCAGCTCAGCAATCCCCCATCTCTGAGTTCTCTGTAATAAAAATAAATAAATCTGAGTTCCGCTATTTGTGGCTATGATTTTGCTTTCTTTTTTCAATCAGATGGCACCGATAAGTTAATCTGCGCTAAACAGTAACACAACTAAACCCTCACAACTTTGTCTGTGGTTCTTTCTTATCAGTTAAAGTTAAAAGACAAAGGAACAGAAAATAGAGATTCTTTTACCTGTGAGGTTAATTTTTTTTTTTCAGATTATCATCCCCAAGAAAGAAGTTGATAGCATGGCTTTCGAATTGTTAAATTTTCTAATCATTCTTTATTTTACTTGATATTATCGCAACAAAGTTCTGATGTCACGTGCATCAACTTTAATTTTTTTATAGTATATATGTTTATTTTATAATTTATATTCGAGGTGTGAGGCCGTTCCTCCTAATAATATCATTTTCAAAGTTTAAACTTGCGTCATCACCTTAAGTGTATAATATACCTTACTAATACACTCAACATTTACTGATAATTTAAAATTCATTTTAATATTGAAAAAAATATTTGAGGTTGATGAACCGCGCGACATGAGTTTTTTGTTAGCTAAATTATTAAAATAACGCATCGAACTCAAATCCTTATCTTTTAATAAAACTCTGGGTGTATTTGGCCATCCACGGGTTGCTTCGAGTGTTGGTATTAATTAACAAAAGGTCATTTAATTATTGGACAAAAGCTTTAAAATTATGGAATTTAATAAATTCCATAATCGAAACTTCAAATCTTCGACTTTTTCGTTTTGTTCACGATTTGTTGGTCCTTACATGTTAGCTAAATTATTAAAATAATTCTTCGACTTTAATTGGAACCCAAACGAAGACTTTAAAATTTGACCTACTCACTGCGGGTGTTTGAAAATGCTCAAGTTAGATCATCATATTATACTCTCAACGAGATAATTTAAAGAATATAGGACGATGAATACCATCTTTATGAAGATGGAGAAGTTTATTTTTATTTTTTTAAATAATGGGTCCAAAGATAAGCTAATAGAAAATTTACAGTTAAGTCCCTTAATAAATAATAAACTTACAAGTTAACTTAATAATAAATTTCCAATCTAACTCAGCACTTATTTTACCGCTACCTTTTACGGGTGATTATGCGGTGAGGTAGCCAAAATTAAGGCTAAAATGAAGTTGATCGGTTCTACCGTATCAGATTCTTACATAATTTCTTACGAGACGCTTACATAAATTATTATCGTAACTGTAAAAAATGGTAGTTACACCAAGTCTTACCACATAAGAAATTACGTGATAACAAAAATGCTAAACCGATAACATTAACACTTATAAAACTCATAAGCATCAGCGTAGCTACATAAAGTATTAAGGAAAATACATAACTCCTTACATAAAATGTAAGAAAAAATGTAACAACACAAATTCTTATCCGAGATCACCCAATCCAAAAAGAGCTCAACTTATGGTAAGCATTTGTGTAGTCACACAAAGGGCTACAAGATAACCTTCTTTCTTACAAAAATAATGAGAATTTGCGTAGCTACATAAATTTTTACAAAATATACGTAACTTGTTACAAGAAATGTACAGAAACGAGTGACTACACAATTTCTTACCTGGGATCACCCAATCCAAAACAAGCTCAACTTACGGTAAGCATTTGTGTAGCAACACAAAAGGTTACAAGATAACATTTTTCTTACAAAAATAATGAGAATTTGAGTAGCTACATAAATTATTACATAATATACATAATTTGTTACAGAAAATGTAAGGAAAAGTGTAACTACACAATTTATTACCCGATATCACACAATCCAAAACTAGCTCAACTTGTGGTAAGCCTTTGTGTAGCCACACAAAGGATTACAAGATAATATTTTTTTACAAAAATAATGAAATTTTGCGTAGCTACATAAATTATTATAGGATATACATAATTTGTTACAGGAAATGTAAAGAAAAGTATAAATATACAATTTCTTATCCGAGATCACTCAATCCAAAACTAGCTCAACTTATGGTAAACATTTGTGTAGCCGCACAAAGGGCTAGAAGATAACATTTTTCCTTACAAAAATAATGAGAATTTGAGTAGCTGCATAAATTATTACAGAATATACATAACTTATTACAACAAATGTAATGAAACGAGTGACTACACAATTTCTTACCCGGGATCACCCAATCCAAAACGAGCTCAACTTACAGTAAGCATTTGTATAGCAACACAAAGGGTTACAAGGTAACCTTTTTACTTACAAAAATAATGAGAATTTGCGTAGCTACATAAAATATTACATGATATATATAATTTGTTACAGGAAATGTATGGAAAAGTGTAACTACACAATTTCTTACCCGAGATCATCCAATCCAAAACTACCTCAACCTATGGTAAGCATTTGTGTAGCCACACAAAGGGTTAGAAGATAACCTTTTTTCTTACAACAATAATGAAAATTTGAGTAACTACATAAATTATTACAGAAAGTACATAATTTATTACAATAAATGTAAGGAAAAGTGTAACTGCACAATTTCTTACCTGAGATCACCCAATCCAAAACGAGCTCAACTTATGGTAAGCATTTGTATAGCCACACAAAGGGTTGCAAGATAACTTTTTTTAAAAAAATAATAAAAAAATTGAGTAGCTACATAAATCATTACAAAATATACATATTTTGTTACAGGAAATATAAGAAAAAGTGTAACTACACAATTTATTACCTGAGATCACCCAATCCAAAACTAGCTCAACTTGTGGTAAGCATTTGTGTAGCCACACAAAGAATTACAAGATAACATTTTTCTTACAAAAATAATGAGAATTTGCGTATCTACATAAATTATTAAAGGATATACATAATTTGTTATAGGAAATGTAAATAAAAGTGCAACTACACAATTTCTTACTCGAGATCACCCAATCCAAAACTAGCTCAACTTATGGTAAGCATTTGTGTAGTCACACAAAGGGCTACACGATAACCTTTTTTCTTACAAAAATAATGAGAATTTGAATAGCTACATAAATTATTACAGAATATACATAACTTGTTACAAGAAATGTAAGGAAACGAGTGACTACACAATTTCTTACCCGGGATCACCCAATCCAAAACGAGATCAACTTATGGTAAGCATTTATGTAGCCACACAAAGGATTACAATATAACCTTTTTTTCTTACAAAAATAATGAGAATTTAAGTAGCTACATAAATTATTACAGAATATACATAATTTTGTTACTGAAAATGTAAGAAAAAATGTAACTACACAGTTTATTACCCGAGATCACTCAATTCAAAGCTAGCTCAACTTATGGTAACTGGTTAACCACTTCAGCCTTTTGTCAATTTTTATTTTTATTTTTTAAAATCTCCACAAATTTTTACTAAGTTTATAAAAATTTATGTAGTTACACAAATTATTGCCCAATTCTACAAAAAAATTCTTCTAAAAAGTGATAAAAAATTTATATAATGTCTTATTTTAACCTCATAGTAGTTCACGTCATTTTACAATTCCCCACCTTTTACACCAACCTTAGCAAATAGTAACAGTACTTGGATTTACGCATGCCTTATAGATTTTTTTAGTGACTTGTCTAGTACACAAGGTGCAGAGAAGATTCTAGTTTTTTTTTTATAAGGATTCTAGGTGTTTATTTTATTGATTGCGGCGGTCTAATCACTTAATTTTACTTTTAGGGTGTATTTAGATAAGAAATTTTAAATATTTTAAAATTAATTATTACTGCTTGAAAAAAAATCAATATTTGTGACTATTTTATTTGTATAAATCTTTATTTTTAAAAAGCTTAAAATCCAATTGGCCTTCAACAAAAAATTAAAAAATTAAATAAGTTCTTATAAAAATTACCCAATAGAGCCCTCATAATTTATATTAATCAACCAGAGCATCAAAAATTAAATTATGATCAATTTTGCCATTAGTAACGTTGACTGTTATAGTTAATCGTTAATTCACAAATAGTTATTAATATTGTGACACATAACATACTCTAGAAGTGACATGTGGCACATTCTAAAAGTGTCATATCATAAACACCATAAAAATCATTTAAAATTTTAAAAAATATAAAAATATATTTAAAATTCAGAAAAATTATAAAAAAAATATGAAAATATTTTAAAATATAAAAAACTAAAAAAATTTAAAAAAATCTAAAAAATCTAAAAATTATTTAAAGTTGCAAAAAAAATTAAATTTTGTATAAAATTAAAAAATATTTTTTACTTAAAATCAAAAATATAAAAACAATTGTAATAATTATTTAAAAATATATAAATATTTATAATGAAATAATATTTAAAAATTATATAATTTAATAAACATTTTTTAATTATAAAACCCAAAATTTCAAAATTTTCTAAAATGACCAAAATTTTTAAATTCCTAACCTAAAAACCTAACCCTACATACCTAAGTCCCCAAATCAACTTAATCGGCACTGCAAATTGTTGGTGTTGTGACAGACAACAGTGCTGGGGGCAGATGACGGTGTTGGTGAGAATAATATCGAGGGAGAACGGGTTGAGTGATGCAAGGGGTGTCGAACGATGAGAATGAGTGCAAGGGCGACAGTGGGCTCTAGCGACGGTAGAAAGACGACGAAGATGAGATGGATTTTCCTGCGACATGGAGTGACCGATAGTTAAATCAGCATCAATGCTTGATTTAGGGAATTATGGGCTTTTTTTTTAAGAAATGAAACTTTGGGGGTTTTAAGAAAAAATAATTATTTTATGTTTTTATAAAAAATTAAAGGAAAATAAGAAAAATAAATTAATTATATATATTTTTTTATAGTTTTACAATTTTTTAGATTTTCTTGGATTTTAAATTTTTTTACGATTTAATGACGTGGCACTCCCAAAGTGTGCCACGTGTCCTTTTATCTTTGACCGTTGACGGTCAACGTAATGGAGGGGCTAATTTGGGTGCAATTTGAATTTTGAGGGCTAAATTAGATGAAATCTTTTTTATAAAAATTTAATTAATTTATTAATTTTTTGTTGAGGGCTAATTTGACTTTAAGCCTTTTTTAAGAAAGACTTAGGATATTAGAATTTAGACAATAATTATATTAAAAATAATATATAATTATGCAAGTATGTTATTGAATTTGTAAAAATACATAAATATTTTTATTTATATATATTAGAATCAAATATAAATGATACGTTGAAGTTTAAATTTTTATTTTAGAGTGAGACTGCATATTGAATAAAATAAGACTGATTTTCTTTTTTGAGAAACAGGCTTTTTAACTGTTTGCATTATTTTTAATCATTTAGATGCTTTTTTTCTGATGTTTAATAGAAATACTATTTTATAAGCTCATAAAAAAATATGACAGCATAGTATTTTTCATACGATGCTTTTCCTTCGTTTTGTTCATTTGCGAATTTGATGTTTACAAAAATAATATTTTATGTTTAAATGCTTATTGAACTCATAATAATTAATTATTTTATAATATTTAAATAGTTAAATGATCATTTTATAACAATTAAATAGTTTAATAATTTTTTATAATAAATAAATAGTAAATTTATTATTTTGTAACAATTAAATACTTCAATGATCATCATGTAACATTTACAAAGTTCAATGACCATTTTGTAACAGTTGATATATTACTTTAACTAGGTGAATATTAAGGTTATAGTTAGTTATATTTTACAGCTGTTATTAGTTAGGGTTAGTTAGGTTTATAAGGATGTTATATAAAGAGCTAAAACTCAAGTTGTACAGAATAATTTTTCAGTTTTGAATAAAGAAATGATTCTTTAGTATTCCATATTGTAACATGGTATCAGTTGATTTTTTCAGTTGATTTCTTTTCTAAACCTTCCGTCTTCATCTTTGCTTCTTTTCTTCGTTATTTCTTGATCATGGGAGATCATCTCAATGATGCTTTTGAGAATGGAACAAATCCATACTATTTGCATCAGTCTGATAACCCCGGTATGCTTCTTGTCACTCAGCCTCTTGGCACTGATAATTACCACAGTTGGCGTCGATCAATGATGATGGCACTTTCTGCAAAAAAAAAAGCTTGGTTTTGTGGATGGTTCGATTCCTGCTCCAGCTTCGATTCATGCGGAAAGATTTCATGCTTGGACAAGAGCAAATGATTTGGTAATTTCTTGGATATTAAACTCAGTTTCTAAAGACATAGCCACAAGTATTCTGTATCACTCTACTGCAGCTGCTGTGTGGAAAGATCTTCAAGATAGGTTCCAGTAAAATAATGGACCAAGGATTTTTTCTTTGCGTAAGAAATTAGGAGAGTTGGTTCAAGGTTCTATGTCTGTTTCTGTCTATTATACTCAACTCAAGATTCTATGGGATGAGTTGGTTTCTCTCAAACCTTTTTGCTCTTGTGCTAAATGTACTTGTGATGGCGTTCGAAAAATACTGGAAGAACAACAGAAAGAACAAACTATATAGTTTTTAATGGGGTTAAATGATTCATATGCTCATATTCGTGGCTAAATCCTACTGATGGATCCTTTACCATCTATCACCAAGGTTTTTTTCCTTGGTTTCACAAGAAGAAAGTCAACGAGTTATCAAACTAGATAATGCAATTACTGAGGCTGCGTTTGTTGTCAAAACCAATATTAATTCCAAGAAGTCGCGTCCTCAATGTAGCCACTGTGGATTACTAGGACATACCAAGGACAAGTGCTATAAGCTGCATGGATATCATTCTCGAGGCATGCAGCCTACAACTCGCATCAATGATGTTGTTGATGTTGTTGATTTATCTTGCACAACTACAACTTCGGATAATATGGATATGCAAGGCAAGATCGTTTATTTTGTCTATCATTTTAGTTCTTTTAGTACTAAGAATTCTTGGGTTATAGATTCAGGAGCTTCTAGACATGTTTGTTGTTCGAAAGATATGTTTGAATCTTTAAACCCTATTACCACTAGCACAATTTTACTTCATAATAAAACTATTGTTTCTGTTCATCATTATGGTCTTGTTCGGATTTCCTCTCAGATTGTTCTTAGGGATGTTCTGTATGTTCCTGATTTCAATTTGTTATCTGTAAGTTCTTTGCTTCAAGATTCCGGTCTAATAGTTTTGTTCCGTGAAAATCATTGTGTGATACAGGATCCTTACCAGGTGATTGGGAAGGGTGAGATGCATCAAGAATTATATTTGCTGCATGTTCCTTATACTAAGGAAATTCCCGTTCTTAGAAATTCGAATTCTACTAAGGAAATTTATGTTCTTAGAAATTATGTTGTAAATAATAGTGACAATGTTTGTTTTTCTTGGCATGATCGTCTTGGTCATCCTAGCTCTCATGTCTTAGGTCTTCTTCACAATGTTTTACCTAATTTTGATTTTCATAAGAAAGCTGTTTGTTCTATATGCCCCATGGCCAAGCAGAAACGCATTCCCTTTCATGTATCTGAGTCTTCTTCTTCTTACCCTTTTCAAATATTACACTGTGATATATGGGGACCGTTTAAATCTCCCACTTATAATTCTCAACGTTATTTTTTAACCCTAGTTGATAATTTTTCCAGATCCACATGGACCTATCTTCTACAACATAAATCTGATGTTAGTAGCATTATTCTTAATTTCATCAGCATGACTAAAAGGCAATTTGGCTTTGACTTGAAGGTTTTTCGGTCTGACAATGCTCCAGAACTCAAGTTTACTGCTTTGTTTTCACAATTAGGCATTGTACATCAATATTCCTGTGTTAAAACGCCTCAACTGAATGCTATTACGGAACGTAAACATCAGCATCTTTTGGCAGTAGCTCGAGCTTTGTATTTTCAATCCAGGGTGTCAGCTCGTTTTTGGGGAGAGTGTTTGTTAACGGCCACGTATATCATCAACAGAATTCATTCTCCTACACTAGGGAATATATCGCCTTATGAGTTGTTGCATTCAAAGATTCCAGATTATCCATTTTTTAAAGTGTTTGGTTTTTGTTTCTACTCTTCAAGCTCACAGGGATAAATTTTCAGATAGGGTTTTACCTAGAATTTTTATTGGCTATCCTCCTGGCATGAAGGGTTACAAGATTTATGTCTTAAAGACTCGATCCATCGTTATTTCTTGTGATGTTGTGTTCCATGAAAATATTTTTCCATTCCATTCGATTAATTCTGAAAGTTCTATTGTTGATCCCTTTCATTTTGTTTCTTTTCCACAAACGATACATGATGACACTCTTACAGGACATGCTATTGATCATGTTGAGCAACCTGTCCAGAATAATCATGTTATTGATCAAGGTGTTACAGCTAACATGGATCCTGTTGTGTATGAAGATCATACAGCAGTCCATGTAGATAATGCAGAAGCAGATCACACTACTTCCAGTAATCCAGTTGAGCCTTTGTTTGTTCCTCGCTGAACTACTCATGTCACTCAAGCACCATCCTATTTGAGACAATACTATTGCAACAATGTTACAAAGTCTTTAGATTCTTGTTCTTCAGCATATCCCATTGAAGATCATTTGTCTACTTCAAAGCTTTCTCAAGAATATGCGACTTTTATAGCAAATGTTTCTTCTCTATATGAACCTACATATTATCACCAAGCAGCTAAACATCAAGTCTGGAGGAATGCCATGGATGAGGAATTACAGGCTATGGAGAATCTTAAAACATGGACAGTGGTGCCATTACCCGAAGGTCAAAAGGCTATCGACTGTAAATGGGTGTATCGAATAAAATATAAGGCTGATGGATCCCTTGATAGATACAAGGCTCGTTCGGTTGCCAAAGGTTTCACTCAAGTGGAAGGCATAGACTACACTAACACATTTTCCCCTGTGGCGAAACTGACATCCTTCAAGGTTATTCTTTCACTAGCAGCTTCTCATAATTGGCATTTGTTGCAGCTCGATGTTAATAATACGTTTCTCAATGGCATCCTTGATGAAGAAGTATACATGAAGCTGCCTCAAGGATATTTGACAGATTCCTCGGATTCACGTTTAGTTTGCAAACTCAACAAATCAATTTACGGGCTTAAACAGGCTTCAAGACAGTGGTTTAACACTTTTTTCTAAATTTGTTCTACAGTTTGGTTTTAAACAATCACCTTCTGAGCACTCTCTTTTTGTTTATGGAGCTGGCGATAATATGGTGCTACTACTTGTCTACGTTGATGACATAGTACTCGCATGAAAAAAATATGGATCTATTAACGTCTGTTCGATCTTTTCTGCATCAACATTTCAAGTTAAAAGATTTGGGAACGCTGCGGTATTTCTTGGGGTTCGAAATTGCTCGAAATTCAACAAGAATTTTTTTATCCCAACGAAATTATGCTCTGCATTTGCTTGAAGATACTGGATCTCTTGGTAAAAAGCCTACGGATACTCCTATGATGGTTTCTCAAAAATTAAGCATTCATGAAGATGAACCACTGGAAGATCCTCAACTCTATCGAAGATTGGTTGGTAGACTTTTGTATCTTACTCATACTAGACCAGATATAACATATGCAGTCCATCTTCTTAGCCAATTTATTTCTTCTCCTCGACATCCCCATCTCATGGTTGTATATCATCTGTTATCTTACATTAAAAAGACATCAGCTTTGGGGTTGTTCTTTTATGCTAATTCTAATTTACAACTTTATGGCTTTGTGGACTCGGACTATAGCTCATGTCCTGATACAAGGAGATCTGTCTCGGGTTTCTGCATGTACATTGGTGATAGCCTTATCTCCTGGAAATCAAAGAAGCAAATTACAGTCAGTCGATCCTCATGTGAAGCAGAATATCGTGCTATGGCTACTGCAACTTGTGAGCTTATTTGGTTGGCCTCTCTTCTATGCTTCATTGTACTGTGACAATCAATCTGCAATTCATCTAGCATCCAACCAAGTTTTCCATGAACGCACCAAACACATTGAAGTCGATTGTCATTATATACGAGACAAGGTTAGATATGGTTTTCTCATGCTTTTTCATGTCAGCTCAGCTAACCAGTTGGTGGATATTTTCACTAAGGCTCTACATGCTCCAGCTTTTCATGCCCTTATAGTCAAGATGGGACTTATTGATATTCATCAGCTAGCTAGTCATTCTTGAGGGGGATATTACGGTTATAGTTAGTTATATTTTACAGCTGTTATTAGTTAGGGTTAGTTAGGTTTATAAGGATGTTATATAAAGAGCTAAAACTCAAGTTGTACAGAATAAATTTTCAGTTTCGAATAAAGAAATGATTCTTTAGTATTCCATATTGTAACAGTGAATATGCTCAGTCCCGCTGTTAGGCTGCTAACGACATCTAACGACTCAATGCTTACTTTGTAATAAAATCTAAAGTATAATATGAGATCCACTAATTGGCCCTAATGGTCAAAGATGTTCATATTGTCCCATCTTATATGGGTCCGAATATCAATATGAAAATGTAATCTCTCTATTAATAAAAAAAATCGAAAGTATAATCTCGGAAAAATTTGGTAGATATTTTTTTAGGAAAGAAAATTGGGGAAATGGGGTTTATTTTGGTTTCTACGGCAAAAACTATAGTAATTTTCAAGAACTTCTCCTACAGAAGACGTTCTCATATATTTTAATCATTTTCTTTCTCCTGCTGCAATGTCAAATTGAAAAAATGATTAAAATATATGAGAACGTCTTCAACAAGAGAAGTTCTTAAAAATTACTTTAGTTTTTGCTGTAAAAATCAAAATAAACCCAAAACAACCCTATTTCCCCAATTTTCTTTCCTAAAAACAATATCTACTAAATTTTACCAATCTCATAGGTATTGTTGCTCTAAATCCATTGAAAATATATTGGAGAAAATATGACAGATTCAAGTTATCTAGAAACATATGGAGATTTGTCCAACGAAAACATTTGAATTTTTTAATATTTTAGTATATTTTGAATATTTTTCTTTTTAATTTTTTATTATAATGCAAGTAATTTTTAATACGATTTTAGTAATCTTTTAAATACTTTTAATATGTTTAACTTTATAAAAAAAATTAATTTTCACAATTCAGTTGTATTGTATTTTTATAATTATTAATGTTTTGCTTTAATATTAAATAAGTCTTCAAATTTTCTATAAAATCAATTAAATCCTCGAACTTATTTAAAAATCAATATTATATATACACCACGACAACATCTATCATGGACAATCACATCATTATAGTGGACCGCTATGTCAGTACAATAACAGTTAATGTTGATCAAAGAACTAAATTAATATAATTCACGAGTTCGAGGATCCAATTAGGTGTGTGTTTTTTCTCGAAGGGACTAAATTGAATTTTTAGTGCAAGTTCGAGAGCTAAAATAATCCTTAAACTTAAATATTATTATAACGATCAAACGGTTAAATTGGTGTAATTCACAACTATAGGTAAGTTTTTAGTTGGGTCACTCAAGTTTAAAAAGTTATAAACTAATCATTTACTCGACTTATCAAAAGTTACAAATGGTCACTGATCGTTAATTTATAAACATATAATTATCGTGTCAATTAATAAAATTGGCATAATAGTATATTTATACATCAACTTTTACATATTATTTTAATTTAGTCCTTATTTTTAAAAACTAACCCTTAATTTTTAAATATTTTGCCAATTATATATAGGGAAATAAATGATGCACTGGCAGTGAAAACATTTAGTTTTCACAATGCCCTAATTTCAGGGGTTAGGGATCTAGTTTATGGTTTATAGTTTTCAGGTTTAGAATTTGGGGTATGTGGTTAGAATTTAGGGTTTAGGGTTAGGATTTAGAGTTTAGATATTAGGGTTTAGGTTTTATGGTAATATGTTATGGGTTTAGGTTTTTACCTATAACCCCTAAATTCTAACCCTAAAATCTAAATTCAAACCACAGTCCCTAAATTCTAAGCACATAAACCTAAACTATGAACCCTAAACTAAATCCCTAACTCTTAAAATTAGAACACTTGTGGAAACAAAATATTTTCACCGCCAGTGCACGGTATAATTACCCTATATGAATATGTATGTATGTATTCTTAAAATAATGAACTATAGATCACCACTTGAAAATCAAACATGAGACTAATAAATTTTTCTACAATTTTTTTATCACTAAGTTTATGTTATTTTGTTAATTAAATTTTAGGTAAGCTATATAAATAGTCCAATACTATAAATTATTTTTATTAAAATTTTAAACTATAAAAAGTCATAAAATGGGCATTCGATTTAAAAAATAACAAATTAGTTCGTTGTAGTTAAACTTTTAATAGTTTAGAACGTGACAGTCAATAAAAATTGATATTATATAAATTTAGCCCTCAAAATTTACACCTATTTAATTTAGTCCTAATTCTTAAACAATTAGCCCTCAACATTTTAAAGTTCCAACAATTTAGCCCCTCCTCTAATCATTCTCCATCACCACTGTATCGGTCGTCATTCCTTGACCGTCGTCGCCCACTATCGTCGTTCTACAACTGCCCATCCCCGCACTTCTTTCTCTATCTTTCTCTTTTACTCCCATTTGAGTACTTTTATTTGGTTTACTCTCCATCTTCAAATTTTGTCTGCAAATTTCTATCTTCCATGGGGTTTTTTAAATTCAGTTCATTTTTTTATTTTATTTCCTGATGTTTCTTTGTCATTTACGCATATGATACTCTTAGGTTTCTTGTCCTTAAAAAAACCTCAGCTTTCTTTTTTTTCATTCTTGCTTTGATTATCCTCCTTACCTAATTTTGCTTTTCTAGTCAAATTCCTCTTCTTGCTCTATCTTTATATGTTTCTGCATCTATTTTGTTTTCCTTTGTTTTGATCTTTAGATACCCACATTACCGGCTCGGAACATGAGCGACCGCTTAGGATCTCACATTCTACTTTTACAAATTTAATAATTTGTCAAGTGGTAATTTTATATGTTAGCAGTTGTTCTTTATTGTTTTAATGTATTTAAAGTTTTTTTAAAGAAAATAATGAAAATAATAGTTTGTTAAGGAAATATTAAATTAATTCTTCAAAGTAATAAAATATGCTTTCGCCTTACATTGACCCATTTTAAAGTTTTCGCTCAGGACTTCGGAAATATTCGAGACGACTTTGAATACCCATTTACACCTCATATGTTTTCTATCAGTTGGTAATTAAGTCATCTTTAATACCCAAATCTCAGTTTCTTAGGTTTTGGAAAGGGATTGAAGCTGACGATGGAGCACAACCAATTACAGGGGATCTTGATAACCCAGGTTGAAGAGACCTGTTTAAAATTTTCAAAAAAAAAATATTTAGTTTAAAATTTTAAACAAATTGAGATTTAATTAGAAATTTTAAAATTTTAGGAGGGGACATAATTAAAAATATTTAAAAATTTTAAAATATAATAATATTTTTAAAATTTTTGAAAGGGCCAAATTAAAATTTTCAAGGGATTAAAAATTAATTTACCAAATTTTAGAGGGTCAAGGCCCTATAGACTCCAATATAGGTCCGCCTCTGACCAATAATATTTCTTTTGGATAGATTTTGCTATGTATTATCTAAGAAGCAGTATAAAAAACTGCTACAGTAAGAAAACAAACCTACTCAGAAATGCCCCAAGTTGTATAAAGATTTGAATTTACAGAGTCCAATCGATCTATACATTTGTTTCTAAGGCATATATTTACAACCTCTTCAAGCAACACCAAAACTTCCTTGGGGTCTAAAATTCAAACTTTGCTAATCTTTCCTTTAAATGAATCCATATGGAGTAACAATCATGCTTAACTTCAATTTGAAGTTCACTCATTTAACAATTCGAAACCCAAAACACTCAGATTTCAATTCTTTCAATTTGATCACTCTAATGGGGTCTTAGAAGAACATTTGAATCAAAGGTGGGTTCAACAAAAATATTTATTCAAAGCCTGTGAATAGCAATCATTTCAATGTTAATTTGAATGGGAGTAGGAATAAAGGAGATGGTGTTTGTGGGAGCAAGTGGAAAGGAGAACAATAAGAATAACAACATTAAAATATTTGGGTCTTGTAAGCCATGAGACATTATTACATGTTCTTCACATGAAGAGCAAAAAGTTATTTAAGTCATAGAAATGATTACATCAATGAAAGTCTAACAACAAATTTTTGGGAATTATGGAGGTTTTGCAAATCTCTGTTTTCACTGCAAATTGTTTAATTTGGAGTTGTTTTGTTAGGGCAGAAGAAAATGAATTTGACATGGTTTTTTGTGGTAGTGGCAATTCCTCCAAAAGCTTGAGAAGTGGGGTTTCAAGGGAATTTTACAATCTTGGTTGAATTTTAAATAAAAATTTTAGTTAAAAAATATTGAAGAAGATGAAGTTTGTTGGAAGACGAAGGTGACTAAACTGAAACAATATTTAAATGTTGAGGCTAAATTTGTAAAATAAAAATCAAATCATAATAAAATATAAAAGTTAAGGGTTGAGTTTGTTATTATGTCAATTTTATTAACGAACATATCATCTGCTGTTATACTAATTTGTCGAATGATCATTTTATAAATTTTTATAGTCAAAAGACTTAACAAAAAATACTTTATAATCAAAGGACTATTTAGGTGGTTTACAAATTAAGTAGAAAAAAAATAAGTGTAACAAAATTACTAATAGATATCAAAACTAAAATAATTTATGAAAAAATTAAATCGGAGAAAAATATCTAATTCCCATTGTTTCCCGACAGTTCCTAGTTCAATAATTTACCTACACTTTTGGTTCACGTTTCTGATTTCTCTTTTTTCCCTTTGTTCTTTATGTAGTTATCTGCTGTCACTCATACCTCTAATCTCTCTTTCTTCACTGTTCTTTCAGCTTTCTTCTCTCTTTAACCTTCCTTTCTGGCGGATAAACCGCGTTGTTTGCAGATCCACCAAAAAGAAAAAAACCGCAACTTCTGGTAAAACCCTTTTCTTTCCTTTCTCTCCTTTCTTGCTAACTATAAAGTGTAAAACTAGTACATATCTTCACGTTCTCTTGTCAGTTTTGCTTTATTGTTCAAAGAACAGTTTTTTTTTTGGTACAGTGTTATTGCATTGACTTGTTTAGTGATGTTAATTCCAATAAAATGATGCTACTTGCTTTTCTCTGATCTGTTTTTTTCTACCTATTAGTGACCTTTTTGGTTTGTTGGGTAAAAGTCTTTCTTCTTATGTTATTTTTTTTTTCTTTTTTGTTGCATAATTGGATTCTTTTAGCTGTTTCTTGATCTGGGCATGGTTTTTTTCTCCTAGCCATTTGATCAATGTGACTGGAATAGAAGATTTCAAAAGGTGTTCGGGTTTGGGTTTCCAGATGTTTGAAAGGACTGTATAGGCTTGTGATGCACAGGTAAAGTATTTATTCTTCATTTTCAATCACTTTTTTGCTTAATGCTTGACTCTTTTACTTGAAAACCAGATTGTTTATTTGTTATTGTTCCAATTTTTTGTGTTTGGCATTTGCTTTTGTGTTAATAATTATTTTTGCTCAGCATCTTTATTTCCTTTAATTTCTTCCAACTACTAGATTATAAGTAGCTTGTATGTCTTTATTATTTCTTATTATTATTTTACATGATATAATTTTCAGTTCTTGTTTATAGAACCTTGTCCTTTTGCCTCACTTTTTACAGATGGAAGAGGATGGTGAGTTCAGGGGCTGGGATGAATTGCTTCCAGATGCGCTTGGGTTGATTTTCAAGAATCTTCCACTGGAGGAGATACTTACTGTAATTCCAAGGGTGTGCAAATCGTGGCAGAGAGCAGTTAGTGGACCTTATTGCTGGCAGGAAATCGACATCGAACAATGGAGCCAACAATGTCGGCCGGGGATCCTTGACCGCATGCTTCAAATGCTGATAACTAGAAGCTCGGGTTCACTCCACAAGCTCTGCGTTACCGGTCTCCTTAATGGCCAGAGCTTGTCGTTCATTGCAGATAAGTAAGGCTCAATTGCAGTTCTCTTTATATCACTACATCTGCTATCTGTTATGACGGTAAGAACATAAAAACACAACACTATAGGTTTCTGTGTGAAGCATAATGCTTCACGAATTATTTCATGAGCTAAACTAATTCTGATTCCTCGCTTCTCACTTCGAGTTTAACAGGTTAAATGGGAAAAAGGAATGCATTGGGTATATATTGTTGCTAAAACTAATATTAAACTGAAAATTAATGGATGAAGTTTCTTGTGTTTTGCTGAAGTTCTGTATTCTGAATATCTACTAATAGAGTAGGAGGGAACAATTACCAACATCATGGTAAAGATTCTGAAGTTGATCCTATGATCGATGAATGGTTACGTTCTGTTTTGGTTTGTGACTTCCTTGGATATTGTAAATTGGGATATAGCTTTTGTTATTTACTCTTGCTTCTCGCTGCTTCTAGTGCTAAATCTCTTCGGACTTTACGGCTTCCAAGAAGTGAAATAAGTGATTCAGTAGTGGAACAGGTTGCTGGGAGGCTCTCCTCGGTGACTTTCTTGGATGTTAGTTACTGCAGGAATATTGGAGCTCCGGCCCTTGAAGCAATAGGCAAGCACTGCAAGTTACTAACGGGGTTGAGGAGAACGATGCACCCATTAGAGGTAGTAGATAAACTGTCTCAAGATGATGAAGCCCTTGCCATTGCTACTACAATGCCGAAGCTCAAGCAACTTGAGGTGGCATACTTGCTTATTAGCACAGCAGGTGTGCTCAAAATACTTGAAAGCTGCCCCAACCTTGAATTATTAGACGTGAGAGGATGTTGGAATGTGAAGCTAGATGAAAGTTCTGTCAAGAAATTCTCACGGCTGAAGGTGGTTGGACCTCTCGTTGTGGATTATCTTGGGATGAAGGGATGTGATGATTGTTCAAATTATTCAGGTTCCTCTGGTTACTTGGCCTGGGACTTTGTTGCCGGGGATGTCGGTATTGATTACGATGACGAGATATCAGATGGGGATTGGGAAGATGTGGAAATGAGGTTCTATGACGGTTTTGACTCTGAAAATGCTGCATTCGATTGGCCCCTCTCCCCTTAAAGGTTGTTATCCGTTGCTTTTCGAAATTAGGTTGACAGCTCCACACGGACCGTCAACCTTGACAGCCGTGTGCAGTTCTTTGCTGCCACTTTGCTATGTACAAACGTTGTGTTTCTAATGTAGTGTATAAACAAGTTTTCCTAGGAGTATTTGTAATAAAAGAACTTGTAATATGTAGCAGAAGAATGTGTTTCCCTTGTAATTGAGATGGATGTCTCATAGCATTTCCATGCTTCAGTACTGTCCCTACAATAATTATACAATTAGAAGTGGGATTTGTAAAGATGGTCCAAACATGTGTGTATGGCGACTTCCATGGAATATTAAAGAAATTGATCTGATTGCGACAGAAAGGAGGTTTGCCCTTTTATCTTTTTGACTTTGTGTTGATTCTTATGTTTATAAACAATCTAGTATTTCAAAAGGTCAAATTTGAGGATTGGAAGAAAAGTACCACGCCTTGTCTTTAAAGCTTTATTTTTTTTTTCTAGTGCTTCATCATTAAGCAAAAGCCCTGGTCTCCATTGTTGTCGAGCTAAAGAAGAAAGTAGTTCCCTTGTGATTGCATTATAATCCATCATTTTGAAGCATCTGATTCGATGGCCGCTGCAATTTTCAATCACCATGAACAAAGGCATCTTTCAACTGAATCGTTTGAATGATGATAGTGGAATTCCAGGGGTGACCGTTCAATCGAATCGAGTCAAAAAAATTTCGGGTTAGTCGAGTTTACAAGTTTTATTTTACTACTCAAACTTTACTTGCATATTTTTGAGTCGAGTTTTTGTACAAATTTAATTATAATTATTTATAATGTTATAGTACATATTGATTCTAATTTAAATAACTTATATAATTCTTCATATTTTTCACATGTGATACATATATCAAACAAAGTTGAAGGACTTGACTCGAACTTAAAAACCTATCTACTAATTATTAAAAACATAGAATTATTCAAATTTTTATTTTATAACTCAAACTTTATTTAAATTTTTGAGTTATTCAAACGTCCAACATGTAAATCAAATTATACGAATATCAGCACACGTGAAACATGGCCCTAGAGCAAGATGCTTAGGACAATAGGGTCGTTCTACCGTGAGGCCCTTAGGGTGCAACTAAAATGAGGCAGACTCTTGTACAAATTCTTACTCAGATGGTAAAAATTTTAGTTATAACATAAGAATTTATATAGTTATACAAATTCTTACTTTAGGCAAAATCTACACAAATTTTTATCCAATTAATAAAAATTTGGATTCTACTTAAATCATTATACAATCTTACATAAATTCTTATAATAAGAATTTATGTTAACCGTATTTTAGCCCCACCTTAGCTTTTTCCGTAGGGCAATATCCATGTTAGAGTCGGCCATTGAATAGGAGAGATGTACTATTTCTCCAGATAAACGTTCAGATACAAGACACCGGTACAAATATTAAAGGCTTGCGGAGCAGGTGAGTGGTAAATATTGAAAGGGCTGCCAACAAGGTGTACCAAAACAAAACTATTCTTGAATATCTTATTATAACATTATAGAAAATACAACAATTACCCAAGAAAAGTTTTTGTATGATTATCAGGGATATCATGCAAAAGAAGAATTACAGATACAAGCTAAACACAGAAAAGCCATTTCTTTCATCTTGGCATGTTTCGATGCTCAACTGAATATAAGCAAGTGTACCATTTTATTATGTTGTCATACATTTCTAGTTCTTCATCCATCTTCAATTGCAGCAGGGCTGCAGGGGTCAAACCATCAACAGGCAAGCAGAATTTCAGAAATCAAAAAATGTTTATTCCCAAAAGGCTAATGTGAATTCTATGGCAGTCCACGAGCCTTGTATGCTGAAGGATCAGACAAACTGGCATTACACTCTTGCATTTACACTGATTACATCAGCTGCTTTGAATTCTTATGATTTGTCGTTGCTAGATCCCCTGGCTGTACCTGAAAGTTGACTCTGATGGACTTCCATTTGTTTTGCCTCCTCAATTGACTTACATGCTTCAACTGTATCTTTTCCTCGACTAGGTTCCCACTTGTCTTCAAACAACTTCCCCGACTTTGCAAATGCAAGTATTAACTCAAGCTGTTTTTGCTGTTGCTCCTATAGAATACATCACCAATCACATGTTGAGAATCCAACATCCACAAGCTGTATTGTTCTTACTGATAGCTAGTTCCTCTAAATACAAGTTCTCCATTGGTGCAATGACCAAGGAATAACAAGGATGCATTTTAGTTTTCTTGTCTTTGAATCACGGCTTATTTACATTTTATTGGTTTTAATGAGGCTTAAGGCTTGCTAAATCCAAGCCACAGTGCCACACAATTTTTTAAGCATTCAAAACCAAAATAATAGACAGAAAAAAGGTGGACATATTTACTCTTTTAAAACCCTCATGCAACTAATATCATAACCATATTTAACTTACTTGAAGTGCCATTATGGAAGTCCTATACCAATTACCAACAAGTTCAGAAAATTATATAATAAATAATCAAACAATGGTAAAATGTTACCTGCATTGCCAGCAAAACTTTCTGAATTTCCTTAAGCTCCGTTTCCAGGATGTCTTCTTGAGCTGCTAATGCTCTAGTAGCCTCAGAATTCTTTTGAGCCAAGGCTGCAGTCTTCAGACAGCAGAGGAAGTTATAAATATAAGAATAAATCGCAAAATACAATTTGTTATCAACAGCTTGCCTTCCCATTTACTCATGGTAGGCAGCAAGGGTGATAAGATCGTCATTAGTATCACATTGGTGCCTCAGCTAACATTAGCTTATTCATCTATATCAAGTCAGAGTGTTAGATGCTAGGTTAAATAGGCTAAAGATGGCACAATCAAATAGAACTTGTGTAATTGAAGCAGAGCTATGTTCATCTATATCCTAAATTCCTGTGAATATGCATTTTTGAATATTCTAAAAAAAGTCACCTTAACTCTGTTTAATTGCAAACTTATGTTAATTGAGCACCCATTTTTATATATAAGTTGGCATGAGATATGCCACTTTTCATATAAGCAGAGAGCTGAGAGCGCTCTAGGCATATTTTAACATTGGAAAGTTTCATCATAGCCTGTTTCCATAACTTCGTCTTTCTTCTTTCTTCCTCTTTGCATCTATGTTTCTTGGAGGTATGTTTCAGATACTAGTATGCTCAAAATTTCTAAAATTTTCCTTATATTTGGAGGATCATACTCCCATAACCATGTCCTAATATGTGCATGAAAAGGGTGAGTTATGGGTACTATTGAGAAAATGAGGAGTCCAATTACACCTAAATACATGAGATGATAAGCAGGCTATTTAGATTGAAGACTAAACATCATCTTACTGAAAAGTAAGTAAATGGTTATTAGATAGCTTTCGATGGTAACTTGAAATGTATAGTTTTAATGAACATTTAATTTAGCTTTTTGGATGAGTTGCTATTTTCCGTTAAATGTCTAAAGTCTGGGATGGTCATGGTTGGTAATTTCTATTTCCTAGCACGTAACTGTAGACTAACTTCTAAGAAACACAGTACCGAGTTGACTGATTCAGGAGTTCCTCCATCGCGCTAGCGTGGACAAAGAAATCATTCAGCTCAGAATCAAAATGCATAAACTTTTTAATTATTTTTTGCTATTTTTTATTCGACTCCATTTATTATGTAGCTAAAAACTTTAAGCAACAAGAATTGCTCAACTCCTTTAATTCTCTAACTAAAAACTCAACATCAAGCAACAAGAATTACAACGTTGTTACCTCTTCAATAGGCTGTTTCAAAGCTTTCCTTGTTACCCGAAATCGAACCCCCAACTTCTCAAGTTGCCTAGACAAAAACACCAAGAATCGTAACGGAACTTTTTAAATCCTCCTCCAACTTCTCAATCCTCCCGACCAAATTCACTCCTTCTCTACCAGCCTTGGCCGTTTCCACACAAATCCTCTGCCACTGCCGCCTCCTAATCCACGCCCCAATGGCGATCCCGCCCACCAATCCTAAAACTCTCCACGCCATGACACTTGTCCAAATCCCAAACAGAACGACACTTTTCCAATCCGAAAGGACATAAATAACGGAAACAACAGCCGAAGAAAAAATGCAAAAAAGTTCAACGGCAGACAGAAACGAATCTAAATTGATAGCATTAAAAGTGGGGTTTTGTTCTGGTGAGATGGCAATTGAAGAATCTAGATCGTAGGCTTTGAGAAATGAATTGAGAGATGGATGGCGGGAGTCGAAATTGATGAAATTTCACCGGAATCCGAGACGGGGAAGGGGAGATGATTGGAGGGGATGAATTAGGGTATTTGAGATAAGGGTTTGAAGGAGAAGGTGCAGGGGTTAATAGGTTTTGGAACAGGATGGACATTGTTAGGGTTCGTTCCTGGTTTCCGCTAGGGTTTTGGATGGGACATTGTTAGGGTTTTCCTCTCTTTTTCCTGCTTTTTATGTTGGTTTTGTTTTTTTGTGAGAGGGGAAAAGGGCAATGAATTCAACGAGTAGGCTTGCTTAGGGAAAGTTCAAATGCGGCAGAATGGATGTACCAGTTACCCGAACTTTGAGCTCATTTCCAGTGTAGTACGAATACGATACCATCCGTATATTCCTTTTCTATTGTCCAAACATCTTAATTTTTTACTAGAGGTAACAAATGGAATTGAAGACTGAAGCCAAAGATATGACTACTTCAATACGAACGCCATTCTGAATTCTGATAGTTTGATGATAGGATTCACTTCTCTCATTCCTTTCTTGCTTTCGGTTCAACTACTTGTTTGAATATCACCTGCTTTTGGGTACAAATTTTGATAATTTAGTCATATAGCGGGAGGAAAGACAACCAAATGTTTATAAGAGCTAATAGGAAGGAGAATTGCGAACCTGATGCACCGAAAGTGAGTGATGTAAATATACTGCTTAACCCTATTCAACCGCAGTGCACATACAACTTTAGGGTCCGACACCAGAGGTGCTCACTCAGTTACATGAGGACATGACACTGCATGCTTGGAATAATGTGGAGGGCTTGGGTTAGTATTTTGGTGCGAGCTTGATTTTATTATTAGTTGTTTTCGGTTTGTCAGGTTTTCTTGTATTTTGACTCTTTATTTACTATCATGTGTACTCTTTTCCTCTAACTAAGTTTAGAGAAGATTTTAATGAGGTATATAATAGTATCTCTCTTTTTTTTCATCAAAAAAAAACTTTAGGGTTCGGGCAAATAGTTCAACTACATGACAATTTCAACTAATTTGAAACATAACTAACAACTGTGACGAGAAAATTGCACAGCACCACCCATAATTCATATATTGTCCAAGTAATAAACTAGAACAATTCAGATACTTTGGAAATGTCATACAGCACACAGTACATGGTTCAAATTGCATATAGCAAATAGAAATGCCTGGTTATATCCCCTCTGTGCTGAATGCCTTGCAATAAGATTTATACTTCCTTGATCAAACCACCCACACCCGGTAATTACGCCATCACTAGTTCAGTCCCCTAGTAGTAGGGCATATACCGCATTGGCCTCCTGAATCTAGGAATCTTCCTGCAATGAATTCATGAAGTAAGAAATAGAAAATAGGATCTAATTTGTGAACTGGAGGAAGAGAATCTATGCACAAAAAGAAACGCACCCATATCCATAAGGAGAAGAAAAATAAGGCAGCGGTATATAGGGCCTCCTGGACCGGTAGCCCATATAAGTATTGAATCGCCTTGGACGGTACTGCTTCATACCTGGAACATTAGTCCTTTTCGGCAAAACCTGAATATCACAAGGAATACCCAAAAACATGTTTGAGAAAGGCTTCATCAGCAGCTAAAGAAACCACAAAGCTTTTATAAAAGGACCACCGGGCTCCATTTTTAAGAAACAAAAGGCCAAACTTCTTACAATTAAAGAAAACAGAATACCTTCAACTGGCGGCTATGCAATTCAGATTCGTTCAGCACAAGAGCCTCTTGAACAGCTTCTGCTTCCAGGAACTCTACGTAAGCAAATCCTTTTGGTTGACCATACTTGTCTGTAAGAATAGTAACTCTGTTTACAGTGCCACAAGATTGGAAATGCTGCTGCACTTCTTCAGGTGTGCATGCATAATCAACCTGCAAAATAAAATGCAACCAAAGGTTTTCAAAGAGAAATGGGAGTCTGGAAGCAGTACCAAAAGGCTACAATTATTGTTTGGTTATCATGATACTTTCACCTTAAACCTTATGTAGCCGTGGAGAATGATAACATGATATGTTCCACTAGGAGGGGAGGGGGGATAAGGCTTAGAGACAACTTTTTTCTGTTAGCAAACATTCTAGCTAAACAGTCGGTTTACATGTTTGTTTCGAGGCCTAGGCAATGTCGTATTAAATTACCAAAGTTGATCTATCTTCTGGCACTCAAAATTCTCTTTCTCAGCAATGCCACCATCCAACTCCTTTTACTCAAAACTCCTAGAAATGCTATAAATCAAACATGATTTTATATTTCTATTCAATTCTAATTTGAGAGGTCTAATGAACACCACAATGCAAAAGCCCAAATTTGGCACCTTCCAATTGCTTCTCAACGAATTTCCCTTGAAATATCAGGATCAAAAGCAACTCGAACACTTCCCATCTTGTTGTCATTTTGACTATAATTCTATACATTATATGCAGCGCCTACAACATGAGATAATTTTCTGACATCTAACCCTGTATTTATTCATTACATAAAATTTTGTATCAATATTCACTAAACTTAAAGCAGTAAAAACATGAAGACAGTAGTGCACTTCAAAAAAAAGGGTAACTTCAAATAAGAGATGTTAAAGGAAACATGGTACTGACTACTGAGGAAAAGTAGAGTTTGATCAAGAGCTTATATTGGGTATAACAACCAAAATACAAAGAAGAGACCGATTGATGGAAACCAGACGTATTTATCAAAAAAATAAATGATCGGCAGAGATTTTTTTAACTATAGAATACAATTTCTAGTTACTATGCTATCCCAGCCAAGGGAAAAGATTAAGAGTCAATTCTTAAAGGAAATCCAGGAAGAGAATCCATACATCCAGTTCTTAAAAGGACAGCTTTGCAGGATGCATTTTCACAAAATGGGGAAAAGGGATTAAAAAGGGAAAATTTTCACAAAAACAACTAAAAAACAAGAAAAATAAACAAAGTTATTTACACAAACAACAGGCTACAAAGAAGCAAACAAATGCCTCTCACCGCATCAGCCAAATGACCACAAATTTCTGAGGTTCATACTCCAATGACCACCATGACCACCAGTAATGATGTTCTTGCATCTTAGAGAGCATATGTTGACTTGGCTTAGCTCTTCAAAAGAAGCAAACTAAATCTCTTGCAAGAAGATGAAGCATGCTAAGTAACATGCTACTTCCATCCATCCACTCCAAGCAAGCCCAATTACACTTTTCAGGGATTGATATTATAATGATTATCTCCCTGAGTTTTCAAATATAAATTTTCTACATGCATCATATGAAATAATGAAACTAATAAAAAATTCCATATAGATTTTTTTTTTTCACTTTTTTTTTCATATGTATTTTTCTTTCAAATCTTCCTCTTTTCTTTTTTCTTTCTTTTCTCTCTACCTTTTATCCCTTCAACATGTTTTTCTTTTGAAGGACATTCATCATATTCTTCCATCACTTTTCTTTTTCTTCTTTTCATCAATGAAATATTTGAGGAATTTCCCCCTTCATTTTGTCACTTCTTTTCCCTCTTATTTCCTTTTTTGATATTTAGCATACAGATATCACTTTTACTATCTTTAAGTACAATATTATGTAAATGCAAAATAGCTTTCGGCCAACCCTTGAAAGTTGAAAACATTGTAACTATTCCAGCGGTGACACAAAGGCAAGTAGAGGAAAATTAACACCCCTGCGATCATAGTAAGACATTATTAAGGTCAAACCATGATTCTATGTGGAGAAGTATCCACATCGACTCCAAAGTCACCAGAAATGAATAGAAAATGTCATCTGAAGCCATTTAGTTAAGCCCTATAAGAAGCATAGGTAGAGAGAAACAAAATACTCTAAAACAAAAAAGCTAATTAATGGAAAATCTCATGCAGACCAACCCTGTACTCGATGATGTCTTGAATTCTTTTATAAGTTCAGGGATACACTCATACTGCACAAAAGAATCCTATGGTATAATTCAGAAACAAGGTAAACATACCACCATACTGTTAAAATATTAATCCACATGCTAAAACGACCAATAAATCAGAAAACATACAAGATAGAATAACCACCCTCTTTTCTCTCTTTTCTCTTTCTAAGAGACATCCATGCAATTGGTAATGCCAGAAGGTTCACCATATAGATGCTATAGCTACAAAGACAACACGTTATGAGTCTTAAGGTAAAAGAAAGACATTATTTATCTCACATTGCCAACAAAAACAGATCGTGAATCTGCTTCCTCTCTGCTTGCCTGACTAGCTGCTGCACTAGCAGGATCTGTGATGAAAAGTGATCTTTAATTTAGAATAAATGTTTAGATTGTGATTAGAAAAATGATATAAAAATCTAAAACACAGATCAGCACCTTGAAATATAGATAGAATTAACAAACATCCAGGCTATAACTCCCTGTTAGAATTCTCCAGTAAAATCTATAAACTACTAATACAGTAGAATCATTTTCTTAAAAAGAAATAATATTCAATTTCCAATTTACAAATTAACTTTGAAGTTTCAGATTTGTTAGGTTTGTCAAATTACATAATAAAAATCCAGAGAACCAAAAACTTAAACCCTAACATCATTATTTTAGGCTAAAATTCAGATCATATAAATATCCCCAAACAAAAACACGAGAAGGGAAAATGTAAAAAAAAAAACCTTGAACAGCACCCATTTCCTTCTCAACCTTGACCTGCATTTCACGGAGAGCCGCCGCTTCATCTTCCATCTCCTTCAATCGTTTCTTCATTTCATCCAATTCCTACAACAATCAAACAACTATAGTAACCAAAAAAGGAGTCTTCAGTTAGGCTTTCTAATTTGTCGTTAAAATAATTACCTTGACAGCGTCTTCATCGGCGGCGGACATGTCGACGTCAGCGTTGTGAGGCTCCAATTCGCCCTCCATCTCTCCTTCGTCGGGGATCTCACCTCCGTATACCTCATGCTCCTCTTCGTCCATGCTCTCTCTCTCTCTCCCTCTCCCTCTCCCTCTCCCTCTCCGTTCGTTGATTCTTCTAGAAAGAGTCTCCCAAGTCTGTTAGTACATTCTTCCCTGGATAACTTCTATTAGAAACAAAGGATTTCGGCTCATTCTGTCATAGCCGTCGGATGATAGAAGATCAACGGTTACCTTTCGCCCAGGGTTATTTATGCTTGCAATTTGCAAAAAGTTATTACGCCTTTCCGTGGTACTAAACGATGTCGCTTCTTGCTTCTGCGATTTCTTGGGTTGGGCCTCCTTCAATCCTAATGGACTTTATAGTTTACTTTCTTTCTTTTTTAGAAGTTCTAATATTTTTCTGAGATATTTGTTCTTTCAAGTTTAAATTGAGACAATATTAGTTTCATTAAAAAAATTATGTAAACCAATTAAAGTGCGCCATGTGGCATGTTTAATTGAAAAACTGTGGTTACCTTTAATTAAAAAGGGTTACGTGTTGAACATTTATTGGGTAATGGATTTTTAATATATGTATTACATATTAACATGATATATTAAATATTAAAAAATAATATTCTTTTAATAATATTAATTAAGTATTAATTTTTTATTAAATTAACATTATGATATTTTTATTTAATTGTATTTGATATATCAAATATAACATCAAGAATCCGCCTCTAGGATGGCAGCGGGACGGGACGGGACAGGTGGGTTTTTTTTTTCACCTGACACGAAATTTTAAAATTTCAAACCAACCCTAACCCGACCCAAGTGTAGCATATTTTATCTCCAACCCGACCCGATATAATAAAAATATAACCCAACCCCGACCCGGCCTCAAAATTTTAATATAAAACCCGACTGAACCCGCCCAGCCCTGAAAAAAACTAATAAAAATATTAAATATAATATATAAAAATAATATATATATATATATATATATAAATAAACCGGATTGGGGCGGGTAGGAAAATTTCACCCTAAACTCGACCCAACTTAATCTCTTTCAGAATTTAACTCGACTGAAAATCGAAAATTTTAAAAAAAAATCTAACTCTATCGAATCTGGTCGAAACCTGCCAGATCCTGGTTTTTTTTCTGCCATCCCTAAATCCCCTCTAATAACATAATAGAGTTAAAAACAGGTAAATGGCTTGCCAAAATTGCACTGGTTTGGATAGCACTATACCTATGGTGACACTAAGCTTTAAATTGCCCAAACATACAAATGGAATATCTAAACAATCAAAGCTTTTTGACTGTTATTCAATCTAGCATACAAATACCATCTTGATCATGTATTTTCTGTTCTTCAAAATTGTGTTCCTCCACTGAGACTCAATTTTCACCGCTCTTTTTCACCTAGCTCATTGTGGTTTTCGGCCGCCAATGTTCCATTATTTTCAATCTCCGTGCATACCGAAAGCCTTTCCAGCAGCACCCGGCAGTCAATTGCTGTAACCATCACGCTCAAGCTCGAACTACCCTTCCAGCAGCCAATGGCTATCGTCAATGCATTCACTTGGATATGGTCCGACAAAGATTTGCCAGCTGCTATGAAAAGGTTAGTAGGGGAATCATGGAAACCAATTATTTCGGCAGGAATAGCAGATCAAATGAAGTTGCTCACCTTCTCTCAAAACAATCACACAGCAGCCTAACATCAGGTTCACTGCCTTCTGACCGAACTCAGCCTCGACGATGTCTGCAAAATTGATTGATTTATATTGCAAAAGATGCTTGAAATCTGCTGGGGAAGCATATAGTATTTGTTTGGTAATGTAAGGGAGAATCACAGGCAACCCTTCTGATGATATCCTGAATGAGCACAGAGCCGAGGAACCTTCTCTCGATGATTGGCACTCCTATTTTTACAACAAAATCAAATAAAATGAAAAAAAAATGATCACCAGTGATTCAGAAGCAAACGAGCAAAATAAACAGGCCAATTAAAAGAAAATAAATATAACAAATATACTCACAAACATCTTCAGGCCAACAGAAGTTATCTTCAGTTGTTGTCCGCCTCGAAAATTAAGGTCCAAAACATCCTTAACTGACTTTGAAACATAATAAATTCTCTTCACATGGTTGGCATCATTGTTTCTTGTAACAAGGTGGCCGCTGAATGGGAAGGATTCATCGATACCATAAAATGTTTTAATGCTGTTTATTATAGTTTCATCTTTGAAGAAAAAAAACGGGATCAACTCCTTTCCACTTGCCCTGCATCTGCAACTTTCTCTTCTCTCCGGTTTTTGCAGAATCAATTTTCTTATCAGCAGCTCCTTGAGTTGCTTCAGAAAAATTGCTCTCTCGAGCACCTCCATCAGGTTCATCAACCAAATCCGCCTCTAAAGCCACTGCTGATATCTTTTCATCAACATCTGAAGTCACTTCAGAAATCCTTTCATCAGCCTCCTAAGCTATTTCTAAGATATTTTCATCAGCCTTTGAAGCTACTTCCAAGATCGTTTCATCTGTCCCATTCGACGGAACTAACTTCTAATCCACTTATTTCTTCAGTAGCTTGGACCGACAAATTTCCATGCAGTTCATTTATAGTTGATAATTTCCTTTGTGAACTAGCAGATTTGTCCTGAATTGCTGCAACAAGCATTATGATTCCAATTTGTAAATGCCCGACGAGGCAAGCAGAAGGAAAGACCGAAAGAGTAGGGCTAGGGAACCAAAATCAATAGTTTTCCCAATCGAATAAGCAAATAGAACACATCCGAGTATAGGTATAGATGACGCATCTTAGAAATGACATATAAACCACATGCCACACCATAAACAATTCAAAACCATAAAACGGACAGTCTAATTTTGATTTACCAGGCAGATGAGAAACTTTGTGGAGAACAGCAATGAAAAAGGCTCCTGTTTTCTGATCATGAGGAACTATTCTCATGCAGCGTTTTAGTGGGAAATCAGAAACTTCTTCCTCCAAATCATCAATAGAAGAATCGGGATCATCATGCTGAACTACATCTTCAGTATTTACATTTTCACCACCCTCACTCTTCTTTTTAGTTAGAGCAGTACAGTTTTTGCCAGAAGGGAACATGCTAGGAACAATCCCATTTCTTTGCAACTTGCCAGCATCCTTGTATGATGCTAACCAGACTCCCCTATCACATACCTGATGGACATGAAAAACATCGACATCAGATGAAAAGAAGAAAACAGAATGTTGAAAGGCAATTTCTTCATGCAAGTGTCATATTATTGGTATTAGTTCGTAGTTGCATTATACACAAAATTATGTCCATCCACATACAAACTTAGGGAATACAAATGACACATTTAGTTCACACATGAGGCACCGTATACACAAACTTATGTCCATCCACATACAAATCAGAATTTTACTTGTATATTAATAAGATGTCAAATTTCAGTAGAATTAACACCCAAGAGATTTGGTGAAAATGGTAAAACTAACCTTCCATTTTGTTAAACCTGGTCGGCGAATTAATTGAGGCAGCTCATTTGAGACATCAACCAGTTCAACAGACCCTCCACATCCCCGTAAAATCTTAAGCAAAAGGGGAAACAAAGATTATGTTTAAACAGGATTGTCAAATCCATCCATATTGAACAATCGGAAAAGAGTAAGATGAACCTAAAGCAAAAAAGTTCACATACATATTAATAGTAAAAATTAACAGCTAAGTGTAGGAGTAACTACTAAGGCCTGAATTACTGTCAAAACTTCAGACTGAAAGAAAATGGAAACATACGATTAAAATTTAAAGTTTATCTACAAAAATACTTCAGTTTAAATATAAAACCATAAAATACATGTTTAATAATGAGCATCTTATCGACTACCAGAGCTGAACAACTAATGCATGCTTTAGTACACTAACCAGTTCATGTATGTTAATCTTTTTTAGCATCACTGGCAAGACTTTATCAATAAGCTTCCCGTTCCATCTTGGTGGGGAGAATTCACTTATCAGGTATCTACTTTAACCAGATTTTCAAATTTACATGACAATTA
This sequence comes from Hibiscus mutabilis, assembly GCA_019671005.1. Taxonomy (NCBI): domain Eukaryota; kingdom Viridiplantae; phylum Streptophyta; class Magnoliopsida; order Malvales; family Malvaceae; genus Hibiscus; species Hibiscus mutabilis. The sequence goes on from CM033734.1 coordinate 14,192,293, forward strand.
GAATTTGCATCATTTAATCTCTTAAAATTCATCAGGCTCTGTCATGATTGGTTACCTTCACAAATTGGGATCCTTCTAGGGCCTTCAACTTTCATCTTAATGAGCCCCACACTATATTTCAATAGGTATTATTCGTTTTTTGACGAGAATTTGATATTTGAAATCTGATGCAACTAGCATCCTTACATGTTACATTATTAACTAAGAAAATAAATAGATAAATGTAGCATTTTTTAGAAAAGACAACTTGATTTTCTAAAGGACATAAAAGTAGAAATTACCTCCGCAACCACAGCTTCATTTTCAACTGGATTCATAGACCAGGTTGAGTAAACCATTCTTCCACCAGCTTTCAACAGAGATAGACCTGCCATAATGCAACAAATTAGAGACTGGAACACCCACTATTTAAAAATCAAAGGTCTTCTAAAATTTATACATCGCATTGCAATCTGAATCTATAAGCAGTGAATTCCATTGGCCATTCCTCCATTACTGTACAAATGCACATAAATAAGATCATATGAAATGGATATTAACAGACGAAAGGGAAGGGAAGAGCAAAAGAACAGAGACCATTTACGCCACATATCAGGAGCCTTGCGAAGAGTGCCATCCCCACTGCAGGGCACATCACATAATACACGGTCAAAGAGAAGTTGGGTAATGCTCTGCTCCAACTCATTCGTTGTTTCTGAACCAATCGAGATATTTTTGGGGGGAACGGCAACCAGGGAAGTGTTGACCTTCATGATTTGTGACTATCAGGTTAGCAGTGCACGTTCTTTTTGTTTGGTGGATGAGAAGGTTGCATCCTTGTACATCAAGATCATTTGCCAGAACCTAAAGCAAATACAATGAAGATTTATTATTATTATTATTATTACTAAGAATTAATTCAGCATATGGAATAGAGGGTAAGAGTGGCTGCCGAAAAGCTACCCAAGCAATTCACGGTTATACAGCTATGAGGGTTATTATTATTCTTTTGCTAAGAATTTATTCAGCACATAGAATAGAGGGTAAGAGTTGCTGCCGAAAAGCTACCCAAGCAATTCATGGTTATACAGTTATGATAGTTAGATCGACTAAAACCTTGAGAGAATAAATAGAGAAAAATAAAAGCAAACAAACCATGCCCTCAGGTAAAGATCCTCCTTTGGCAGAGTGGTATATAATCTCAAGCAACTGAAAAGTTTTTGAACCAGGCGCTGCACATACTGCATAAAGGAATAGCATGAAATGGTAACTAAATTTCGGATGTAGATCATACACGGTTCCCTAATTAAAATTGCATATAACAAAGGTTGTGGTCTTTAGAAAGAAGATAAACAAAGAAATTATCTAAATGCATCATAAGTTGCTTACCATCAAGTACAAAATGGTCGGGATGTACATCAAGGAAGAGAGGAGGCACCTGCACCATGAACAATTAGAGAATATTGGTAAAAAAACTTCATGAAACTTGCCAATTATATAACAGCAAATTGGTGCATAAACATAAGAACTTGTAAGTGGAGTCCACCTACCATGCTGACAGTCTCCTGTCTACTGATGTTCCCAATTTCAGTTTCAAGTTTCAAAAACTCGTGAAACCTGAAAGTTATTTAACCAAATCATGGATCAACAAATGGCTACACGGTAATAGGATACACATAAGATGAACATGGAAACCATTTAAAAGCATACTAGGCAGCTAGCAGGGATGTTGCTAGGGGGCCTAGCTGGGCCCCTGGTCATTTCTACCCTTCATATAGTCTTAAAAAAATGTTGGTACTTTAATACTTAAAAAATAGAATGAAAAAATATTTGGCCCCCTTCCTATATTTATAATTTGATCAATTTTTTATTTTGGCCCCCAATATAAAATTCCTAGCTTCATCCCGCAATCTTGCACATAACTCACATGGTTAGTAGCTGAAAAACAAGGGCATAAACAAGATAAAACAAGCAGTTAAATCACATAATTGGTTATGCAAGTAAAATGCATAAGACATTGAAGTGTTGCAACTCCATCATATCAGTCCTCCGCTTTTCAATGTAAGACTGTAGCAGGCAGTTGTGCTACAGTACATTGACCCTGAACATGCATCGACATAAGATAAGAATGCACTCATCAGATAATACAACAAATACAAACAGGATAAGATAAGCATTTAGTCCTTGTAGAAATTGGTATGATTAATATATAGATCTATGCAACAATCAGGTTCTCATGACAGTTAAACCCAGAGTAGAAATGCATACACCACAAATTTCAAAATCACACAAATGCCACAACGATTCAAGGCAATACCGACACAACGGCTTACCTCTCAAGTGTTTGGTTTTTCCTTATCTGCATGCGAGAAAAATTTGATTGCCAAGCAAGATTATCAGGGTACCAAGCCAACGGTATTATAGGCTCCAAATCACCCCCTTCAATAGCCTGCAAAAAAGAGTGAGCAACTGTTACTTACAGGTTACAACACCACTAGACTTCTAAACACAAAGCAAACTTAGCCACATACTTCAGCTTGAAGAGATTTCATGAAGCCATTCTCTAACTGTGAACGAATCTCCTCACAAAATTGGCTACTGCAAAAGATTAGTAAAGATGTTACTAAGAAAAGAAATGATTTTTACAACCAAAACTCAAACCCCAATGCTTCCAAAAGTAAAAGGAAAGGAAAAACATACGTGGAATTGATTCTGAAAGCAGCAGGTAATGGTTTTCTAAGCACTTCCATGAAAGCATCCCATTCATCAGGAGAAACAATAACTTGTTCCTGCCAAAAAAAAAACAATTACATAAAACATTCCCATGTTTCAAATATAGGAGAAATAAGGAAAGCACACGAAAAAAATAAAGTTATTCATTTTACAACACAGCCCATTTCGTGTTCTTCAAGTGCCGAAAACGGCAAAAAGACAGTTTTGTAGGATTTAGATTTTGGTCCTGTCGTGTCCGACACCGGTTACCGGGGTCGCTGTAGTTGGATGGTTCGGTGGTGCCTGGTGGTTACCTAATTAACAGGTTAAATAAGACATGTCCAAAAATTAGTCGAATTGAAGTTGGCCCGGATTTACACTGTTCTTAAAACTAGATTTTACACCTTACAATGCGAGTAAAAGCCCCCCCACCCAAAAAAAAAACAATTACATTTAAATATTGATCATGTTTTTTTTGTCTTCGTATGATTTTATTCTGACTAATTTAAATCGACTCGCATGCACACATAATTTTAGTGGATAAGTCTTTCGGCGAAGATTTTTTGCATACTCAAGGCCTCAAATTTGAGACTTGCGTAAGCGATATCAAGTTGCTTATCACTTGGACCTTCCCCATTGATAAATATTGATCATGTTTGGTAAATAGAGTTTTGAATTAAAATTAAAGTATTAAATTATTTTTAAAGAATCGATCAGTTAAATCTGCTAATTTGATTTTTGATAAATAAATATTATAAAAGCAGATTGGGTGAATCTTATAAAATTGAAAAAACTGTTAGGAGTAGTTGTAAAAACTATTTTGTCATTGAGGATTCTTCAAATAACATATATCTGAATAACTCACATATCTTTTTAAAGTAAACATATTGTCACAAGGCTATACTTTCCCTAGCTGATCCATGCGGCCCTAGTCGTGAATCTCTTAGTGAGCGTCTAGGCCAGCCTGAAAAACCAAGCAAAGCACTTGGTGAATAACGAGGGCAAGGCAAGAAAGAATAATAAAAGATGGGAGAATATGCCTTCCTCTATTACTTAAGAAAGAATTGAATGAATAAAAAGGTTGGGGCGAGCCTCTATTTATAGGCGAACACCCTTAGATCCGACGGTTACAAATAAATTACATCGACGATCATGATTAGCCTATTCTATCTATCTAAGGAAAATGAAATGATGTCCTAATCACATTCATTAATAGATGACATCTCAAAGGATTGTCATAGATGTTTTCCTTGTGTGGTAGGGGAAAACTTTCCATGAATTGGGGGATTGTGTTGGCTTTGTCCCTTTCCATAAATAGCTCGATCAAAGGATTCAACATTTTCCAAGATGTGGACAGACTTGGGCAGATTGGACTCGGACAGGCCTAAGAGCTTGGACAAAACCTCTTGGGCTGCTTGTAGTGTGCTGGACTCGGCCCCCTGGTGTGCTTGGATGGTACTGGCATTAGAATCGGCCCATTAGTGTGCATGGCTGGTGCTGGACTTGGCCCCATGGTGCTTGGTAGCATGCTCAGTGCTTGCTTGGGCCCTAAGATGTGCGTCCATCTCGGTTATGGGTTGTTGGGTTGTGACATTCTCCCCACTGAATTTAGTGACGCCCTCATCACTTACTGTTGATGAAATTCAGCTATCTTGTCCTCGAATTACCATAGGTCCACGACAAGTTCCTAACTACCCTCGGTTTCGGGAAGTCCCTTCCAAAGCACAAAGTATTCATGCCTTGGCCTGTGGCCTGGTCGTTGAATTACTATATCCGTCAGGGTGGCTTGTGCCTCTTTCTCGTAGGAGACCTTCACTCCAACTGGTGCTCGGCTAGATCTACTCCGCTCCGGATCATCGACATCTTCATGGTATAGCTTAAGCATGATTATGTGAAATACGGTATGGGCTCGTAGCTTGGGCGGTAACTCTAACTTGTAGGCCACCTTTCCTACACGTTTCACGATTTGATATGGCCCCTCGTATCTCCTCACAAGCGCCCCGTGGACAGAAGAATTATGAAGTGTTAGGTTCAGCTTTGCAAGGACTAAATCTCATACCTAAAACTCCATGTCTCTGCGTTTCTGATCCGTCTACTTCTTGTTCCTCTTCTCGGCCTTGTGTAGGCAGGCCTGGGCTAAGTCGCGCTGCTCTTGCCAAGCCTTTGTGAAGTTAAAGGTTGCTGGATTTGGCCCCTCGTACTAGGTCATAACAGCATTGGGTGTGAGTGGTTGTTGCCCGTTCACTATCTTTAATGGGCTTTGTTGCGTGTAATAAGTGCTACGCAAATGTGCAAGTATACACGTCGCAAGTAATAAAGTGATACGAGTATCGAGTATCATCTCCACAGGGATTGGTTTGGGCCACTTTGCTTAAGTTACTGCACTGTGAAAATAAAAACACAATTGATAATAGAGGTTTTAATTAACGAGAAAAGTAAAAGCGATAAACTAAAAGAATAGATGAAGTTAAAATAGAGTAAATAAGCCAGGTTATCGTGAGTTGAGGTGTGATAGCTGATTGGACCGTCTTGGTAAAAGAGTGCAAGGGCAACTCAGTTGCCGAGGCAACTTGCACAGCGGGGTTGCCTTGGCAACTAATCGATGGTTGCCTGGGCAACTAGCTGGGCAACTACTTGGGCGTCTGGGCAGCAACTTCAAGGTTCGGCGGAGCGTTCTTCAATGGTTTCTTCTTATCCCTAAGTCGAAACTCTAGCTACTTGTGCATGCCTTGATAATACATCCATGCGTGAATCAAGGGTGAACAACAACCAATCTTACGCTCCTCTTAGCCGTTGAAATCCTTAACTTATTCCTAAGCCGGATTAATCTTCACCATCAATAGATTGAATAAAGACCATACTCATTCGTTTCTTGAATCTAACTCTCCCGATATTAGATAAATAGATGAAGTTACGAGATCCTCTCCCAATTCACTCGCAAACAAGAATAAGAACCAAGAATGAGTAAACCTTGAATTGAAAGTGCAAACTCTTATTACCTAAACAAAATCCAATTGTTTTTCACAACAACAAAACACTATAACCCCAACCAATCAAGTTAGTTCATGGTTGGGTTCAAAAGATATACAAAGAATAATCCTCAAACCATGAATCTAATGGAAGCAAAGAAGAAGAAGAAATCGAACTCTCTTCCACTTGTTATCTTGTCGAAATCTCTTCCTTCTTGCCCTTTGGAGTTGTCGAAAATCCTCTCCCTTGCTCTCTATAGATTGTCGAAATCTCCTTCATATTTATAAGGCTAGGCCAAAGTCCTTCTTTGAGGAGGAATTTAAGTTGAAATTAAATTATCTTTAAAGAATTTAATTCTTTATTATAATTGTATTCCTACTAGAACTTCTCCTATCTTCTTGGAATTTAATTCTTCTTTAATCTCTGCATGGCAATCAAATTCCTTTGGGTTTGGGCTTTGCTCCACGTCATCTTGGGCTTGTTTAGTCATCAATTTCGACTACCATATCACCTTTGCTCTTGTCGACAATTGCCATGGCAACTGGCTCGGCGTCTCCTTCATGTATTGCCCTAGCAACTAGCTCGGCGTCTCCTTTATGCATTGTCCTGGCAACTAGCTCTAGCCTTTCCTTGGTAAGTGATCCTGCACATACACACACAAAGCACACCAAAGCAGCATCTTTTCCACAAAAACTACCAAGTTATGTAATCAAGCTCAACGATGGAAGGAAACATGGATTAATGCATGAATGGCTAACTATGCAACTAATATGAGCCTAAGTCTAACAATAATATGAGTAAAAAGGGTAAGTAAAATAGTACTTTTGAACACTTATCACACCCCCAAACTCGAACTATTGCTTGTCCTCAAGCAATGCAAACTCATAATTACCTGCCAAGACTTCAACTTTCACAAACTTAGCTTTGAACTTGATTTCAATTCTCTGAACCGGGGCACAAAGTATGATTGGCTTTTTATTTTTCGGAAAACTTAGGAGTTACTCGGAATCAAACTATAATGCTTGTGAGTGTGTGCGGAGTTGTGTGCAAGTTGATTTTTCGGATTCTATGCAAACAAGAGGTTTTCAAATTACTTCATTGGGTTCTTTTTAACATGTTTTAACTAGAGCCAGTTTTGGGCACCTCTAGTGTTTTGTTTTTAGTTTTATTAAGTTAATTTATTCGACTAAAGCCGGTTTCGGGCACCTCTAGTTAGAATTTTTTTTAACACATACTAGAGCCAGTTTCGGGCACCTCTAGTGATCAATCAATTTTTTTAGCACATGCTAGAGCCAATTTCGGGCACCTCTAGCATTCATCCAATTTTTATTCTAATCCCCCAATTTGTTAATTATCAACCTAAGTTCACTAGAATTCCTTAAATCAATCAAACCACAACAGTGTTTCATCAAATTTAGCATCATAGTAAAATTCTAAGTTTTTCCATGGTTATCCTAGAATAAAAATTCTATCAATTAAGTGCATTGGCAAAGTCATCATCGGATATTCATCAAATCTAAGCAATTCTTGTTCCAATTAAAGGCATGGCAAGCAAATTATGTATCCTAAATGTAATACTTAAGATGAATGTAACTAAATATGGTAACTATTAATACCAATCCCCCCCAAACTCGAGTGAGGCATTGTCCTCAATGCATGCATAAAAATAACGAAAAAAATAAAATAAAAATGCATACGAGGACTTACTCCGAGAGTTCGTCATCGTAGATGATTAGTTTCCTTTTGGTCGGTGTCTTGATTCTCTTGCTTGAACGCAATGGTTGTTTTCTTGTTGCCGGGATGTCTTTAGCTTTGGTTGCCGTGGCATCTTCAGGGCTGGTTGCCGTGGCATCAGTTTGTGCAGGCACGATGTAGGTTGTCGCGGCATCTTCTTCATTGGTTGTCGGGGCAAGGATCTCGGTAATAAATTTCCTTAGCATAGTAGTTGTGAGTCTTGTTGTGAAAAAGAAAACAAAGAAAACCTGAAAACTAAAAATAATGAAGAAAAATAAAATATCACCTAAAAATAAAATAAAAATAATAAAAAAATATTGAAATGAGAGCATGCTCATGCATATCCTAAAGTGACCACTTCCTTGTTACGTTCCACATGGGCACCATTGTAGTGCTTCAATCTTTGTCCATTAACTTTGAATTCATGGTTGTCAGAGATGGACTTGATTATCACAGCACCATGGTAGAATGGTTTGACGACTTCGAATGGTCCCGACCATCTTGATTTCAGCTTTCCCGGGAAAAGTCTTAGCCGAGAATTGAATAAGAGAACTAGTCGCCCTAGCGTGAATTGTCGTGGAAATAGTTTCTTGTCATGCCATCGTTTTGTTTTCTCCTTGTAGATTCGTGCATTGTTATAGGCGAGTGCACGGAATTCTTCTATCTCATTGAGATCCATCAAACGCTTTTGTCGCACTTTCCCAATCCATATTCACGGTCTTGATTGCCCAGTACGCCTTATGCTCGATTTCCACCGGTAGATGGCATGTTTTGCCATAGACAAGTCGGAAGGGGGACATACCTAAGGGTGTTTTGAATGCAGTGCGATATGCCCATAGTGCGTCATCTAGTCTTAATGACCAATCCTTCCTTAAGGGATTTACAACTTTCTCGAGTATTCCCTTCAACTCTCGGTTGGAAATTTCTGCTTGGCCGTTGGTTTGTGGGTGATATGCCGTGGCGATCTTGTGTGATATGCCGAAGCGTTGCAACATCTGGGCAATTAGTCTGTTGTCAAAATGCTTGCCTTCGTCACTGATAATTGCTCTCGGCATCCCAAACCATGTAAATATGTTTTTCTGCAAGAATCGTTGCACGGTCTTGGAATCGTTGTTGGGAACTGCAGCTGCCTCCACCCATTTAGACACGTAGTCGACGACAAGTAAGATGTAGAGGTTGCCGAATGAAGATGGGAAAGGTCCCATAAAATCGATAACAATTCCACCTCGATGATGTTCTGGAATGGCATCTCATGTCGTCTCGAGATATTGCCCGTCCTCTGGCAACGATCACATTGCTTGTAAAAGTCTTGGGCATCTTTGTACAATGTTGGCCAATATAAACCGGATTGCAGAATTTTAGCCGCGATACGAGTTCCTCCAAAATGTCCTCCAAAGGGTGAAGAATGGCATTGCCGGAGTACATTCTGTTGCTCTTCTTCAGGAACACATCAGCGTATAACCTGATCTGCACATTGTTTAAACAATAGAGGCTCGTCCCAAAAGTAATGCTTAGCATCATGGCGGAACCGCTTCTTCCCTTGGTGAGTAATGCCATAAGGTAAAATACCATAAACAAGGAAATTAACTAAATTAGCGTACCAGGGTATTGCCGAGGCATGTGCTGCCGTGGCGACTGCTCCCAAAATTGCCGAGGCGTGCGCGTCAAAGGCTGCTGCGGCGTCGAGAGTTGCCGAGGCGTGCGCATCCATGGTTGCCGAGGCGTCGAGAGTTGTCGAGGCATGTGCGTTCATGGTTACCGAGGCAACTAAAAGTTGTTCATCCGGGAATGCATCGCATATCTCTAGATCCGCGTCCTCCTCCCTGTTGCCTTCTTATGTAGCATCAATATTTTGATCAGCTTCTTTTCCTGGTCGATTGACTAGCCAATTTGTCTTTTCCGGTTGTTCCCCATTGATCGGTTCTTCATACTCATCAGGTTCCTCTTGATCGGCAATGTAGTTTCCGAGGCAACTAAATTCCTCATCGAAGTTAAACTCTGTCGTGGCATGAAAAAGTTGGCATTCTTCTGGATCATCGGTATGCCTTAGTGTTTGGAACACATTTAGTTTAACTTGCTGGTCATTCACCCTCATTGTGAGTTCTCCATTTTCAACATCGATCAAGGTTCTCCCTGTTGCTAGGAATGGTCTCCCGAGAATGATGGGTGCATGCTCATTTGCTTCACAATCCAAAACAATAAAGTCAGCGGGAAAAATAAATTTATCAACTTTTACCAGTATGTCCTCGATTTTTCCCTCTGGATGCACATAGGATCTGTCGGCTAGCTGTAGCATAACTGTTGTAGGTCTTACCTTCCCGATTCCTAGTTTCTGGAAAATTGATTTAGGCATCAAGTTTATGCTAGCCCCAAGGTCGCATAATGCTTTCCCGACATAGTGGTTTCCAATGGAACAGGGTATTGTGAAACTTCCGGGATCCTTCAACTTGGGTGGCATACGATTGTGCAACATTGCCATGCATCCCTCTGTTGCGGCAACTGTTTCAAACTCTCCTAGCCTTGTTCTCTTGGACACAATGTCTTTAAGAAACTTGGCATAGTTTGGCATTTGTTCAATTGCTTCCACTAATGTCAAGTTGATGTGAACTTGCTTTAGGATATCAAGAAACTTCTTGAATTGATATTCTTGCTTTTGTCGCTTCAACCTTTGTGGGAATGGTGGTGGAAGTCGGATATCTTCGATCCTTTCATTGGTTTGGAACCTGATTGACGGCATTGCTGTGACAACTGGAGTTGCCGAGGCGTTATCAACTGGGGTTGCCGAGGCATGCTCATCGCCAGTTGCCGAGGCATCTTTATCGTCGGTTGCCGAGACATGCTTATTACCGGTTACCGTGGCAATTCCTGGTTCAGCATCTGAGGCTTTGCCGCTAGGTTCGTCTTGATCTTTTTGTGGAGTTTTGTTTGATGAGCGGGTTTGAGCCTCTCTAAGTTGTTGGTCACTTCTGGTGGTGATTGCCTTACATTGCTCATGGTCAGTTCCTCTTGCGACTTCAGTATCGCTAGGTAAACCTCCTTGCGGTCTAGTATTCAGATTTTAAGCAAACTGTCCGACTTGATTTTCCAATGATTTGATTGCCGCTTCTTGGTTTTGCAATCTCATCTCGGTCCTGTTAATAAAAGCATCAGTTCTTTTTATGAAATTACTATTCTCAACCATATAAGATTCAGTTTTCATCATAAAAGCATTTAGAGAATTTTCCAAAGAACTAGATGTTGTCGGTTGTTGCTGCGGCATCTGTTGCCGTGGCATATTCTGCTGGAATCTCGATGCTTGTGCATTCTGATTGTTCTGGTTTAAAGCATTGTTGGGATTACTCCATGAAAAATTCGGGTGTTTCTTCCAAGCTGGATTGTATGTATTGGACATCACATTGTTGTTCCGATTGTAATTCCCCACATAGAAGCTGGATTCCGGATTCTACATACATTCAAAAGAATTATGGTTATCACCACATAACTCACAAAAAGAATCCATTACCTTGACTTCATGTGTGTTGTTTGGTTTTTGCATGTTCTGGACCATCTTGGTTAAAGTGGCCAATTGTGCCGAAATTGAATTTGATGATCCTAGTTCATGTATTGTGGATTGGCGTCTAAATCCTCCTCTTCTAGTGGATGAGAATTGATAATCATTCTTGGCCAGCCTGTTTAAGATTTGCATCGCCTCCTCCGGCGACTTATCTAGGAGTATGCCATTTGCCGAGGCATCTAGCATCATCCTTGTTGGTGTATTCACGGCGTTGTAAAATATTGTTACTTAAGTCCACATCGAGAATCCGTGTATGGGGCATTTGTGTAGAAGTTCTCTATATCGCTCCCAAGCCTCGTACATGGATTCATCATCTGCCTACCGAAAAGAAGTAATGTCGTTACGAAGCTTATCAGTTAAATTTGTAGGATTAAATCAAGCAAGGAAATCACGACAAAGATCGGTCCAAGATGCTATTGATCCGGCGGGAATGCTATTCAACCATGGTTTCGCCCTATCCCTCAGTGAATAGGGGAATAATCTTAATCGTAAGACATCGGGGGTGACTCCGTGTATTTTGAACGAGTTGCAAATCTCGAGGAAAGATTTCAGATGTTGCCGTGCATCTTCAGTTGCTGAGCCGCCAAATTGACCAATTGTGTTGATCATATTAAACATTACCGGTTTCAACTCAAAGTGGTCGGCTTCAATTTCAGGTGCGACAACTCCTGGGTTAAGTCCATCAAGATCTTCTTCAAGATAGTCTCGAATAGTTCTGTTTCGTGCAAGAATCACTCATCCTCTTGCTCGAACATCTTGATTCATATTTTCGTCTTGATTTGCCATTGCTACTCTTATCCTTCGTCTAAGTCTTTGTAAGGTTCGTTCGATTTCTGGATCAAAGGGATATTCTGGTGAAGCCGGTCTCGCCCTGGTCATATACCAATGCAAAACCAAAGTTTGTTAGCTCTTTGAATTTTAAACAAGAAAAGTAAAAAGAAAGTGCAAGAAAATAAAAATAAAGTCGCTATTGCCAATCCCCGGCAACGGCGCCAAAAACTTGTTGCGTGTAATAAGTGCTACCTAAATGTGCCAGTATACACGTCGCAAGTAATAAAATGATACGAGTATCGAGTCTCGTCTCCACAGGGATTGGTTTGGGCCACTTTGCTTAAGTTACTGCACTGTGAAAATAAAAACACAATTGATAATAGAGGTTTTAATTAACGAGAAAAGTAAAAGCGATAAACTAAAAGAATAGATGAAGTTAAAATAGAGTAAATAGGCCAGGTTATCGTGAGTTGAGGTGTGATAGCCGATTGGACCGTCTTGGTAAAAGAGTGCAAGGGCAACTCAGTTACCGTGGCAACTTGCACAGCGGGGTTGCCTTGGCAACTAATCGATGGTTGCCTGAGCAACTAGCTGGGCAACTACTTGGGCGTCTGGGCAGCAACTTCAAGGTTCGGTGGAGCGTTCTTCAATGGTTTCTTCTTATCCCTAAGTCGAAACTCTAGCTACTTGTGCATGCCTTGATAATACATCCCTGCGTGAATCAAGGGTGAACAACAACCAATCTTGCGCTCCTCTTAGCCGTTGAAATCCTTAACTTATTCCTAAGCCGGATTAATCTTCACCATCAATAGATTGAATAAAGACCATACTCATTCGTTTCTTGAATCTAACTTTCCCGATATTAGATAAATAGATGAAGTTACGAGATCCTCTCCCAATTCACTCGCAAACAAGAATAAGAACCAAGAATGAGTAAACCTTGAATTGAAAGTGCAAACTCTTATTACCTAAACAAAATCCAATTGTTTTTCACAACAACAAAACACAATAACCCCAACCAATCAAGTTAGTTCATGGTTGGGTTCAAAAGATATACAAAGAATAATCCCCAAACCATGAATTCAATGGAAGCAAAGAAGAAGAAGAAGAAATCGAACTCTCTCCCCCTTGTTATCTTGTCGAAATCTCTTTCTTCTTGCCCTTTGGAGTTGTCGAAAATCCTCTCCCTTGCTCTCTATAGATTGTCGAAATCTCCTTCATATTTATAGGGCTAGGCCAAAGTCCTTCTTTGAGAAGGAGTTTAAGTTGGAATTAAATTATCTTTAAAGAATATAATCCTTTATTATAATTGTATTCCTACTAGAACTTCTCCTATCTTCTTGGAATTTAATTCTTCTTTAATCTCTGCATGTCAATCAAATTTCTTTGGGTTTGGGCTTTGCTCCACGTCATCTTGGGCTTGTTTAGTCATCAATTTCGACTACCATATCACATTTGCTCTTGTCGACAATTGCCATGGCAACTGGCTCAGCGTCTCCTTCATGTATTGCCCTGGCAACTAGCTCGGCGTCTCCTTTATGCATTGCCCTGGCAACTAGCTCTAGCCTTTCCTTGGCAAGTGATCCTGCACATACACACACAAAGCACACCAAAGCAGCATATTTTCCACAAAAACTACCAAGTTATGTAATCAAGCTCAACGATGGAAGGAAACATGGATTAATGCATGAATGGCTAACTATGCAACTAATATGAGCCTAAGTCTAACAATAATATGAGTAAAAAGGGTAAGTAAAATAGTACTTTTGAACACTTATCAGGCTTCTGTTGGTTGCCTCACTCCGTTGTAAGTTGTATGAAAATTGGGTAATGTCTAATAACTTTGGCCAGTTTCGTTGCGTAGCACTCACATGTACCTCAAGCAAATCTCTAGCAGCGTATTCACTCTCTCAGTCTGCTTGTCCGTTTGCGGGTGAAAGCTGGTTGAGAAATTCAAGTTGGATCCCATCAACTTGAAAAGTTTAATCCAAAATATGTCAGTGAAGCGAGTGTCTTTGTCGCTCATGATTGTCTCTGGAATTCCCCAATACTTCACCACATGTTTAAAGAAAAAACGTGCAGCCTCCTCGGCTGGGCAGACCTTGCTGGCAGGTATGAATGTGGCATACTTCAAAAATCTGTCAACCATAACCATGATACTTGAAAAATTATCAACGTTAGGCAGACCAATAATAAAATCAAGGGAAATATTCTCCCATGGTCTCTCAGGGATGGGTAATGGTTGTAACAAACCCATCGGCTTCTTGGCATCCACCTTATCTTGTTGGCACACAAGACATGTCTTGACATAGGCTTCGACATCATCACCCATGTGTTGCCAATAATACCGCTCCATTAGCAACGCCAATGTGTGATGCATTCCTGGGTGACCCACCCATTTTAAATCATGACACTCTTTCAAGAGTTGCTTTCGTAGGTTGTTAAAGTGATGAATGTAGAGATAGTGTCCTCTTGTGTATAGCAAATCCTCCTCGATCCAAAATCGTCGAGATTTGCCCTCCTAGGCATACTCAATTAGTGCATTGGCAGTAGGGTCGTGGGACAGCCCTTCCTTGATGCTCTCTAGCAACTCCCTTTCGGGTTGGCTGATGGCGGCAAATGAGGACTTTAGCTTAGTGCATCAGCCACAGTGTTGGCTTTTCCTGGTTTGTGTTCCATGGAAAAGTCAAACTCGGCTAGAAACTCTTACGATCCTAGCATGCTTAGGAGACAATTTCTTTTAGGTTAAGAAATAACTTATAACACTATTATCGGTATAAATGACAAATCTTGAACCCAATAAGTAATGTCTCTATGTACGCAAGCAATAAACTACGGAGGTTATCTCCTTCTTTTGGAAGATGTAACGTCTATCGGTCTCATTTAGCTTTCAACTCTCGAAAGCAATTAGATGCCCATCTTGCATGAGTACCCCTCCAATTGAAAAATTGAATACATCGGTGTAGATCTCGAATGCCTTGGTGTGATCTGACAGTTCCAACACTGGCTCACTTACCATGGCTTGCTTCATCTCCTCAAAAGCCTTTTGACATCTCGAACTCCAATCTCACTCATTGTCTTTCTTCAACAACTCAGTCCAGGGCGTGGCAATGTTGGAGTAGCCTTTGATAAACCTTCGATAGTAGTTGGCTAACCCAAGGAAAGAGCGTAGCTCAGTGACCTTGGTCGGTGGCTTCTACTCGTCTATGGCCCAGATCTTGTTCTTGTCCATCCAAATCTTGCCCCCTCAGATGATGTGGTCCAAGAATGGAACTTCTTGTCGGGAAAATGCACATTTTTCCTTCTTGATGTATAACTTATTATCTTAGAGAACCTGCAAAACCTTTCTCAAGTGCCTTATATGCTCTTCAAAAGTTGTACTATAAATGACTATTTCATTAAGATATACAACGACAAATTGATCAAGAAAATGGTGCAATACCTTGTTTATTATGGTACAAAATGTGGCAGGGGCATTGGTGAGGCCGAAGGACATGACGAGGAACTCATATAACCCATACCTCATTACGCAGACTGTTTTGGGCTCGTCTCCTTTAGTAATCCGCACTTGGTAATATCACGAGCAGATATCTAGCTTGGTGAACCACCTCGCGCTTCCAAGCTAGTAGAACAAGTTGGCTATCAATGAAATGGGGTACTTGTTCTTCACGGTGAGCTTGTTCAAAGCTCGATAGTCGATGCACATTCGCAAACTACCATCGTGCTTCTTTTGAAATAGCACCGATGCACCATAAGGTACTTTGGATAGCCTAATATAGCCCACATCCAATAGCTCGTTTAATTGTCTTTATAACTCCTCTAACTCCGGTGTCATTCGATATAGAGCCTTGGCTGGTGGCTCACCATTCGGATACAACTCGATCTCGTGGTCCACCTCTCGCTTTGGTGGTAATACTTTTGGCAACTCAGAAGGCGGCTTCAGGAATCTCCATGGTGTCCATGGCCTCATCATCCTTGAGCACCACAAGGTAGGATACTTCTTCTTTGCACACTCCCTTGTTGAACTGGATCGCAGATAGCACATTGGCTCTCACACCTACCTCTCGACTCACCGACACAATACATTGATGTCTTGGGTCGAGAATACACATATAATTGGCAAATAGCAGAAGAAGTGCATTAATCTTGTCCAAAAAAGATAATCCAATAACGAAATCATTTAGTTGTCCAACCTCCAAGTTGAAGATATACTTATTTTGCGATCCCAACGATTGGTTCTTCCTTGGAGTTGACTGTTTTGATCCACCGACTTGCCTTCTCCACAGAAAGGTTAAGTCTCTTGGCGGTTTACTCGGATGCAAATAACTCAGATGCACCTATGTCGACTAAGGCACTCAATTTCTTGCCAGTGACTATGATATCCACAAATATGAGTCCTTTCTTTTTACGGCCACTCTTGACTTAAAAAGAGCTCATGATCGATCCAAGATTTATATACTCTTCTTCTTCATTATCTCTATGGATGGAAGAAAGCTTTGCTTTTTTTTGGGCTATCTTTGATGTAGTGTGGTCCATCGCAATAGAAACAATTCACTGGTTCGCGATTCTCCCACGGCTTAGTGAACTTGTTAAACTTATCGTTCAATGGTCTTCTCTCGCCACTCGAAGACTTCTCGTTTCCAACTCTATTCGATTTCTCTCGATCTCCCCAACCATTGTTGTTGTACTTTGGCTTTGACTTGGGTGACTCGACCCTTTGGTGCTCGGGTAATGACTCGACGGTAGCTATCGCCTTAGAGAGCTTTGTTACCCCTCTCCGCTGTAATTCAGTCTTGACCCAAGGCTTTAAGCCATCTAGGAATGCAAAGAGCATAAACTTGTTGTTCATCTCAAAAGTTTAGAGTTATAGCTCGCTGAACTCCCGCACATAGTCTCAAATGCAGCTCGTATGTCTAAGTTGTCTCAATTTAGATTAGGCTTCATCCTCCGCATACTCGGGGTAAAACTGCACTTTCAACTCAGCTTGAGACTCGCTCTAAGTTTGGATTGCAGTGCCACCTCTCTTTTCATCGGTGCACCTACAATGCCACCATAAAAGAGCAACGTGAGTTAAATAAATTGATGCAGTATTTATCTTTTCGGTATCCCCCTCGATACATACGGCTTTGAAGTTCTCGACATCTTGGGCATTTCTTGTCCCCTTTAACTCTTTTGGTTTTAGGACTTCAACCCAGATTTTTGGTGCACTGGTGATCATGCCACTAGTCACCGCTGCCTTGTACATACGCAACTCTCCCTTGAGCTCTTCGATTTTCTTATGGAGTGTCGTTACATTAGCTTGATAAGCTGTTACTTCGACTTGATGAACAAGTTCCTCCATGATCTTTTTAAGTACGATCATCTCATATTTGAGGAAACCGTCTTGTTGATCGACATGCTCTACGGTCTCATTTATCGTCCCTTGAAACTCCTCCTTGAGTGTGTCAACCCTCATGTCCAACTCTTCTAGTCGATCATCAACTACATTGAGCCTCTCTCGTGTTTCGTTTGTGGCATTCTCAAGTCGGGTGACCTTGTCCTCAAGTGTTGTGAGTCGATCCTTGGAACTAGCCCTCTTGGCTTTGTCTGCTTGTCGTGTAGCACAACGACCCTCATACTCGATGTCAGATTCATTGTTGTCTGTCATCTCTAACTCGAATGTGTACAGAATTTGGCTCTGATGCCACTTGTCACAGGGTTAGACTTTCCCTAGTTTATCCGTGTTGCCCTTGTCACGAATCTCTTGGTGAGTGGCTAGGTCAGCTTGAAAAACCAAGCAAAACACTTGGTGAATAACGAGGGCAAAGCAAGAAAGAATAATAGAATATGGGAGAACATGCATTTCTCTATTACTCAAGAAAAAATTGAATGAATAACAAGGTTGGGGTGAGCCTCTATTTATAGGCGAACACCCCTAAATCTGACGATTACAAATGAATTACATCGACGGACAAGATTAGCCTATTCTATCTATCTAAGGAAAGGAAATTATATCATAATCACATTCCTTAATAGATGATATCCCAAAGGATTGCCATGGATGTTTTCCTTGTGTGGTGGGGAAAGAATCTCTATGAATTGGGGGATTGTGTTGGCTTTGTCCCTTTTCATGAATAGCTCGGTCAAAGGATTCAACATTCTTCAAGATGTGGGTAGACTTGGGCAGATTGGACTCGGATAGGCCCAAGAGCTTTGACAAAACCTCTTGGGCTGCTTGTAGTGTGCTGGACTCAGCCCTCTAGTGTGCTTGGATGATGCTGGCATTAAAATTGGCCCCTTGGTGTGTATGGCCGGTGCTGGACTTGTCCCCATGGTGCTCGGTAGCATGCTCGGTGCTTGCTTAGGCCCTAAGGTGTGCGCCTATCTCGGTTATGGGTTGTTGGGCTGTGACAATATTCTCATATATAATTTAAATAATTATTTTCCCTTCAACCAAGTATCATTTACATTTAATAATTAATAAATTTATACTAAAAAGATAATTTTATGGATGTGAAATAATATATAGAACTTTCAAATATGATTAGTAATGTTATATTGAAAAACAATTATGGCCGCAGTTGGTGGTGTGATCCAAGATGAGTGTGGTGCTTGGTGGTTCGGTTTCACACAAAGCTTAGGGGTGTGCTTCGTTATTATGTATAAGATATAGACGGCGTTTGATGGCCTTTTCCATGCTTGGCGTTTGGGGTTCCTTAATATTGATTCAGAGCTTGATAATGTGAATGTTGTCCACATTTTGAACGGGGAGTCGATGGCCTTAATTGATAGTGCGATTGTGGCGCATTTGAGGGATCTTTTGAATAGAGATTGGGATGTGCGAGTTGTTCATGTTCGGCGTGATGCGAATATGATGGCAAATGGTTTGGCTCGTATGGCGCGAGGGCTTGATGTCCAAGAGTTTGTTTTTGAGCATCCCCCACCGGAGGTGCTTCCTTTGTTCCTTACTGATCAGGCTTTCTCCTGAAGTTTATGTTGTTGGTTTTTTTTCTTTTTCGTCGTTTTATAACGCTTGATAATTTGTAACTATCTTCATGAGTACTATTTTCTTTCAGTTAGGCTTAGGGAGGTTTTTAGCGAGGCTTTTCACAAAAAAAACAATTATTTACATAATCTAATACATATATAGATATCAAATATTGATTACCAATAGACTATTTAAACAAGTATTGAATATAATCATGTTCTTATATATCATGTTGTTTGTTCAAGTAAGTAAACAACTATTAGCTATCACTTAATTATACCAAATACTGTTACACAATTGAGTAATACAATCAGTTAATTTAATCAAATCCTTATATATCATATTACTTGTTCAAGTAAGTAAACACAATTTTGAGAGTTGATGTTATTTGGTTGAGTTAATATTAAATTCAATCAAAAGTTTTGTAAATCAAATCAATAAACAACACATAACTTTTATTGGAATAAATTCACAAATTTCATTTCTAATGTTCGGGAAATGAAATTGTTTATTTGAATAAAAATTAAAACAATGATATTTTCTTATTTGGCGACTGCATTAAACATGTTATGAATTTTGATATCGACAAAGAATGTGCCTCTGATTTTTAGTGATAAATGATATTGGCAATAACACTACTTGAACATGGCTTTCAAGTACGAAAAGTCATGGATCAAACGTCAAACATGGCTTTAACCTTCCTAACTTTACAAGATTTTTCAAGTGGTAATTTAATAAATTAGTACTTCTCTCTTATTTTTTAGTTATATTTATGGTATTTTCTTAAATAAACAATAAAAATAATGTGTTTAATAAATTTTAATCACGTTCCTATGGTTTATTAATGAAAAATTAAATCAATTGTTTAAAGTAATTGAGCATATTTCCGTTCTATAAGGGCTCATTTTTTAATTTTTGCTCAAGGCCTCTAAAAATATTTGAGACGACTCTGGTTATAAGGGCATAATTTTTATAAAATCTCCATAATTTACGATTGTGTAACTAACCTTACTCTGTTTATCTCGACCCTAATCCCCAAAATATCACTAACGAAAATAAAAAAATAATGATATTGACATTAGCTTATATAGGCATGATTAAAGTATTAGCCAATCATATCTATATAAGTTAATGTCTGATATGATATATAGCATCACCGTTAATTATCCTAAAATTTTCCTTTTTTTTCGATGTAAAATTATCTTCGCCTTTTCTCAAGTGTGACAATATGATCTAATCTTTTTCTCCGTTACTTCTCTGCGACACTATTTTTGTAACGTCTCTTTACCTTAACTAGACCTGGCAAACTTGACCCGAGACCCGAAAATCAAACCGATTTACCTGAACCGAGACCCGAAATTGACCTGAACATGATGACCCAAAATTTGATCCGAAACCGAAACAAACCGAGCCGAAACTGATCCGAATTTTAGTTGAACCGAAATGGACCCGAACTGATTTTCAACCGAACTAAATGGACCCGAACCGAATAGACCCGAACCAAAGGCAACCTGAAATATAGAAAAGATATTAATAGAAATAAATAAAGATATGATATAAACAATCGCACAACTCACCAAAAAGTTAAATATATTGACTTTATATATATATATAGGGTGTAAAAAACTGACCGGCCTAAAAACTCGATTAAAACCGACCGATCTCTCATTGACCCGAAATTGACCCGAACCAAAATCAACTGAACCGAAAATAACCGAACCAAAAATAACCGAACCGAAAATCAACCGACCCAAAATGACCCGAATCACAATAGACCCGAACTAAAACTGAATCGAACTGAAACCGAATTTGAACCGAATAATATCATACCTGAAATGACTCGAACCGAAACCGAACCGAATGACCCGTTTGCCACCTCTAACCTTAACATAAGAGCCCTTTACAATTATATTAATATTTTTTACGTAACTTGACGGTAAGGAAAGTTATTGATTATAGCCATACTTGTAACGATTTGTTTTAATTATGGGTGTTTAAAATTTTGGTTAACTGAATTAATCGATAGAACCGAAATTTTTTTCGGTTAATCGGTTAGTTAATTTTAGGTTCGGTCGATTAACGGTTAATAATTTTTTCAAACTTCAGTTATCGGTTAATTATGTTCGAAATCAGTTAATTAACCGAATTACCCGAAATTTTTATATTTTATATATATATTTATTTTTGGTCACTAAACTTTTAAAAATTATAAAATGGCCATTAAACTTTATCAAATTAGCACAAAATGATCATTAAATTTATTAAATTATTAAAAAATAGTCATTAAAATTTTTAATATTTATCAATAATTTATAATGTGCAATAAATAAATGAACATTTTATAATAATTCGATAAGTCTAATGGTTGTTTTATAACCTTTGAAAGTTCAGTGGCTAAAAAGATTATTTTTAACATAGTTTAGTGACCATTTGTGTAGCTTACCCAAAAAATTTTAACAAATTTCGGTTAACCAAATTAACCGAACTTTTTTCGGTTCGGTTAAAAATTTTCGAAAAAATTTCAGTTCGGTTAACGGTTAATAAAAAAAATCGATTAATGAAATTTTGAAAATTCAATTCGGTCGGTTAACCGAACCGACCGTTTGAACACCCCCTAGTTTTGATATCGATCAACAAAAAAAATCTGTTTATCGACGTGCATAATTTGTTGTTGCATGAAAGCTTCCATGAACGGTTTGCTACGATCAAACTTTAGAAACGGAAACTCTCATTTATTGAAACATATAATATACAAACAATAATTTTGAAAGAAAAAAATATCCCAAAAAAAAAAAAGATTTTGAAAAAAAGAAATCTCACAATCAAGTGCACAAACATGTTGAAAATCATATACATGTACAACAACATTTTAATCTAAAATTTGTTCTCTTTTTTGAAAACTTTTTCTCCTTATAAGATCACCAAACCTTTTTAACAAAGCTCCTCGAGCTCCCACTTTCTTCATCGAAATTGCTTGTATCGATCTGCTCAAGCTCCTCACCGTTCATCGCTTCATCATCTGTCAAAGATGACATTTTCCTTCGATGGAACGAGCTTGATGTTGAAACAGTCTTTGGGGATCTAGCCATATCAAAAATGGAGCCTTTGAGTGGATCATCAGAGTAATCCGAGTCCGAATCAACATAACTTCCTCTGATTAGGAGCTTGGAATCATCATCTGCATCATTGTTTTTGGTATTCGTGAATGTTAGATTCAAACAAGCGCTGCTGCATTTATGATATTTTGCTCTCTTGCCCTGTTCTTTATCATCTTTATGATCCTTATATGCAGAACTGGCCGCTGATTTTTGTTTCATAGCTCGATCTCGATCCCCAGCTTCCCAGTTTGAGTCACATAACAACAGCTTCAAATCGCTGATGTTGTCGGCTGTTGTTACTTCGTTGATCTTAAGGCTTTCATTCTCTTGTGATAGGATACTCAAAGCTTCGTCTTTCTTGGAAACTTGTCCTTGAGCTGGGAATTATCTTCCCTGGCAATGCTAGGCTGCTTCTTTGGCTACACTTGCTTCATTTATGGCCTATTTCATGATATCCCTCAGTTTCTGATTCTCTTCCTTGGCCTTTATGTTCATGTTTTCAGCGTCTCTGAGTGATTCGAGCAATGCTTTGCTCTCCTCTTGTGCTGTATTCCTTTCGTCTTCAACTCTTCTGATGCATTCAACGAATCCTTTCTCTTTTCCACTCCATGCCAATTGGGTTTCTTCAGCTTCAACCCTTAATCTCTCCGAAATGTTTTTGAATACGTCGGCTTCTTTCTTTGCTTTGACATACTTTTCCTCCACGCCCCTCAGATGATGCTTCAAGTTTTGGACTTTCCCTTTTCTTTTCTCGAGCTCAAGGATTGTTAAAAGGAGTGTCTAATTGGTTTGCTCCGCTTCGGCTTTCACTTCCTTCAATGCCATGGCTAAATCATCCATGGTCTTTTTGTTGTTTTCTTCGGCTTCATTGGTGGATTTGAGCTGACTCTTTAACGAGTCCACCTCCTCAGCTAAGCTAAGAAACTCTCTTTCTCCAATGCACAAGCCAAGTTATCTTTTCTTAGTTGAAGCTCGGCTTTGATCCTCTCCAACTGGTCATCCCCCATGGAACTCTGTGATGCAACCTCGGATGAACATTCTGATTTCTCCAGGTTTTCGATGAGGAATTTGATTTCTTTCTTGGATTTCTCAAGGGAAATCTGGGTTTGCTTAAACTCTTCTGATTGAGCAACAAACTAATCATACATCTTCTTCTTGGATTCTTTCCTTCCCTCCACTTCTTCCTCCAATTCATGGACCCTCGAGACAACAAATCTATTGCTTCGGATTCAAAGGATATCAACTTAATCAACTCCTTTTTCAATCTAGAAACAAAGCTTCTTTTTCGGCCAATTTCTCCTCCAATTCCGTAGCTTTTCCAAGTTCGGATTTCAAGGATTCAATGTACCTCTCCTTGTTCTTCAGTTCTGTATGAAGGTCTGCAACTTTCGGACTCCACTGCAGTGCAGCTCTCTTCAACCTCTTCATTGACAAAGGACGGCCGCTCCATTTCTTGCTCTGATAATTAAAAACAACAAATAGTTTGAGACAGAGATGGACATTGAACAACAAAAACAAATTTTACTAACATAACATTAACGTACCTTTGATTGAGATGGCAATGTTCTGGGGGATAAATATACTTGGGGAATGATTATGTTAGAGGAAAATAAGTTCTTTTTTTCCGGGGGGGATAAAATCAAGAAAGGGGTTATTGTTTCTGAGGAAGCTCCATTGGCTCCATTCTCCTTATGACATATACGAGTAAAACAACAAAAGCTTCAAAACAAGCAAGTTTAACGACCCATAATGTTTAAAATTTGCTAAATTATTCTACAAGAGTAATATCCTATTGGAGAAAACTACGGGGACCAAAACTAAATCATAATTAATGGGATAGAAATGGTTAAACGAAGGGTAAATTTAGGGGGGGTGTTATTATAAAATAATAAATCTACAAGGAATGGTTGGTTTTGCGGGAAAATCCGAGGTTGTGGGGTATTCCGTTAAAACCAAGCCATCTTTTCACAAGATTAAAATCATAATCTCATTTTCTTCTTAACTTTGTACTATATGCACACACAGGAGTAAGAATTAAACAAAACTATGACAATGGTAGGAACAGATCATTAATTTTTACAGACATCCTCAAACAAAAGAAATGGATCCTGGTTTTCTGTTCCCGGTTGCATTTAGTCCCATCTCTTCCGATGATTCAATTAATTGCTGGAACGGTCACTGGCCATACATTCAGCACAGGTATGCAGGAGACGTTCCCTGATCCTTACTAAAATATCCATCCCTGCCAACAGTTACAGGTACCAGAAATGACTCGAGTGGAAGTCTCTCGCAGTATCTTTCCACCATAAATTTCGTTCCCTATCAGTAATTTACAGGGTGGAAATTGGAACAATGCCAACATACCATTCACACCTGTGGAAGTGTGAAGAACAATTTCTTCTGTCACCGAATTTGTGGCATGTGCTGAAATAATCAGTAATTGTCTGCACAGAAATTGGGACAAAAGGGTCGACAATCCATTGATCACCACTTACAGTCTCACAAAGAGAGCAGCCCAAGGATTTGATAGCAGATAAATAGACAACAATTATGTTTAAAAAATTGTCTTCACAAGTTCCTCCTGACACTTGTGGCTTCCCCTTTTCTCCTGAAATTCTATCAGGGATCACAACTCCTATTGAGTTATATATCAACTGAAACCACTCCACAACAAATCAATTTCTGCAATATTAACCAGTGCTTTCATTTGTAAACTGATACTCTTAATCTCTAAATAAATCTTATCAGTGTCAGGATGTGAGAGATCCCCTCCAAGGAAGTGGTGCACCTTATTATCAATCTCCATCCAACTATATGCACATTGCTTTTTCACTCCTTGTTCTTTCATCTGTAGCCTCACTCTTGTGACTTCATCCCACATACCAGCCGCCGCATATATATTGGACAAAACAACATAAGCACCTGAATGATGTGGATTCCATTCCATTATTTTCTTAGCTGCTAATTCCCCTAATTCTATATTCAAATAAACACTGCAGGCAGCTAGAATAGCACCCCAGACTCCACCATCAGCTTCAAAAGGCATCTCTCGTATGATCTTGGATGCCTTTTCCAGCTGACCTGCTCGACATAGTATATCAACCAAGCAAGAATAGTGTTCCGGTCTGGGATGAATCCCATATTTTCTTACCATTAGGTCAAAAAAGTCCATACTTTCATTTGCTTTCCCTGCATGACCACAAGCAGATAATAAACTAAGAAAAGTTACCCCATCTGGTTCAACACCAACCACTTCCATCCGGTTGAAGAAATCAACAGCTTTTTCATAGAGACCATGCTGTGCAAATGCAGAAATGATTGTATTCCATGAAATAAGGCATGCTCCATTCACTTGTCTAAAAGCTTGCTCAGCATCAAGAATGCTACCACATTTACTATACATTGTAATCAACAAATGACACAAAGAAAGATCCAATTCAAACCCATATTTTTATAACAAGCACGAGCATTTGCCTGCCTTCCTGGACGGATGCAAGGCCAGAACAAGCAGTGAAAACGGAAACAAGGGTGAAAATATCCGGTTGGATAGCCAGCTTAACCATTTCCAAATACAACTTCAGTGCTTCCTCTCCAATCCCGTTTTGTGCGTAACCTGCACCGTGTGAAAGGCATAGTATAATCAGCTTAGGTTTTAAACTTTCAGGAAAAAAAAAGAAGCATTTCTTCGTAGACTCTACCTTTCATTTCCAGGAACAAAGTCTTCTTTCTAAACAAGAAACAATCTTTAGCCTTTTCATATCTAAAACAATATTCCCCAAGTCAACTACAACATTTTTTAATGAGACATTTGCAAAACCATTTTAATCTATATCTTCAGATATCAAATTACAACTAGTGCAAGTTTATTTCAATTTTTTCACCAAATAATATCAAACATACACACTCTATGGTAGATAAAAAGAAGTAGCCTTACCTGTTAACATTGCATTCCAACACGCCAGATCTTTGCACCGAATTCCATCAAACAAGGCCCTCGCATCCTCCACCCTCCCTTCATTAAGATACCCCGTTATCATAGCCGTCATAGCAACAACATTCTTATTAGGCATCCGCCGATACAACTCCCTGGCTTCATCTAACCTGCCATTATCAACATACCCACTAATCATCACCGACCAAGAAACAACATTCTTAAACGGCATCTCATCAAACAAAGTTCTCGCCTTCTCAAATTCCCCAACCTTCATATACCCATCAATCATTGCTGTATAAGATATCACATTCTTTCTAGGCAATTCTTGGAAAAGCATTCCAGCATCCTTTACCCTTCCCCATCTCACAAAACCCAATATCATGGCATTTTAAGACTCCGTGTTTCTCTGAGGCATTGCTTTAAAATACTGGAAAGCTTCATCTACGCATCCATTTTCGACACAACCTGCGATCATGGAGTTCCAGGAGAGTATATTTCTGTCGGGCATTGAATAAAAGAGTTTCTCTGCTTCTTGAAAATACCCATTCTGCAAGTAGGCGGTAATGATAGAGTTCCATTAGACAACATCGCGAGATGTCATACTATCGAACAGTTGGCGGGCAGCTTTAATATCACCGGCCCTTGAAAACTCTCGGATCCTGACGTTGCAGTCGTAGACATGGCGAACAGAGAAGAACTGCTGCTTATCTGGGAATGGAAGGGAACGGTGAAGGGATTTGAAAGCGAAAGGAATTTGAAATATGGGGAGAAGAGAAGAAGAGCTGATGGATGCTGAGCGGAGGAAAAAGCTAAGAAGCATGAGAGAAAATAAAAATACCAGACAACAAGGGACACAAACTGGAATCTTTATAAAACCTATCGATGTTATATACAGATATAGGGTTAGGATCACTAGTTGAATTTTATATAGTGTAACTAAATTTTATCACATACATATACATATATGGATGGACTAGGATCTATTTACATAATATAAAACTCAATTAGTTTTATATTTTTTTAGACCTGGGTGAAAGTAATAAATGATGAAGGTTATTTTTATTTCTTTTTTTCATGTGATAATTTTCTTATTTTTTACTGCTAATCTCGTATATTTATTTACTTTCATCCAGCGGTTAAAAAAATATAAAAATAATTAAATTTTACATAATATAAGTTTATCATATTCTATATATCCTGCCAGTAACCCTTCTAATTATTCTTGCGTAACTTTTTTGTGTTTAAATTAGCGTTTTATTGTTCACCAAAACCTTAAATTATAATTTTTAATTAGATTCTTAAATTGTAATTCGTAACTACTTTAGACTTTGCCGTTAACTCCAGCAGTTAAAGCTAACAACACTATGACAAAAAAAACTTCTAATAAAATTAGAAGAAAAAATAAAAAATTTAAATGTGCAAAAGGTAAATAATTCCAAAATATTTATAAATCCTTTTTTAAAATTTTAAAATAATTTTTAAGATTTTGTATTTTTTTTACAATACAATGTTTTATGAGAGCGTCACATGGTGTATTCTGGTTGTGTTACATTGACATAAACAATTGAGATAATGGTAAAGCCCAAATCGTTACAAACTAAAATTTAAATACTACGAAAAAATAATTTAGTTATCTAATTAAAAAAAAGTACATTTGAAAGGTTCATGTGTAACAAAACCTTTAAATTAGCTCAATTCACAATCGGCGATTGAGACTTTTTATTATACATAGCAGTAGCCATGAACTAAAGAAGTTTGGAACATTTTTATCAACAAAACCGTAACGTTAACTATTCTTTGTCTAAGTGCCTAAAGAAGCCTTAAGTTTGCAGAACCACTCGTTCGCCGGCCAGTGGTCCGACCAGGCCCCCCTCCAACTTAATAATCTCCTCCACCGTTGTTGAGTTTTCTGACTCACTCGGTGGTCAATGACTTTGCCCTTAGGGATTTTGTCTCCATCTCATGCGTCAGTTTGAGGGGGACATTTTTTTCATAAAACGATTATTCCGGTGCATGTTTTGGGTGGCCTTGTTCATCGACGGCCTAAAAGCTAGGCGACGCTTCTACCGTATGGTATTTTTTTATCTGCCTTTGTTATTTTCTTCTCGTGTTGGTGTCGTTCTGCTTTTTCAATGGCCCATTTGATGATGTGCTTTGGTTCTACCTCCCCTCGCCCATTCAGCTTTCGACAATTCTTCAGGTCTAAACGTGAAGCTACTGTTTGCTGCTTCACTGCATTTTCATCACCTACTTCATCCTCCGACGATCACCGAAATAATATGCGGTTGTTAACTCTAGTTACTATCTTCATCCTCCGACGATTACCGAAATGACATGCAGTTGTTGACTCCAGTTATTGGAGTCTTCTTTCTTTGGCCAAGGTCGGTTACACTTATTTCTCCTCTGTTTTCTTGGGGTTCCTCCTATCGTGTTTTTTGTGTTCTCGTTTTCGCTGCTTGTTTGTCGATTTCCATGACCATTTGTGTTGTTCATTTTTTTGTTTTTCTGTTTGTTTCTTTTTATGTTTTTGTTTGTTTCTGTTTGTTAACTCTAGTTACTATCTTCATCCGATTACCGAAATAACATGCAGCTGTTGACTCCAGTTACTGGAGTCTTCTTTGGCCAAGGTCGGTTACACCTGATTTCTCCACTGTTTTCCCGGGGTTCCTCCGATCGTGCTTTTTGTGTTATCGTTGCTCGTTTTCCATGACAATGTGTTGTTCATTTGTTGTCTTACTGTTTCTGTTTGTTTCTTTTTTTGATCGGCTTGGGACCTTTTTTGGTTTGATCCGATGCCCAACGGCTATCCTTGTCCGGTTTATGCTTCGTTTTTCTCCTCAATGCCAGCTGCATCTGTTCAAAAACAAAAAAATGCCTGAAACATCCTGTTAAGACACTTTAAGTCCGTTGATTAATCCTCTTTGGTGAGCCATTACACTCCATTTAGTTCTGAATTTGCAGTCGTGTTGATATGTGGCCTTGTCCACCAGCAATTTACCGAACAAAATAATTGACCGTACCTCCGTTATCATTGATCCACAAATGAATAAAAATACACGAGAAATAACAAAACGTAAACTGGAATCGATTGGCAAATAATAGTTAAATTTTCAGGCCACTACAATGGCAGAGCATATTATGTTCAACGAAAACACATTGAAACAAAATATACGAGTCACGAGAATTTGTCCAACACAAGACTTCAATATCACATTAAGCCTAATCTTGGCCTAAAAAGCGAACAATACATGCCTACAACAAACAAACAAACAAACTATAGTTTCTTCTTTCCATGTCAATTAAGCACGCTCGCCCCTGATCCTGCGAGCCAACTGGATGTCCTTGGGCATGATCGTAACACGCTTGGCGTGGATTGCACACAAGTTGGTGTCTTCGAAGAGACCCACCAGGTACGCCTCTGCAGCTTCCTGAAGAGCCAGGACAGCATGGCTCTGGAAACGCAAATCAGTCTGCAGCATAAAGCGAACAAACATTATCAGTACAATAAAAATAAGATCAATCGCCAAGGATTTGACTTATAAATATGACCAACTCGAACCTTGAAGTCCTGGGCAATTTCACGAACAAGCCTCTGGAAGGGCAACTTCCTGATAAGAAGCTCAGTACTCTTCTGGTACTTACGAATTTCACTGCACAGACCAAATAAAATAGGTCAAGACTCGTATAATGAAACGTCTCATCCAAAGGAAAAACAAGATTGTGAAGAAAATATGGACGAATACCGCAGTGCAACAGTTCCAGGGCGGTATCGGTGAGGCTTCTTCACTCCACCTGTGGTGGGGGCAGATTTCCTAGCAGCCTAAAATTCAGCAGAGATGGATCACAAGTCAGTTAACAAAAGAAGAAAACAAATGTCGGTTTATCCTAATAGGTTAGGAATGGAACAAACCTTGGTAGCAAGTTGCTTCCTAGGAGCCTTTCCTCCAGTAGACTTGCGAGCAGTTTGCTTAGTACGTGCCATATCTGCATAGATAAAAATATTTTCAGACAAACAAGAAACTCTTTCTGCATTTTCTCATCAACCAAACATAACACAGGATGACAGATCTGAGCTAATCGCCTAGTCTAATTGAAGAAAAAAGAAGTAAAAGCCCTAATTTTTCAACAACTTCATTACGAAACCCTAAAATAATGAAATCAGAACCAAAAGAGCAAATAATCGAAGCCAAACCCCTAAGAAATACCGAAACCCTATAAAGTCACATAATTACAATTTCAAGGAAATTCTAACTAAACCCTAAATTACCAATGAAAAAGAAAAATTAACAAACAGAAGAATCGGAAAATTTACAAAAAATCAAAAAAAAAGATTGAAATAACAAAGAGGGAGAACGAACCTTGAGATCTGAGAAAAGAACTTTATCGCCTGACTTGTTCAAAGAATAGAAGAAGGCAGCGGTTAAGAAGGTATTTATAGAAGGCTGGGGGATTTGTTAATTGAAGTGGATCGGAAGGATAAGATTTACTATCCATGTGTTTGTTGGGTACGAAATCGGACGGTGAGAAGGGTCACGAGTTGTGTTTTCTGAGAGGGAAAGAACGGTTTGGATTGGATTATATGGGGAAGACACGGATCGTGATTGTTTGAGTACTTGATTCTAATTGGTGGTTGCGGAAAACGCATTTTAGGTCTAATGTTTTTGGTTTGGAAAGTTGGATTCTTTGGATTTACCACATAAGGCCTAGCCCATTATCAGATTGTCAGCATAATCGTGCTCGTCGAGCCCACTGGTAAGTGGCACGGGTTAGGGCCAGTTTCACATTTAGAAAGTGCGGTGCGAAATACTTTTAAAAAGTGATTTAAAAAATATTTTTAGATTGTTTGGTTTAAATAGGAGTGATTGATATTACTGTTAAAAAATATTTTTAAGTAGATAAAACATTTATTTTATACATTTTTTTAAAATATAAAAGAATTAGTGATATGAAAGAGGATAAATGAGTAATTTATTTAAAAGTTCTTTTGGAAAAGATAAAAGCTAGAAACTCCAGCTTTTGAAAAGTACTTTTTAAACTAAGCTGAAAATCACTTTTGACCTGAAAAGCTACATATTCTGCGGGCCAGTTTCTGTTTGGCATTGATTTTGAAAAATACTTTTAAAAGTGTTGCAAAAAGTGATATTAAAAAGTTAATTATAAGATTTTAGTGTTTGGCATTGCTGTCAAAAAGTATTTTTGAAAAGATAAATTATCCATTTTAGACATGATGTTCTAAAGTAAAAAATAAATAAACGTAAATATTGTTTAAATTTGTTATCATAAAATTGATTAACATTATTATGTATGAAATAAATCGACTTAAATAATAAAAATATAAAAAATCATTACAATTCATTAGTGATTTTTTTTATATAAAATATAAACTTTAAATATCTTTAAATAATTAATATAAATTTTTTAATTAAATATAAAAATTTAACCTCTAAATTATGCATTTTTATATTATTATAATATATCTAAATTAGTATAATATATTAATAATTATTATATTTAATATTATTTTATAATATTAATTTTAATACTATTTTAATAATTACTATATTTAATATATATAGTAATTATTGTATTTAATATTAAAATATTAATTTAATATAATAATTATTATTATATTTAATATTATTCTAATATATTAGTATTAATATTAGTGTTAATAATTAAGGGAAAAAGTAATTTCACACTTAAAAGTGATTTTCCACCAAAAAAAGCTAAAATTTTTACCTTTTGAGGTTGGGTGAAAAATCACTTTTTAAAGTGATTTTTTACTCAAAAGTGTTTGGTATTGTTTATGGGTAGAAAATTACTTTTTTGAACAAAAATTTATTTTTAAATCATGTCAAAGGGGGTTTGCATTGTTTTTGGTCCTAAAATCACTTTTGAGTTTTAACCCCCAAAAGCAGTTTTCAAAAGCATTAAAGAACGGGTGTCATTTCTTCAAATTAATGAAATATCGTGGTTGGAAATAAAAAATTAGGGAAATGTAGGTTTGAAAAAATATTTAGCGAAATAGGATGAATGCTATACTGGCTACTAAAGTCATCGAGAAGGTACGACTATTTTAATAAAGTTATAAGTTTGCTTCAGTGTTTTTCTTGCAATTTTTAGTATCAAAATGACATGAAAGTTTTCAGAAATGGAGAAAAACGGTACGTTTAATGTTGTTTCACGTTATATTATAAATATTTAAAAGGTCGTAAATTTGTGTTTAGGTGTTTGATTGAGGCAAATATTTTTTGAACCTATGTAACTTTTCAAGATTTGCACACTAGCAACGTATTAAAGATGTATTGTCGTTGTTTTTATCCCGAAAAATATTATTTTGGTCTTTAATTTTGATTTTTTTAGGTTTTATCAATAACTTTACTCCTTGGACTTTGATCTTTTTTTAATTTATTGAACTTAAAAATGTTGGTTTTCGTCCTGAAAAATATCATTTTTGGTTTATACAATTTATGTTTCTTTCACTTTTGTCCTCAGTTGCAAACTAAAATTACAATCTAACCGAAATCAATGGTAACTGCCATCAACTTTGATAATGTCATAATTAAAATAAACAAAGTCAAAAATTTAAAATTACTAATAAATAACAAAATTTTAAATTTAAACATCAACCCAACATAAATGTCATGCAAATTGTAAATGCAACTTTTTTATCATATAGTCAACTTTTAAAAATAATTATTTTACTCCCTGTACTTTTAATTTCTTTCAATGTGGTCTTGAAAATGCAAAAAAAAAAAATTATCAAAGAAAAAATTGGAGAAGTTGGTTTGTTTGGAGAAGTTGGGACTGAATTGAGAAATTCGAAAAATATATTTTGTTTACACGCCAAAAAACCTTGCACCCAACTTCTCAAATTTTTCACTCCAGTCTCTCAACTTGTCTTCCTTTCAATTTCGTCCAAACATAAAAACAATTGGGAAAGTTATCAAGACTATGACGAGTTTGGTTTGATTTTTATAAAAAAATGAACCAAGAGAAATCGTCGGGAAGGTATGACGATTTTTTCAATATCATCGGGAGCACTTGACGACTCTGGTTAATATATAAAGCACCCCATATCCCAAAATAAATCTCCAACTACCCCATTTTCCTATTTCTTTTTTCCAGCAACGTTATTTTACTAGTTTTGCCGTTTCTTGCCCATAAAAAAAACCGTCTATTGCAATTATGCAAGGTCTTACTTAAGTTTTAAGTTCATGTGAACATAATTGTGATTAATATGATGTTACTCCAAACGATTAATAATAAATGTGAACAAACTATTAATTTAGTGGTAATGACTTGTAAAAGTTTCAAATCCGTTGATATTAATGTAGAATGTTAGATGGTGTACCAAAACATAAATGAAGCTGGTTGCCCCAGAGCCCATGAGCTTGTTAACTAGGTGTGGGCCGTACAGCCCATGGCGCATTTACGATTTATATTCCAGTATGCAACATAATAATATGGCATTAAAAAAACATTATACCAAAAGCAAAGATATTAATCACGAACAACCAAACCAAACGAGAATTAAATACATATATTAATTTATCATGATATCCAAACCAAATACTATTCACGTATTAAAAATATATGACTATGTAAAAAACGTATAAGACATGCACAGCACTATACATATACGTACATATAAAGTTAAAGCAAAGCTCATATATGCATAACATATAAAAACAAATGACATGTACATTAACATTACGATATCCAAACCACATACTAAACTATCTATACATACATGCATAACACACATACATATTACATACACATTATGGCACGATTAAGAAAATAAGTAAGAGCAATATTGAAACAATACCCCATGCTAACCATATAAAATCTAAGATACATACATACGGTACATGCTAAAGCGAAATAAATAAATAAATAAATAAAAACTAAACATGTGCACATATAAACAAAAGAATATACGTACGTACATATAATAAATACACAAATATTAACAAACAACGATAAAAACAACGTTATATCGAATAAATGAATAATACATAAGCACATGTAAGCAAAAAAGCGATTGAAATTAAAAGAATGCAAATGCAAGGCTAGAAATTGAATGTGCATGAAGATGGGGGAAACTATAAAATAAACACAAAAATACAGAGGTTAAACGAGGGATTTTACCACAAGAAAGGATCGAATTGAAAGTAAATTAAAAGCTTGGAGGACAAAAATGAGATTTACCCATTAAAAATGGATTGAGTAATTTAAGGGCGAAGTTAAAAAGTTAAAGAAACATTCAGGGACCACGAACCGAATTTTGAAAGGCGGAAGGGCCGGGGTGAAATGCAAAAAGCGGAGGGACTTATGTTGTTAATATTCCATTTTAATTTTTAAACCCCCTATAAAACCCCTCATCAGCCGAATTTTGAACCTTTTCCCTTTTTTAAGCTCTTCCAAAAAAACCAAAGTTTCCTCTCAAATATTTAACCCCAAGGATGAGTTTATGGGTTCGAACCCAGAAATCGTCGTAAATTCCTAGAATTTGACGAGCTCTGATCGTGTCGACCGTCGTAAGTCGTCAACGATCGCAGCTTGTTGGTGTCGGTAACTCCACGAAACCCTAAAAAAATTTATTTTTATTTTAAAAATTGAATCGGACCACCCTTATTTTCTTTAAAATTAAATCCTTCTTCTTTTTGAAAAAACAGTAATCCCATTTTGAAAATTCTGCCGTCTGATTCACCGTGTACAACTCAAGAGGAGACCGAAAAACTTAGCACTGGACGATGAGTTCGTCCATCATCAGAGATTCTAAGACGGCCTGAGACCTACGACGACGAAGGTAAATGCCTAATCTCTATTTTGTTTTTTTTGCTTATGCTCGATATGCAAAGATAAAAGAAAGAGAATACATTCTGAAAATCTTTTTTTTATTGATTCGTAATCTGATTACATGGGAATTGCTTTTTGCTCTTATATTCGATATTTTATTTACATTTACAAGCAACAATAAAGAATTTCACTGTGGATAATTTTGGGACTGACATCTCCTTATTTTTTATTATTTGTTATGCATGGTAGCTCGAGAACTCGTGGGAAACCGGTGCCACGACGATCTACGAAGAAATAACCAATGTTGATCGTGCCATGTGGCGGCCATCGGATTAAGGGGAAGCAAGAATTATCACGGTCGAATTTGATCTGGGCCGTTGGATCATATCTAATCCAACTGTTGAGATCTCCTAGAGAATGAACGGTCCAAATAACCCTTGGGCGATGACGTGGCGGCTCCAGATGTTGACGCGTGGTGCATGAGAGCTGAGAAATTCTGGGCGTGCACCACACGCGTACGTGGAATATGGATGGCCAGCGTGAGCTTCACACGGCATCTGAAGGGTCTCTTTGCTTCAATCAAGGCGTTGGATCTGGCTTGATCCAACGACTCTCCCTTAGCTGCACAGAAGATAATATGATTGGGGTTTATCAGACCTTAGGGTTTTTTTAGGTTGGGCCCAACAAGCCAGTTGTAATATATATGTATTTTGGGCTTTACAAATGGACACAAACATTAATAATATTATTGGGCTTTAGTTATTTTGATTATGACATGTTTTCCATTTTTTATTTAAAGTCTATTTATGTATTAATAATAATAATATTGAATAATAATACTTATAAATACCAAAATAAGATTAAAATATAATAATAATATTAATATACAGTCCAAATAAAAATTAGTGATTACAATCATGAATCCCTAAATCCCCTTTCTTCAATCCTAATTCTCACAATCCAACATTGAAGTTCATGCTTAATTTTAAAGGGCGCAAGACACACTTATTATCCGATAGAAAATACTTTACAAAATTCAAAAAAAAATGATCCTTAGACAACATTACTAATAAAAATTTTAATTTTTTAAACCAACAGTAACAATCTTCCGTAAAATTGTTACTTTTTAACAAATTCTAATTTTAATCCTACCTAGAGGGAAGGGGGAAGGGTCTCTAGGGGAGGGGTGCTCCTAATGGGTCTATAACACATGACTTGAGGGAATATGAGAGAACAAAGATGAGTAGCTTGGCCAAACCGGCCAAATGTGCTTGCTCAGTAAAATTGTTTTTCTTTCCTCTAAAAATCCTTGTGTAGCAACGTTTCCTTCTTTTGATTCTCTAGTAATGGTTGCCGACCACCGATGTTCATTATTTTTCTTGCTCTTTCATGTTTTGTTTTCTCAATTTTAATAAGAATATTTGTTCTTGTGGCACGTGTTTCCTCTGTTTTTGTGGCACGCTTTTCATTAGCTTTTGTGGTTCGTTTCATCTGTCGTTTGGCACGATTTCAGCATACTTTAGTGTTTGTTTGGTGCTCGTATAGAGATCCTCACAGCGCTAGTTTTCTGATTTGATTATATCGGTGGTCATAGAAAAGATTGATCCCCACTCGTTTGATGGTTTGTTAGCCGATGTAACTAAAACTGTGTAGCGGAGCAATCTGCCTGATAGTTTAGTTCACTCACCACTCATTTTTCATCCCGTAAAGCTTCTTGTTTGGCTAGAGACAAGGAGATTCATTATGGTTTATAGGTTTTGATGGTATGTTAATCTCCATGGAAGTGTTTGCTTTTCTTTCCACATTTGTATGAGATTTTTGGTGGATTAGTCTTTTTTCTCTTTTTGATGCATTATATTTGTAATATCTTTCACGGTATTTAATAAAATTCAGATGTCATTATTAAAAATAATAATAATAATAATAGACAACTAAATTACACAGCTATGATACCATATTTTTAGAAAACTGTTTTATACTTCCACCTAAGGTCTTAACTCCTAAACCCGTGTATAGTTGATGTGGTGCTTCCAGCTCAAAGGCCTGACCTGCATAAGAAGGATTTTCGACAATATGATTTTATTTTAAGACTTTTTTTGGAAGGTGAGACCCAATTTCAAAAATATTTACAGGTATTTTTATTTATTTTTAATTTTAATTTTAAAACATATAAATATGGACATAAATTAGTTTTGAAATATTAGTTTTGATTTTAAAGCATCTTAATGGCCTTTTTTTAATTCAGGTTGATATAGACTAAATTAAATATTATGACTCAAATATAATACATTTGATTTGAGTCATAATATTTTTTAATTTAGGTTGATATGGACTAAACGAGTTCTATGTGGAAAACCCAAAACCAAACCGAATTGAGAAACTTGAATTTTAAACCGAACCTCAAAAATGTAAATCCGAACTGAACTGAACCACATAGCCTAGTTAGAATCAGTTTTTTGGTTTTCTCGGTTTTCGTTGCTCACCCCTACCCACCATATGAATTTTAGACCATTATGAATTTAGGAAAAAGGTTCACAACCTATTTTGTAAATCTTAAGATTTTAAAGGACGTGCCTTATAATTTAACCAAACCTTAAGGTATAAACATTATTTATAATTGTCTATCGTTGTTAGTTAGTTAGATGCAGTTAAGTAAAATTTATACCTGCATAAATGTACTTTAGTTAAGTAAGGTATAGTTAGTTAGATACACTTGATCAATCAATAAAATATGCGAAGCTTTATTTTTCTTTACACAAGTTTATGGTTTATTTTTACATAATTTGATATTAGTGGTTGCTTGCCAAGTGGGTACGTGCGGGTATGAGCGGGTACAAGTTGAGTGGTGGGCATTCATATAGGTAATGCCTATGGGGTGGATTTGAGAATATACCCGCTAGAGCGGATGTGAATTTGAAAAATGATACCCCTTATAGGTGACGGGTAGATAATAAATATAAATTTTTTAAATAAGTATAGGTATAGGGAGGGGTATCCGTACCAGCCCCGCCTATTCGCCATCCCTGCATAAAACGTGTGGCACATTGCGGAAGGTGGGGACTATTTCTCGCTAACCATGTGATAACTTATTGTCTCATCTTTTACCACTTGAATTTTATAATTCAAATAAATCGAGACATAAACTTATATAAATATTGTTTGAGTTTCTAATATTTTAAAATATGTACATTGTTCTTATTCAACACAACTAAAAAAAAATAAAATTATTATGCATAATTCTTAAAATTTATTTGAAATATATAAAAACAATATTTTTCTTTAAAAGAGTTTTAAATTTTATATAATTTTAAATATATGTGCTATAAATTAGAATTTAATATTATTACTTTTTTATAATCATCTATATCCAATTCATTGGCTGACTAATTAATCGAAAACTGCATAGGCTCATTATATGGACGGTCTTAACTCAATTGACAAGAATTTAATTTGATCAAATTTTTAATATAAGTTGAACAAATTTATTTATCTTGAATAATACTATTTCACTCAATTAATTTTAAAAAATTTAAATTGAATTAAGATGAAAAAATATCTCCACTAAATTAAAATTTTACATTCGATTTGTTTGAATACGCAACCTTAAATGGGTCCATTGTGTCTGGGCTCCTGGGGTTAGAGCCCACAAAACAGTCTAATTTTCTTTTATAGTCCCCACCTAAAAGACACCCTTTCTGAATAATCCATGTATTCCCGTTGTCAGCCATGGGCATAGCCCAAGACCTCAATGCATTTACATTTATAGCCCTCTCTTTCTCTCTCTCTCTCTCTTAAGTTTTTTCCACCTTTTTCTACTCTTTATTTTCAATAATTCCATCATTTTTGAATGTTTTGAATATATGCATTACTGTTCATAGAATTTTGTTGAGAAAGAATCTTCAGATTTATTTTGAGTCGGGCAATTTTATCTTATACAAGAAAATTTTTATACATAGATTCTATTCGTTAATCATTATTTTTAATATAAAAAGTTTTATGTACACGTAATAATTCGTTATAAGTCAAATTCAGAGAAAGTAACGAGGGTTTCTGATTTTATGTTTGTATATATAATGAATGTAATTAATGGGTAATTATTTCATACACTAATGGTAGAAACAAAAAGTTTTCACAAGCGTCTTAGTTTTAGAGTGTATGGATTCAGTTTAATGTTTATAGTTTATGAGTCTATAATTTAGGGGTTGTAGATAGAATTTAGGGTTTATATGTTAAATCTTAAATCTCTAACCATATTACCTTAAAACCTATAAACCCTAAATTCTAACTATAAACCCTAAAATTAGATCGCTTGTAAAAACTTTTTCAGTGTATTAAATATAAACCCATCATTAATTATATCCATCAAATGCAAGTAATTGAGAAAATGAAATTATCATGGATTTAGGATACCCAAAAGTGGGAAATTTATGTGTCATTATCTGATGAAAACATCATATATATCTTTCAATGTTTCAAAGACCTTATCCATTCCTTAAATAAGATCAAATAATAGCCATGGCTGAACTTTTCATGTATCTTTCAACACCATACCATATATATCACTATTATTTTCACATAAACTTCACCCACTTCGGATACACACACAATGTTTCTTGTTGTATTTACATAAATGATGAGCTTTTCACATAAAATCCTATCCATATTTCTTGTTGAGCCAAATTTAAATAATCATAAAATCCCTTCGTACCCTAAATACATGTGGTCTACTTCATATTGAGCAGTATATACATAATGATTTTGTCAAAATAGTACATAAGGTTGAGTAGGGAAAGGAAATAGACTTCAAATATGTTTTATTCTTATATTTGGTGAGAAATTGAGAGCAGTAATTATCGACTTTTAAAAACAATAGTTCTATTAAATTCTAGAGTGTGTGTCATGTTTTACAACAGGTTAATTAAGCCATTGGTCCCCCTCTCTCAAGAATCTCATATGGCCCGATGTACCTTGGGCTTAACTTCCTATTACGTCTAAAACGAATGATTCATTTCCACCGAGATACCTTGAGAAACACTTTTTCACCAGCATCATACTCAACAGATCGGTCAAAGGCCTTATAACGGTCAAAGGCCGCTTGTAACCTCTTCTTGATGATCTGAACTTTCTCCTCAGTTTGACTGACCAGATCTGATCGCATGATCCCTTGATGTTTGCATTTTTAATCCATGTAGGCCTTATGACGGTCAAAGGCCGCTTGCAACCTCTCATTGATGATCTGAACTTTCTCCTCAGTTTGACTAACCAGATCAGATCACATGATTTTTCTCTCATTGTGCTCGGTCCAACACAAGGGTGTCCTACACTTGCGCCCATATAACGCCTCAAAAGGGGCCATCTTTATGCTCGACTGGTAACTGTTGTTGTAAGCAAACTCTACTAGTGGCAACTGATCCTCCCAACTCTTTGCAAACTCTTTATGCTCAGACTGACCATCGGTTTGAGGGTGAAAAGTTGTACTAAAATATAGCTTGGTGTCCAAGGCGTTATGGATCTTCTTCCATAGCCTAGCTATGAAACGTGGGTATCTACCTGAAATGATCGATGATGACACACCTTGCAACCTCACTATCTCCTTTATGTACAGTTGAGCCAACCTTTCCACAGTGAAATCTATACGTACTGGTAAGAAATGAGCAGACTTGGTCAAACGATCCACAATAACCCAAATAACATCATGCTTTCTTTGGGTTATAGGTAAGCTGATGATGAAATCCATGGTGATTTGGTCTCATTTCTATTATGGTATGTGAATCGGCTGGAGCAACCCAGATGGAACCTGATGTTCCGTCTTCACTTGTTGACAAGCTAAGCACTTTGTCACGAATTCAGATACATCTCTTTTCATACTTGGCCACCAATAAAAAGGACAAAGATTTTGATACATTTTGTTGCTTCCCGGATGTACAACGAAAGGACTACGGTGTACCTCTCTTAAGATGCAGTCTCTCAAATCTTCCAAAGCCAAAACACACAGTCACCCCTTGAAGTACAAGTACCCACCATCTCGTACCTTAAAGTATGAAGCTTCACATCTCTGAACTGCTTCAATCTGTGCTACTAATTCTTCATCCAAAGCTTGAGTCCTCTTCATCTATTGTACCAATATAGGTTCGACCCGAAGCTCGTCTAGAAGACCTCCATCATTGGTCATCCTTAATCGGGCAAACATAGCTCTCAGGTCCTACATAAATTTCTTACTTAAGGCATCAACCACGACATTTGTCTTACCAGGGTGATACTCTATGATGCAATCATAGTCCTTCAACAATTCAATCCACCGTCGTTGCCTCAGATTCAACTCATTTTGTATAAGTATGTATTTCAAGCTCTTATGACCCGTATAGATATAACACTTCTCTCTATAGAGATAGTGCCTCTAAATCTTTAATGCAAAGATGACTGCAACGAGCTCCAAATTATGTGTAGGGTAATTCTGTTCGTGCGGTTTAAGCTGTCTCGAAGCGTAAACAACCACCTTACCCTTTTGCACAAACACACAACCAAGCCCATTCAAAGACGTCTCACTAAACATAATATACTCTTTTCTAGGTTCGGGTTGGGTTAAGACCAGAGCCTCCGTGAGATAAGCTTTTAGTTGGTCAAAACATTGATGTCTTTTCTCATTCCATTAAAAAAGAACCCCTTTATACAACAACTTGGTCAACGGTGCAGCTATAATGGAGAATCCTTTAACAAACTGCCTATAATACCCGGTAAGTCTTAGAAAACTACAGACTTCCGAAACATTCCATGGAGGTTTTCACTCTACCACAGCCTGAATCTTCTAAGGGTCCACGCGGATTCCATCTGCAGTAACTATGTGACCAAGGAATGCCACTTCTGAAAGCCAAAATTCGCACTTGTTGAACTTGGCAAATAGACATCTATCTTGGAGAGTTTGTAGAACTACACGCATGTGGTAGTCGTGCTCTTCTTCTGAACGTGAATACACCAAGATGTCATCAATAAAGACCACAACAAACTGATCTAGGTACGGTTGGAAGATTTGATTCATTAAGTCCATAAAAGATGCAGGTGCGTTGGTAAGCCCAAACGGCATTACCAAGAGCTCATAGTGCCCATACCGCGTCCTAAAGAAGTTTTCTGGACATCTTCTTCCACCACCTTCAACTGGTAGTACCTTGACCTCAAGTCTATCTTAAAAAACATACGTTCACCTCTCAACTGATCGAACAAATAATCAATCCTCAGAAAGGGATAACGATTCTTTATCATTACCTTATTAAGCTGTCGATAATCAATACACATCCTCATAGACCCATCTTTCTTTTGGACGAACATGACCGATGCTCCTCAAGGTGAGACACTCAGTCGGATAAAGCCTTTCTCTAGCAACTCTTGAATTTGCTTTTTTAACTTCTTCATTTTCACAGGTGCCATCCAATACGGTGTGATAGACACGGGTGCCGTACCCGGTATCATATCAATTCGAAACTCTAATTCATAGTTAGGAGGTAGCCCGGGTAACTCCTCTGAAAACACATCGATGAACTCATTAACAGTCTGAAGGTTCTTAAGCATTGAACCCTCAATTCTTGCATCCACCACATAGGCCAAAAAGGCTTCACAACCTTGTTGCAACAACCTCTAAGTTGACAAAGCCGATACCACACTCGATAGACACGGATTTCTCTTACCTCGCACAATCATCTTGGAACCGTCCGCAACACAAAGCTTTAAACTCTTTGCTCTACATCCAAGACTAGCAGCATGCTCAAAGAGCCAATCCATCCCCAAGATGGCATCGAACTCTTGAAACGGTAAAACCATTAAATCTGCTAAAAATAACCCTTAAACCTCGATCGGTTATCTTCGGTACAGCTTTTCCACCAACACATCATATCTCAAGGGACTGGTCACACGAACTCCTACCTCTAGATTCTCAGCGGGAATACCACACTGCTGAGATATCCCACTACGAATGTAGGAGTAGGTAGACCCTGAATCTACAAGAACAACAATAAGAATCAAAAACAAGGTGAACGTACCTGAGGTAACATATGTAGCTGCGAAATCCTCTTGAGCCCTAACTGCATACTACCTAGCTGGTGCTCTCGCGGTAGACTGGAAGGTGCCTCCCGTTACTTGACTTGCTCCTCCCTAAGTAAGGCCTTGACCCCTCTAGACTGGATATGTAGTCTTCTGAACCTGATCTAGAGAGGTCATAACAGCCACTGAACAGTCTTTCACAAAGTGATCCGGTGACCCACACTGGTAACAAACTCTCACTACTCCCCAATACTCTCATCTGTGTTTGCATCCATATTGATTGCAAACTGGTACGCCCGTACTCATCTGTGAACCCTTCGGGCTCATCATGGATGAAGATGAAGATGACCTTATACGACCAGCTAACTCAGATCTCCGGTCTGACCTTGAACTTCGATTCAAAGCTCATCTATTATGGTTCTACTGGTTTCTGCTTCTTCCCGAGAAGGCCTGCAAGTTGTTGTTGGAGGGGTTCTAGGTTCTCCCACCCAAACTCTTTTGCCCACCAGACGTGCCATATATTAAGCCTTGCACTTGCTCAAGAGATTTGGCACCCAAAGTCAACTCCAAGAACATCTTCGATGGTACAGCAGTTAGGTAAGTCTGGATTTTCTTCCTCAAGCCCTTCAAGAACCTCTTGCACCTCATATTTTCAGTGGAAACTAATTCAGGAACATACCTACTCAAGTGGAAAAACTTTTGCTCATATTCAAAAACTAATAGGTTCTCTTGTACAAAATAATTGAACCGATCTCTCACGGTATCGATGTGAGCCTCACCCACATACTTCTTCTCGAACCCCTTGAGAAAATTATCCCAAAATAGTCGATTGAGGTGCCACCATTCTCTAGCATTGTTCTTCTACAAGGACAAGATACATGGCAGTTTCTTTTCTGATCTCAACCTCATCTGCCTCATAATCCAACGGGTATCTTGCAACCACTGTTCCGCCTGTACTAGGTTATCTAGCCCTGATCCATGGAAATCTGTAGCGCCTTACCTCCTCACTTTTTTCAACAGGTGCCTTACGATGGGTAGCAGATGCCCTCAGTATTACCATCACAATTCGGTGTAACGTCTGGTTCAGATGTAAGAAATAGTTGACTCCCCGGTCAACTGTGTCATCTTACATGTCCTCATTGCCAAGCACATTCCTCATCGTAACTACATTCTCTGGAGCCCAAACTTTTCTCGTCAATTCTTGCCCTCTTTGGCATGATTCTATTCTACACAACAACAAACGAGGTCACACCATCGAATTTCAGCATTTAAAATAAGTACGACTTTGACACATGGGCATGTATTCGCTAGACACCTATACGTTCCTCTAGACTCCCCTAGGGACGTCATAAAACTGACTAAACCTAAGCTCTAATACCACTAAATGTAACACTCGTGACCCGAATGCCATATTTGGGTCTTAAGCCCAAAATCCATACGATAAAAATCTTTTATTTTTCAAATCCAAAGCATACTAGGTCCAATAAAACATACATTCATCATTGAAAACATAGTCAAATCCAGATGTTTAAAACAATATTCACGGAGCTCCATTTACAAATATTAAAACATTCGACTTGACCAAATAATACAAAATAAGAGTTACAAAATACATATAGGGTCCTACGAAATACATAGCCCATTACATCTAGTATTTATACTCAACCACTAGAGTCAATGCTGAAATCTAAGCCTTGACGGTGCTCCTTCAACCCACACGACAATCTACTAACCTGCGAACGGAAACAACAATTCCGAACGCTGAGCTAACAAGCTCAGTGGATACACCGCCACTCAACCATGTTTCACGCAAATCATAAATAAAGTAATGGAACATGAATGATACCATGGCAAGATAACAATGGCGCTACCATATCCGCCTAAACACATAGCTTTATGAATGCATAATCGCACACGCAACTTATACAAGAA
Organism: Hibiscus mutabilis; assembly: GCA_019671005.1. Lineage (NCBI taxonomy): Eukaryota > Viridiplantae > Streptophyta > Magnoliopsida > Malvales > Malvaceae > Hibiscus > Hibiscus mutabilis. Next base: position 14,236,779 of record CM033734.1, read on the forward strand.
CCTCATACATTTACCTAACATCACACAAATAACACCAACCATAATTAAGTGAGGTCCGCGTCCACAAAGCATCGGAATCCTTCACTTGAGTGAGACCCGCGTCCACATAGCATCGGGATTCTACACTACGAGTAAGGCCCATGTCTACATAGCATCAGGATCCTATACTCAATGGGATAAGGCCCACATCTAAAAAGCATCGGGATCCTACATCCATGCTCGGAATCTCACATTAAGCATCTTTGAATGAGGCACGCGTCTATAAAGTATCGGGATCTAATATTCAGGAATCTTCAAGGTGTTGCAACACACTTAGGGTATCCAAATCCCAACAATAAGGGATGACTCAACTATCTAGGCGTCCCTCAGTACACAACAAGGACCCTAATAACCACACAACCTCGATTGATCCACCTAGGATCCCTATGGGTTACTAGCTCACACGGTTTACCCAATATTTACCAAGTCATTAGCCCATTAATTTCACATACGGGGTTAAAATCTCAGTTTCTCAGTTTTAGTATTCATTTTACACCTTAAAAGACCCTCGTGGCCCTTTGCCTCGAATTATAGAACCCCAAACATAAAGTCAAATTCCTTGGGCAGAATGCCCAACGAGTATTGATACTCCTATATGGGTATCGGTAATCCCCACTAGGTACCGATACTCAGCCATAAGTACCGATACTCATTTTAGGTTCGAAAGAACTAGAATCTCAAACCGTACCGATACGCCCCCAACCCATATCGATACTCATCATTGGTACTAAGATCGCCTCGTACTGATCCCCAACCGTACCGGTACTCCTACATACGCGTATCGGTATGCTAAGCCTCTATCAGGCAATATAACAGTGCGTACCGATACGACCCTTGCGTACCGGTATACGAAAGCGTTACTAGAATTCTAAATATACAATGGGTACCGATGCACGGGGAGGCATACGGTAGACCCCTCACAACCATTCCCCCTTTTACACTAAGGCGTACCGATACGCTATCCTCAGTACCGGTACGTGAGCCAGATTTTCAAACTTTGGGTGCGAGTTTCGCCTAGAAACCCTGTTTAACCCCATAGTTAAACTCCGAATCATTCCTACAAGTTATGGTGATAACATTAAGTGGATTACTACTAATTTTGGGCCATTATAACAGCAATTCTATGATTTGCCATTAAGAACCACTCAAGCTACTCTAAGGCCCAAAACACCAAATCATGCTTCAAAGCTTAACTTTATGATTTCCATGAAACTATGAGAGTTAGTAGTGTACTAACCTTAGCTTAGCTGATAACACAAGGTTTTCTTCCAAAGCTTCAAGCTTTTCTCCCTTCTTGAGCCTTGGATGAGCTCCCAACCTCTTTCACTACATGGGGAGTTACAAAACACATTACAACGTTGCTGGAGAATAAAAGAGGAAAATAACATAATCTAAACTGCAGATTAAAACTCCTAATCTCCAATCCCGTCCAACCCTCTAACAACCCTTTCATCCTCCAAACCATACAAAGCTTACCTTGAAATGTAGATCATTGAAAGCAGGTAACACTTCCCTCAACGAGCTAAACGTGAATCACAACACCAACTCTCAAAATCCTACCTTTGATGGATGTGTTTTGGGTGAGGAAATAAGTTGGAAGAGGGAGATGAAGACATTAAAGGAAGATGATCTCATCTCCTGTATAAGTGCAGAAAATAAACCTTACTCCACCCCCAAACTCTACTATTTAGGTATTTACCATGATACCCTTCCCTCTTTCTTCATAACCCAACCACCACTTGAGCCCAACATAGACATGCTAGCCCAAAAGGATCTTAAAAGCCCAAAACATGATCCAAATACGAGGCTCATACCTCGATCAAACCCGACCCTCGGATTCCGAAATCCAGGTCGTTACAATAAAAGTTCTAAAAATATTAGGGTTGACAAAAGAATCGAGAAACCGATAACCGAACTAAACCATAATATTTACACAATTCATAGTTTACAAGCTTAAAATTCGTACTTATATAAACTCGATTTTTGTTAATGTAATTATTTTATATTTAAAATAGCAGAGATAACTTTAAATCATATATAAGAATTGTTGATTTTTTAAAATACTTATGAAAAATATATTAAAACTTCACCAAATAATGTTAAAAAATCATAAACAAAGTTACTTATCAAAATAAAGTCCAAAAAATTCAAACTTAAACTTAACATGAAAAATCAAGAATCAAATCGAATGATCATTTATGGTTAAATAATTCGACCAACCGAACCAAATTCAAAATATTAGCTTTGTTAAACAGTAATTAATTTTTTAAACGCAAACTGTGAGAGTATATTTTTAATAAATGAACTATTCATGCATATATTCTTATATATGCATGCACAGTTCATAAATTAAACTAGGATTCATGATTAGATAAATAAATAAGAAATAGTTAAAATGAAAGAGAAGGAATAAAAGCAAAAGCAAAACACCAAAACCTTGGGCGATTTGATTAATTATAAAGAGCCCAAACATAGTATTCTTTGCATGAACAAAGTTGAGCATACCACCCCATGTGTTAGCTTCTTCAAAGTTCAAACTAATCCCAAACTTTTAATATATTAAAGAATAATCCATTTAATAGTTGAATAGAAAATTTAAACAAAATCAAAGGCGATCCAAAAGCTTAATTAAAAAGTAGGGAAAGAGTGGAGGTAAAAGTGGTGTATTAAAATAAAATAACGTGAAGCACCTGAAATGGAGAAAGAAGCAACAGCAAGATTCCGTTTTCCCCCCATTTAATTTCTTGTTATAATATTCTTGCTGCTTTCGTATGTTGTCATCCATGCAAATTGCAATTGCCCTCATTGGTGGCCAAAGGGTCTTTAAAAATTGTTATTAAAAAAACCTTAAGAAGGGCGTTTGAAGGTTTCAAACTATTGAAAAAAATATTTAAATTATTGATATTTTTATATTTAATTAGGTTCTCGAACCGAAAAAAATAGATTTAATAAAAATTTTAAATCGAGAAATTAAATAAAATTAATTTTTAGTCAAAGTTTGATTGTTAAATTTTTACTCTTTTTAGATATTGTCATGTGACATATTGTTGGTTCTATTACGTGGTATTTGTAGATTTTTTTAAAAAAAAATCTAAAATGGTATTACAATTACAACATCTAAAATTTATTAAAAAAATAATATATATATATATATATTTATGTATGTCATGTGAAAATATCAAGACACGATATGTGACATTAACTAAAAATAATATTAGATTTAACGATCAAAGACAATCTAAATATGAATCGATGAAATTTTAAAAATAAAAATTATTTTTTTAAGGTTCGAAAGACTTCTTACACTTAACGGAAAAGATCATTTAACTTGTCAATCTATACACCAGGTGTAGGAAGTGTCTCTGGAATAACAAAAACTATACAATTGTCTAATCCAATATAATATAAAAACATAAGTACAATATAAAAATCATACTATTATTATTAATTTATTATTTAAACTATTACAACGATAACCACACAATCTCTTTGATAATTAATTAGCATATTTAAGTGTATATTCTTAGGAGAAATAATAATAATAATAGGCTTAAGGGTTATTTTTGTCCTTGTAGTAGTCCCAATTTATCTATTATGTTCCTATAGTATTTTCGCATCAATTTGGCCCCTAAACTAGTCGAATTGCATCATCGTTTACCCCTTGAATGACGGAAGCTAACTTTGACCATTACCGTGCTGACGTGACAGTCAAGGGAGTTGAAGTGGCAGTCCACTTGTAAAGATAGCATGACAGAGGGGCAAAATAGATTTCTCAAGCGAGTTTGAGGGTAAAATTAATTTTTTGTTGAGTACGATGGCAAAATTGATTTTTAGACAAAAACATGAATTTAAAAAATATTAAAATAACATAAAACTTAATAAAATGTTTTATAGATATATGACTAAAAATAAAATAAAAATATTAAAATATCTAAAAATAAGTAAAAATTATAAAATTAAAATACCATAAGCCAATAAATTATAAATTATTCAATAATTAAAATTTAAAAGTATTAAAAATTATAAAAAATTTGTCCTAAAAAATTTGGTCGGTTTTGTTTTGTTTTTCTCATAAAAGAATATAGGGGGAAAGAATCCTAAAATAGTGCTACTGTTGTTATCTCAACCGAACAAAAACCTCCTGCCCTTTTTTTATGTCCCTATCTATGTCTTAATACTAAAAAAATTATACTCTGCACTCTAACTTTAAATTTTAAATTCTAAACCCTAAAAACTAAATCCTTTACTTGATTAATTAAATTTATACACATACTTTGACGTTTCATAATCACTTTGGATTGATATAATTTTAATTATGGCTTATGATTTAAGCTTTGGGATTTAGAAATTAAAGTTAGAGTGTAGAGTTTATTTTTAAGTTTTAATTTTTGAATAATTTATAATTTAATAGCTTTTGCTATTCTAATTTTATAATTTTTACTTGTTTTTAGATATTTTTATTTTTAAGCAATATATTAATAACTTTTTTAAAAATATTTTATTAATTTTTATATCATTTTAGTATTTTAATATTTTCTTAAATTTGTATCTTTTGCCTAAAAATAAAATTTTCCTTGTATTCAACCAGAAAATCAATTTTGCCCTCAAACTCGGTTGGAAAAATTAATTTTGCCCCTCTGCCACGTCATCTTCACAACTAGATTGCCACTGCATCACACCTGGACGCCACATCATCACTTTGACCACCAAGTCAGCACCGTTGACCGCCACATCAGCACCGTAATGGTCAACGTTAGCTTTCGTCAATTAAGGGGCAAACGGTGATGCAATTCGACTAGTTTAGGGGCCAAATTGATACGAAAATACCATATGGGCAAAATTGATAAATTAGGGCTACTACATGATAAAATTAGCCATCGTCATCATAACAATAATAATAATAATAATAATAATAATAATAATAATAATAATAATAATACACCCTATATCACTAAATTATGGGTTTGATAACAAGGAGGTCATTTTTCACCTAAAATTACAAACATGTCACTCAATTAAAAATATTGTTACGAACATGTTATTGTTGTTAAATTGAAACGAGCGTCTAATGTGATGTGCTATAATAAGATTTTTAGTCCCAAAACTTATGCATTCTATTAATTTTGTCCAAGTTCGAAATAATTTAATAAATTTAACCCTTCATATTTAAAATTTCTATCAATTTAGTCTTTTTTGTGATACTGATAAACTCAAAGCAAGAGAGCCCATTGAATTAAAACATTAGTTAGATAACGACATTTTACCATAAAAAATAAATTACTGTTAAATTTTTATTATTGTAAGAAAATAACATGAAACTAATATAACATTTTTGTGAGAAGTTGTTCGTAAGTTTAGATGCCGTTCAGATGTAGACGATTTTATTTTAGTGTTTCATTTGGTGTCTAGTCGATTTTTCGTGTGTGATATCTGTGTCTATTTGGAACTTTATATCCATTATATTTAGTAGTTATTTTATTAATAAAATAATTAGCTTAGCAAAAAAGTAATATAACATTTATGAGATCATTTATGGAATAAGAACACACAATTTAAAATTAAAATTTATGATTAAATTTATAGAATTATATAAATTTTAAGGACTAAAATTTTTATTATACTAAGCTAATTATTATTCGCGTGTAATATATAACAATGAATGGTTTGTTTATAATAATATTTTAATTGAATTATATGTTTATATTTTTAAAAGAAAAAAACAACATGATTAACACATAATCTAAATTAAATGACTCATGGTAATATAATTTAGGTAAAATAACAAAAGATGCCCCAAACGTTTGCATATTTTGTCATTTGACTCTTTATTTTTTGGGGCAAATAATCCAACGCTTCAATTTGGTCCAAATATACTTTTGTTAGATGAAAATTATCAGTCAACTGACGGTCAACGACTGATTCTGACTAAACTTGTCACGCGTTAAGATTTGCTGACGTGACATATGCCACATTAGATTTAATAAATATTTTGTTATACCCTTTTTATGGTGACACGTGGCCGAATTGGATGGTAACACGTGATAAATATAATATTGACACGTCAGCAGATCTTAACACGTGATAAATTCAGTCAACATCAACTGTTGACCTTCAGTTAACTAGCTATTTTTATTTAATAAGAATATATTTAAACCAAATTAAAACGCTAAAAATTATTTGTTCTAAAAAAATTAAGGGTCAAATATAAAATATACAAATATTGGAGGCATTTTTTTTATCATTTTCCCTATAATTTACCCTAATAATAACCCCTGGAGCTAAGCCCGTAGATAAAGGATGGGAGAGAAGAGTGTGAGGTGTGAAGATGGTGATGGTAAACTAGTTTTATATTCCCTACAGTTGCGGTTGTAAAGAAATTGTTAGAGTGTATGAGTTGTTACCAATCGAACGGCTCTGATGGAAAAGAAAGGAGTATAAATCACACGTTAAATTGATAGTGACATTCCTATCAATCTCCTCTGCCCCACCTTGGCTACAAATTTTTATGTGGACAGTGACCTTTGATGAAAACGACTTCCACTTTGATGCAACACAGTGGGACCCACATCACATGCCTTCACCCAATACCCGCATTTCATAAAAGTGCTATGAACAAATGGGACCCATTTGAATACAATATCAACATGTAAGATCACCTATCTATCTATCTATGTCTCGAGTCATTTAGTAACGATGGATCCGGTATTTCGTTTTGTCCCTTGTCTCCGTTTTAGTCTCTCTCCTTTTTTTTATAGTCTTTCCTTTTTTCGGCTGTTTTATTTTATTCTGTGTCTTCGTTGACCAGCTCGATGGTTTTGCTTTGACGTTTTCAGTTCGATTTTAGGTCGTTTCGACTTGGTAAAAGGGTGAAAAACGAGTGGGAAGGAGAGCTTCACTTTCTGTTCCTATTTTTTTTCTTCTCTTGTTCCTGGATCTGCTGAATTTTTAGTTTCGTGCCCGTTTTGCTGGCTTTTTGGTCTTGTGTGTTGGCAGCCTAGCTTTTGCTTTCCCATCGACGGTTGACCGATGGCTGGATTCTTCGGCGCCTCTTCTCCGTTGCTGACCATCCTCATTGACGATTTTAAGTTATCTTTCGCGATGAGTAAAGGATGGCTTGTCTCTCTGCATCACCTTCGACATTCCATGCTTCCGTGACCCTAAATTTGACATGCACATGAAGATCGGCATGCTGGCTTGCTTTTTGTCTCGGACTTCAAGTCGGTTCTGTTGGCTTGGTCTCTTCCCAATTGTGTTTTTCTCATTGCTTGTTGTCTCTGTTTTTCTAGGTTTGTTTGTGTTGCCTATGTGTTCTGTAATGTTTGTTGTTTCTATTTTGTTCTTTGTTATTTCTGTTTTGTTATCTGTTATTTGTTTATTGGATTCATTGTTAGGATCATTTTCTCTGTATCTTGTTTTTCCAATGAAGCCGGCACTTTTAGTTAAAAAATAAGGAGTTTATTGAAAAAACGGATGATTAAAAATATATATACGAGCAGATAATACACTATATATGTTTATACTTTTATTAGGTGTAAGTTAAAAATATATATGCTTATATTTTTTTGTTTTTAATTTCATATTTTTTTTGAAAAAAATCATATTTTTTCAAATTATAGAAGTTTAAAATTGATCAGTAAAATTAAGCTATTCGTCTTTATATTATGTATACTTGTAAATTCATTTTTTTTCTTTTAATTTGATTATCTAAAGTTTTGTGATTTAGTCACGTTGTTCCTGAATTATTTAATTTTTTTACTAGATAAGGATTAAAGTTTACTAAATTATAGTAAATGGAATAAATTTGTAATTTATTCATAGTATAGGGGCTAATGATATAATTTGACCTACAATTTATGCAAAAAACATTTTAGGTTACGCCTGGCCTCTTTAAATTTATGCAAAAACATTTTTTTAAATATTCAAACTATAAAATGTTAGGTAGATTTGAATTTAAAAAAGAAAACAAAACATATTCAACTTGATTTAAAAGAAGAATAATCCGATTAAATTAACTTAAATTTTATTTTTATTTTTTAAATGGCTTAATAGTTAGAAATGTGTTTAATCTATACCCATTTTTTCAGTTTGGTGTCTAACGTTTCCTACGTTACTCAAATAGGTGCCTCGCCGTTACTGTCCGTTAATTTTTACCGTTAACTTCCGTTAAGTGCCACATGTTAGCTTCTTAAAATGTTAAATTATATTTTAAAATAAATAAAAAATAATAACTGAAAACCCAAAATTAACACAAAATAGCCCTAAAAATTAAAATACCTAACACCCAAACCCTAAATCCCGATTTGGGATGATTTCGCCGCCAATTGTCACATCGTCGGTCATCACATCCTTTTCGAGACCATTATGACTATTTACCCTATCACTTTATCGCCAAAAATCGATCGACACCATGTGAAACGTCAAAAATCATCGAATGATTCATTCGAATAATTCACGATGAACGACGACATAACAGATGATGAACGTTGTGTGGGTTGTTCGGTGAGGGGAGGGCGCTTTATTTCGTCGCCAGAAATGCGACAATCGCCGGTGATAGTGGCCGAATTTGGGGGTTAGGGATTTGGGGACTATTTGAAAATTTTAGGATAATTTTGGGTTTTTTCAGATGTATTAATTTTTATTTATTTTTAAATATAATTTTAGAATTTTAAGAAGCTAACACATAGCACTTAACGGAAGTTAACGGTGAAAATTAACGGACAGTAACTGCGGGACACCTATTTAGGTAACGTTAAAAACGTTAGACACCAAAGCGAGAAAAAATTACACATCAAATTGAAAAAAACAGATATAAGTTGAGCACCTTTCTAACTATTAACCCTTTTTAAATTGAATCGAGTTTTATTTGTGTACGGACTATTGAACGATTTAATACCAGTGGACTAGTAATTTACTATACAATTTTATCGATAGTGATAATATCTATTGATTATTAATTTTTAAATTTTAATACATTTCGACTTATTTAACTTTTTTTGGGTTTTACATATTTTTAACAATTTAAAAATTGATATTTAGCAAATAAATACAATTAGAATTTATATTATATATATATATATATATATATTAAACAATACACATATGTTAACTGGAAAGATGAATAGTGTTCTTGGACGGTGAAAAAAAGTGGTTCAAATGATTTTGGTGACGAATTTTGACTTGGTGAGGTAGAAAAATAATGAACGTGTCTCTTATTTTCTGGTACATGACTATTTATAAATGTTTAAATTATTGCTGATAAAGAATTGTTGCCATATGAGTATTGATTGAACTTCTTAAAAAATAATGGTTTCGATTGATTTGTCATCAAAGAAAAATATGTATATCGTAACGTGATAAAAAATAACACACTTTAACTCATTAAATTTGTGCGTTTAATAAACTTTCGCTAATAACCATTCACTCATTAAATTTGGTCAAAAAATTATATAAATTAAAATAATTGAAATAATAAATTTATCTTTAAAAAATTAGTTTTTGTTATTGTTAAAAAATTTAAAAAATAAAAATAATAAATTTGTGTTAAAAAACTGATTAAAATTTTAAAATAATAATTTAAATTTAATAATTTTAAAAATAAAAATAATAATTTTATTAAGACAAAATAAGTAAAATTGAAATCAACGGAAAGGTCACACGTCATGATCAGAAAATTGTATAGTAGGTGCGCCTCCAGTCTAGTGTAGTGGGACAGTGAGGACTAGCTCTAAGCTAGCTAGCTGCCATTTCTCTAAAATATTATTACTAATATTTTAATTTTGATAAAAAATATTATTTTAATTATTTAATTTTGCTGTCTCTGCACTGAATTCTTCACTACCCTAACCTTTGTCTGCTACAAGACAAACCTCAACCTACCAAATCCCTCCCATACATCTTCTTAATTTTCCTTCTATATTTTTGTCAGTCTTCTTTGGGTAAAGTACACACTTATTCTCAAAACTATATTTTTCATATCTTTTTACCATAAAACTTTTAAAAGTTATAAAATAATTATTAAATTAATCCAATTGTTACAAAAATGGTCATAATAACATTATTATAATTTAAGTTTTTAGTACTTTTCCAATATTTCAAAGAAATAATTTAAAAAATCTGATTTCAATTTTTTAAAAACATTTAAGAAAATTCATTTTTTTCAAATTATAAAATATTTTTAAAAATTACATTTTTATATATTTTTAAACCATAAAATTATATACAAAATTTAAAACAACTTGAGGTCTTTTTATAAAAAGCGAAGTCTCTCTGCCTGAACAATTTGAGGTCATTTTTTAGATAAATTTAAATATAGGTCATTTTTCTATATAACTATTAAAAATTAATTTTTTATATAATAACGCCAGCATGTTGTTGTAAAATATTTGAGCATCAACCTCGAAATGACCTCTCAAATTTTGTAATTTGTGGTTGTCACAATTTTATTTTATAGGCCTTATGATTCTGTCCTACCTTAGCTTAATCATTATTTGGGGAGCTTTCGTGGGTTCCAGCCTCCTAGTTTATTCCATATTACCCCATAAAAATTCAAACCATAAGGTATGAGATAGTTTATTTCATGGATGATTGGATTGGATTTTATGTAATAAACATGATGGATTTAATTTATATAATTATCGGTATTTATTTTTTAATTAATTAATTTAAATTAAATATTATAAAAGTCTATTATAGAGTGATTTTTCTAGTTAAATTGTTTCATTTACAATATTCAAATTTAAATTATTAATTTTGTTTATAAAATTTAATGTCTTATTCTATAAGACCAACTTGTTAGTGAAATGATGAATATATTAATTATCATGGAAATATAGTATACGAGTTCACTTCCGTCGATGCAAACTCATACGTAAACATGGGAAGGTACAATCAGGGGAATGGCGATGGCATATGAAAAGCCCAAGCAAGTCCTTCACATTGCTTTGCATATTAGCCATTAGGGGTACTACTGTGATTTTTTTTTATCTAAACAATTAGATAAATATAAAAAAATTGATTATGATTTATAGAAAAGAATAGGTTACTAATATATGAATGGTTTTCTATCCATTAAAGCAGGTTAATAATTTTTTTGAACTCAACAAGTGTCGTAATGAAAAAAACGGATGATATTAATACTAGAAAATACAAGTTCAAATCGTTTTGTTTACAAGGTGTATGCACATTGTCAAAGGGTTAAAAGTATTTATGAACATATACTACCTTATAATCACTTTTAGACTATTCAAAAAAATGTTTTTAAAAATATTTTCAGTAGAAAAGTGGACGATCTTCATCTTAGAAGACCCGAATTCAATCGCTTTCAATCGCTTTATCTGCAAAGTGTGTGCATTCTTAAAAAAATTAAAAATATATAAAAATAAATACTACTATAATCACATGATATTTTAGTTAATCGAAAATTTCTCACCACTCTTACTTTTATATGTTATAATAATTTTTGAATTTTGAGTATTTTAATAATTTAATATTGTAAGATTAATATAATACTTTGAAAATTATTATTAAGTATTAACCGATTACTATCTGAAACATTAATATTAAAAACAAACGTTTGAAAATAAACAAATTGTAACTAACTAAAATTTATCAATTTATGTAAATATTTTTATTTTTTAAAAAATAAAAACATTTTAATAATAAATTAATATAAATGGCATTAGTGTATTAGTTAAAAATTAAAATCATTATTGTTTTTCTAATGAATACTTTTATTTTATGTGTTTAATATTAAAATAACATGTAAGTATTAGATATTATTATCTAAACATTATTATTTGAATTAAAAATGTTTTATTAGTAATATAACATTGCATTAATAAATTTAGTATAAATTTTAAAATTTATGTTAGGTACTATTATTTGAAAGAAATATATTTACAACAATAGCCAAATAATTGAAAATATTTTTAATTTTTTTCCAAACAAACATTATAACTTTTTTATGTTTTTTTAAAATCTTCATATTGGTTAACCTAAATATTGATATTACATTTGACCGAATTTAATGTCTCGAGTTACTTGGGTACTATTTTTTTTGAACTAACTTAGGTACTAATTTAGAATTTTTGTATTTTCATACTTTTATATGTTTCTTAAATAAAACAAAAAAAATCATTATTTGAAGATCAAATATGAAACTAACAAATTTATATAGAGTATAAGTTTTTTTTCATTCGACTTGTAATTATGAGTGTAACCCAATCTAATTGCAAAGCAGTAGTTTACAATCATGATCAAGAATTTAAAATTTCAAGAAAATTACTGTGTTTTTTAGTTGATTTGATTTTAAAGCTTTAGCTGTTCTTGGTCAAATTTTCTAATAAAAAAGGAAATTAAATAGGACCTAAATGATACTTTTGTCAAAACAAGCACTCCTTTTCACGGAAGCAAATATTCTGAAACATTAGAATTTTGGACAAAACCATTCCATTTACACCACCTTTTTCCCAGTAGGATGATTTGTTTTTTCACATTGATTACCAGGTGAAATCATGTCTTAATTATGATTGGATTAAACTTTCAGTTTTGAGTTTTCCATTTTCTGTGTTTTGCACATGGAAACAAGAAAAACAAGCCAAGTAAAAATGATGATGATTACTATTATTTTGTTCAGCTTCTCTCCATTAAAGGAGGATTCACTTCACACCAATGGATTACGGAGAATTTTCCATTTACAGCACAAGAGAAAAAAAATTTAAAACCTTCCAATTACGATCTAATCATTATCGCACGCCCCCCACTTTGGTGTTTCTTACCTTTTTTCCCATCCTACGTAAACCCTTCTCTTTCTTCTTCTTCTCCAGATTCCATTTTTTTACTGGATATCGTGATCTTGGTAGTAGTTTTAACTTCTTACATGATTCCCATCTTACAAAACTCTCGGATCTTCATTTCAATAACCCATAATTACATACATATGTTTTGCCTTTAGTTCCACTGTTCAGGACAATACCAATGAAGACTCGGAGCTTGCTCATCCGAAAAGAAATTGCAAGCTTCATCGTCTGCAGTGAAGAAATTGTGTTCTTCCATCTTCACATACTGTTGGGGCTGTTGATAGGTTGTTTTGATGAAATTGAAGCAATCCATGGAGGACGGTGAAGAAGATGTAGTCGACGATATCAACAGTGGAGAAATAGCCGCGTTGTTGTTGTTGACGATGATGTCTTCATTCAAGATAGCACTCGAGTCACTGTCCGATGACCCGTCTTTCATGTCCGGGAAAAGGGTGGCTCCGCCAATTGATCCATTGCTGTGGTTGAAGCTGTCGTAGTTGAGATCTGCAGGCTCAGATGCTTCACTTTGTTCGAGTGTTTTGTTATCAGTAGTTTCGGGCTCGATCATCTCCTCTTTCACCGAAACATCGCTCTCCCCACTCTGCTTTGCCTGCAACTTTCTTATCTGCAGAAAAAATGAACACACTTAAAACAAACCATCCCATATGTTCATATACTATAAGATAAGTGAAATCTTATAATTATTATTGTTATTGTCATTACCTCTTTGAGAAGAGCTTCATTCTCATGCTGTAGAGCTTCATAATTGGCCTTGACAGTATCATAACTATTTTTTAGAACGCCGTAGTCCCTTTCCAATTGCTTGGTCTTCCACCTCGCACGGCGGTTTTGGAACCACACAGCAACTTGTCTCGGTTGCAAACCGAGTTCTTGAGCTAGTTTCACTTTCCTCTCCGGGTCGAGCTTGTTTTCGACCTCGAAATTCTTCTCCAAGGCCTTAACTTGATCCACACTTAATCTCCTCTTCTTCTCGGAAACGTGCCCCGATTCTTCAAGGCAACCTTCTTCATCTAATCCGCCCAACATCGACTGGAACTCCCTGCTGTATATGGGGTTGTTCCTCAGACTATGCTCATCTGCTCCAAAACAAAACAAAACAAAACAAAACAAACATAATTTAGAACCTGGTTTCATGTATAAATAGTAAATCCAAGGGAACTAAATGAAAGTAGGGAAATTGGGATTGTTTTATTGGACCTGTAGTAGGACAGATGGACATCAAACCACCCAGAGAATCTGAGCTGCCAAGTGATCTCTTCATGGTTTGATGAACACTGGAAATTTCAGACAGATCTCTTCTTCTTTGTCTTGAAAAAGGTTGTTGTGGAGTGAATTGTTTTGGTCAGAATCAGATGTTTAATAAGTTTTTTTAAGGGCTCAAAGGGATGTTGTTAGAGAGATTTGGAAGAAGAGTATGACCCTTGTCTAGAACAAGACCAGCTTGTACAAGGTTGGAGTAGTTTACAACTGTACAACAAGCGCTGCCCTCTTTCAATTCCCCCACCATTATATTTCTTGTCTCTCTGCAACACGGTTTCCTCACTTCTCTCAGTTCCCATCCAAAACAAACCCAAGGTTTCAAACGAATTTGTATGAACAATCTCCACAAAATGTGTTTTTTTTTATTACATAATTACAAAATGTTGATGAAGATGGAGAAGAATGGGAAGGGGAGTTTTGAGTTTGGGAAATCAGAACCCAGCTGGTTTTAACCAGTTGCTATCGGTTTAAATAAAACTAGAGATGGGTTAGAATCTGACCGGGGTTAGGTACACACTACACCACTCAAGGTTTGGCTAAATGCAAATTAACACAAAATTCATTCCAAATGCAATTTTCTTTTCTTTACCGTTTTTTCTTTTCTTTTTTAGTGGGTAAAAGATAAAAATGAAACGACGAAATGTGTATTTGGAAAGCGGTGGTACGGCTCGGCTCATTACGGCTTGGCGCCGTTTATTTTATGGGCATACAATATTTTAGGATAAAAAATATAGTATATTATTTCAAGGTGTTTCTTGCCCACTTCCCTGAAATCATCAATCGTATGGGTTTAAACGTTAGTTGAAGATACGCCGGATTCAGAAGATTTGGATAATTTACCATTAACAGGTTGGTCAAAGTAATAAGTAATTTATATCGTTTAAATATATTTTAAATTTTAAATTTTTATATATATAAATTTTTTTATTAAATAATTCAACCACTAAAATTAAATGCACAATACAAGTCAATTTAATATTAGTCTAACTCGATTTACTGGTACAACAAATTTCATTTTTGGGTTACGTCTTGAAGCCTAAATTATAAATTGTCTTAGAAATAAATTCCATTGTTCGAATGGAACACAGAGGGCCACCAAAAAGAATCAAAATCATGACACTGTACTCTAATTGAGTTAAAGTGAAGCCAAAAGCTAGGCTCTGATCTAAGTTGATGGGACTTGGAGTATTAATGGAGATTATCATCACTTCCGGAGCTTAAATCCGCTAAAACAGAAACCCACAACAATTCCATTATCGCTGAATCTTTCTTCTTCCCCTGGTAAACAATGTTTCTGAATCAAAACGGATTCATTACTCAATAAATCTTCAAACCAAAATATATGTTTTGGTCCAACTGACTCCTTGTGGTGAAGAACAACTGCTGAGTTCTTATCATGTATTGTCAACTTTACAGCACAAGTGGGACTGTGGGAGAACTTGGCACTAATATTTGGACGTTTTTCAGTCACATCGTAAACCATGAATATGGATAGCGAAAAGAATCGAAACCCTAAAATATATAGAAACCATAATGATCGTCAATGGAAAACCATGAAAAAATTGGTTGATGGTTTATGAAAAAACAGTGGGGACAAATGGATTATTTGTTTGATGACAACAACACGTGTGGGTTGGGGAAACCCAGAGCAAGAAGAAAATGATGAGTTGTGAGCATGTGAGAACTGGGGCACTCCTCACATAAAAAGTTGGATTTTTGGTTTGAAAACAACCGAGAATTGCTCTCTACACAGGGAAACAAAAGCACATCACAAAAGAAAGGATGTCTGCGGTGATGCCAAAGATGGCCCCTTGAATCATCCCAGTCACATTACAAAGATCTAATCAAAGTGTTGCACACCTCCAACTGTTAGTTTTTCAAACTGGAAAACCTGATGAATAATAGATTCCAGATTGACTGGTAAAAATTTCAGAAAGAATTTTGTAGGGATTCATGTACTCATCATGGATGTATGGAAATTATGACAATGGCCCCCCTTAGCTTGTTGATTTGGGTAATGAGGACTCCTTTGAACAAAGTTACAAAAAGCAAAAAAATAAAATAAAAAAATGAGTGCAGAAAATGATTAATTTGCCCCCCAAGAGAATATGAGTCATCAGTGCATATCCAAAACAGGAACACATGAGAATATGGTGGCATGTACCCCATGTTTTTGCCAACCTTATCTCCCTAAACATCTGATCAACTTATATGGAACAGTGAATCCTCAACTTGTACGCCTCCAAGTTGTTTCTGGATTTACTTTCAGTCAATTTTGAAGCATGAGAAAAAGGTTCATGGTGATTTATACTAACAGATACCTTTTCCTCCTACTGCATACAGAAGCAAACATAAGACTGTATTCAAAATTGTTTTTTCATAAGGGTATTTTACCCATATTTTAGAAAGCAGGAAAGAGAGATCTTTTTTTGTCTTTGGATAGCTGCAAAGTCCAAAGTGCTCTGAACAACACCATACAGAATCTAACAATGGAAAAGAAAAAAAAGAATAAAAAGGGAAAAATAAAAAGGTTCACTTGGTGGATGGGCTTTTTGGAGTACCCTTAATGGTAGGCAGCTTTACTCTTCTTTTTTTTGCTTTCTTTTCTGTTGTATGAGTGCTGTCCAAAGGCTAAGTTGAAATGTAAGGGAAAGCGGATTTCGACTTTGTTCAGTTTGTTCATTCAGTTGTTTTCGTAACATAAGCCAGCACGGGTTGATTCAGTTGGTGGAGTACTCATTAGCATCTTGATGATAATCAAGGTTCGAAATTCACTAATGACCTCATTTGGCCTATAAAAAAAATCTCAATATCTATAATTATAATAATCTTGAAGTTTATGTTCGTCTTTTTCTCCATTGCTTGAACAGAGTGCCACAGCTCCAATAAAACAAATTCTGGTTTTGTCTAATTGAACATCCTCAATTTTGAGAGAAGAGAAAATGACATAAATGTTCTATGGTGTTTTCATGTTATCCAATATGAAGTGACAAAGTGAACAATATTTGTAGGATAATTTAGATTAAAATATCTGATAAATGGCAATGCATGCACTGATATATCTTGATTACTCATAACAGTATAATGACATGATGTAATTTCACAAACAAAAAACAGTTTAATTTGCAGAAAAAAAGTGCTGATATAATTATTTTACAGCATAGATTCAAGTATCAAGTTTACATCAGTGCTGCAACAGAAGTTTCTTCCACAACAATTATGAGACATTTCAAGGTCCAAATTGATTAATCACAAAATGCTGCTGGTCTCATTGGCAACTTCTGAAACTATCACCTTCATTCTATAGCATGGAACTCGAACTGTTTGTGTGAGCAAGAAAGCTGAAGATTTGCAGAAGTTGGAGGTACGACTAATGGCAACTCGGAAAGAGAATGAAGAAAACCTATGAACAACTTGAAAAGTTGGCGTCATGTGCCTTGGAGGAGCACTAGGTTTATATGCGTGAGATGTTCTCCTGTAAAGGATCATCATTATATATACTGAGACCATGTAGTTTAAAGTTTTAGTAACTTGGAAAGTAGGTTTAAGTACTTTACAAGTATAATAGAGAGCGAAAGTAAGTTCATATACTTGCCTTGTAAAACGGACGGATTATTAACACTGACACTGCATTTTTCAAAAGAGAAATCAGCATGAACTGTTAGCAGGGTGACACAGCTTCTAATTGCAGACGAATAAATTTACAACCCAGGGTCCATCTAACTATAAATTTCCCCTATGTTGTAAGAAATCACAGAGGAACTTGATATGATTTAGCAGACTCCTAGGATAGTAGTACGAGTAGGCAGTTCAATTGCTAAGTTGAAAACTTGGAAGTGTGGACTAAAACAAATCCTAGGTTGTTTGCCCACCAAGGTTGCAATGTTCCTATATTGCATGTACATGTTTTGCCCGTCTCCCTTCGGTTTATCGTCTTGCCGGTCCCGAGACTCCTTGCAAGCTAATTTTCCGTGGAGCATGTATACTTGGTGCGACCAGGAGTGTCATTCATTCTGTTGTGCGAGAAGTAGCGGGAGTTCAAGGTAGATGCAGATTTATCTTTGAATGAGTGGTGCAAAGGAAAAGAGCAGGTCAAAACTTGGGCATTATGCGGATATATAATTGAAAGATCAATGGGTAACGGTATAACCAGAGGTAAATCTGTTATTTTGCCTCTTAGATCAGATGACCTATCATAAAAAAAGAGTGAACTACACGAATGACCACATAATTATGAGAGATGCTTCATTTTGACCACTATACTTTCAGTTTTGTCATTAAGACCACTTGACCATTTTAGTGAAATCAATCAAGCCACCAACCATTAAAACTTAATGCAGATGATAACGTGACAGTTAACATAAAATTTAGGGTAAACTACATCTATGACCACTCAACTATAGGTTTGATTCTGTTTTGACCATTGATATTTCAATTTTGTCAATCAGATAATTCAACTATTTAAACGGTATCAATTGAGCCATTAGCCATTAAAATCTAACGGAGAGAGTGACGTGAGAGTTAACATAAATTTCTACAATTATACATTTGGTGTCCGTTACTTATATATATATTATATCAATTTGATCATAATTTTAATTTAATTTAATAAATTTAATCTTCCAATTAGATGATGACACATTTGTTATTTGATTGGAGAATTTACTTTTAGATCATTTATTTAATTTAAAAGTCCCTCATCTGTTATGTGACTCTGTACCTAGATATTGAATATAACAGCTCTTCCCTATTCGCTGTTAAGTAGTTAGTAATGCAATTAAGAGTGGTTAGTTTGTTAATAATTAACTTTGGCTTCTCTATATAATGACATCAAGACTTTGTACACACGCACGATAGAAATATATTAAGATCAAAGATTTTACTTTAGTTTTCATTCTTCAAACAGTTTGTTCTTATTTCTTGTTCTTCTTCCTCTTGTTATTTTGTTTAGGTGTTACTAAGGTTCTTACTTATCAATCAACCTCAAGTGTGTGAAGATTCATGCATGGTATCAGAACGAGGATACCATTCCCGATTAGGTTAATCAACAAAATATGTTTGGGTGATGCATCTGTTGCGGCAACTTTTAAACCCTTTACAACTAAAATCATCTCCATCAAATAGTCTTTACAATTGAAAGTGTAGCCTCAACAGAGCATATAGATGGAACAAGAGTCGTTCCCTCTCCATTTATTCTTGATGCAAGCGGTAGCAAGTCACTTATCTTGAGTATGTTGCATATAAATAACAAGATTGAGCCTTGGCTTCATGGTTGCTTTCTTCTACAAGTTCTTTCATGTTATCTGGTTTGATAAGCTGTAAGTCAACGTTTGACATATGAGAGAAGGTACATCACATGTTCTCAGGGATGGACCTAAGGGGTGCTGGGGTAGCCGCACCCCTAAAAATTTCAGGCTTCCCTATATTTTATATATTTCTTTTGTATTTTCTATTGATAATCTAATTCTGCGCCCCTAAACTCTTGTAATTTTGTACCCTACATTTTTAATATAGTTTTCTGATAGTTTGCACCCCTTACATGAAATCCCGAGTCCGTCCCTGCATGTTCTCAACAATACGGATGATACATCTGCATTGTTTTTTAAAGAGTTAAAGAAAAAGATGAGAGATTATCTTACCCACATACAAAATATTTGTGATAGTTTGACCGCATGTGGACATCCACTTACTGAAACAATGCATATTTATGCATGTGGAGCACATAAGTTTATATTGTTTGCGGAGGTTAATATATAGAGTTATATTTTGATGTGAAAAAATTACCCTTCATATTTAAGCTATAAAATTTAAAATCTAAATTTCTAGCCCTAACGCCCTAAAACCTAAAGCTTAAACCCTAAACCCTAAACTCTAAATTCTAACTATAAATTTTAAATTCTACACCCTACAACCTTAACCCCTAAACCCTAAATCACAACCTTAATCTCTAAACTATAAAATTGAAAGTTTACACAAACTTGTGTATCAAAATATTTGCCTAATATATATGCTATTGTACTTTGATATTAAAATATAAAAATTCGTTGTGAACAATAGTAGTTATTTTTATGTATTAGTAATTTGTAATTTTAAATTTTCTATGATTTCTAAATGTAGCTTTGATGACTTAACAATTCACTTTTGGCTTACATGATATCATTGGCAAAGTCAAATGGACACTTGACACTCCAACATATATTTTCTAAAAAAATATTTAAAAATTTTATGAAAAATAAAAAAAATTAACACCCTTAAAAATATTGATACCACTTAAAGGAAAACACTCACATTTTACCTGTCCAGCTTTAAAAAAACTCTTTATAGAACTTTAAATAATAAAAAATTATATACTACTATTGTAATTTAAAATTTCTAGCTATGTCCCTACATGCTGTTGTATTTGTTGTTAGTTAGTAAACTATCAAATTTAAATTTTTAGATCGGTTCCTGATTTTAATGTTTATATCTTGACAATGCCTTGAGTGTGAGAAAATATATGAAATTTGTGGCTTTGTTGAATGATTTGTTTATTAATTAATTAAAGAACTCATTCTTTTGCAAATTGAAGATATTTTAAGATGATTTTTTTTGTATTGATTCATTTTTTTGATGTCACTCCCAAATTTGAAGAAAGTCTTATAGAAAGAATGTTAAGTTGGGGGAAGAGTGCTCTTCAACACATTTATAACACCAATGCTTGTTATTATCTTTTGTAACTCTGGATAACAGAAAATTAAGTCGTCTGTTTGAATATTTTTAAGTAAATTATCTAAATAGACAACAATATTATAGCAGTTGTTATGTTTGATTGTAACTGTGTTCAAATTAGATTTGGAGAAGCAAAATTTAAATTTTATGATATTGAAGAGTTAGGTAACGAATCACAAGGTTGAATTACATATTTAAAAATATGAATTCTTTCTCCATGCATGATTCACTAGGCAATGTGATTATTATTGTTTCCTCTTAATTGTTGCTCTATTTTATGTCCACATATGGTGTCACGGTTACGGATATTATAGATGTTATGTAACACATAACGGTTTATAAATGTGATTAATATTTTAAAAAATCACAATATTTTTAAATTACGAATACGATCACGGTTCGTAATGACCTTGAAAACCATGACCACTGTAATGTGATGACTTTGTAATTTAATACCATGCCAAGACTTGAACTCAGCTTGACTGAAAAAGTTTAAAATTTTTGGAGTTGAGGCTGCCCTATAACATCTTTCCCTACATTCCACCAACTAATTGTCTAAAAATAACATAGAAGTATGTAATCACTAATTTTATTCGGGTTATCAACCTATTTTATATTTTAATTATTACAATAATGGACTTTTGTTATTATGATATTATTACCTATACTACGCTATACTATATTATAACATTAATTAGTATCTTATCATTATTATTTTCCTTTTTCCTTTTCTGTTATTATTATGTCTAATATTTTATTTTTATTAATATTATATTAATATCATAATTATTTATTTATTAATACTATTATATTATTATCCTTATTAATTATTGTTATTGAATTTTTATTATTACGGTTATATGTTATAAAAAGTCAAAACAAAAAATAGTATTATTTTATTAGTTATATTATTAATATTATTATTACCGTTACTATTATTATTATTATATTATTATATTATTATTATTAAACAAAAACAAACAAATAATAAATAATATACAATAAAATAAATAAAGCCCAATATTAAATTATAAAGTCCATTTACATAAATTTAAAAACCTAAAAATATAATACATATTACAAGGCCCGTTTGGAGTCCAAAACAAAAACCCTAATATGATTTTCACTTTTCTTCTATGCACAACCAATGGATCACCGTCATATGAAAATCGATCTGATGGTCCAAGATCAATGCAGAAGAACCTTCCAGAGTCCCACATGCATCACGCACGCTCGTTCAACTATCCCCATATGCCCACGTGCCAAACCTCTTCAGTTCCCCGCGTGCGTGGAGTTCACGCTCGTGACCGTTCCTCTCCTTGGCTCTTCAGTGGCCTTCCACACATGCGCGTAGACAACACCGCTTCCCCCATATGAGCTAGTATGACAGCCATACCAAGCAACAACAATAGTGGTCTCCTCCTCCAACCCGATCACTACATGCAACAAAAACAAAAGACAATAGTGATAGCAATATCAGAATTGTAGAGGCATGCAACCATAAAAAACCAAAATTTCAGAGACAGTTTCAGATCAACACATGAATACAAACAAATCTCAAATGGCAACCAATAATCATTTTGTAGTTTCTTTTTCATTTTCTTAAATACATGTAATTACGAGTATATATCAAAATTCAATCTCATTGTAACCCTGATTTGAGCATTCGAAACATCAATACAACAAGAAGAGCATTTTGGAGGTATATATTTTTAGTTGCATGCATAAAAAAGAATAGAGTAAAGTTAGGGTAGAGGTTATCTTCTGACGGTTCGTCTTTTCAAACCGTTCAAACTTCTTCTCAGATAAGAAGCTATGGCCTTTGTGCCGTCGTAGAGAATCGGTAGGGGAAGAGATCGTGTCTGTTTTTTTAGATCGACCAATGAGTGGCTTTATGGTTGCGGTTTTTCAACAAAATATGGATTTTTGGTTTGTTTTGAAAGAAATCAAAAGAGGGTTTGTTTTTTAAAAAAGGTTTTTTAGGTTTTTGAGGTTACCGGTGTCGATAGCCGTGTAACACCCCGATCTCGATTCAGATATAAAGTTTTACATTCGGGTCTCCCAAAACTAACCCATCAAAATTTCTTATTTTAAAACCACAAGTTTGACAATTCTCAAAACAATCGATTCCATAAATCCATTTAATTAAATAACATTAAAAGAGTTTACAAAATAAGAGCTCCAATTAAAATACACCGTTTGGCCAATAATAGTAAACCAAATAAAGTTACAGACTCGACCGTGGTAAGGTCCTATGAATACAATTAGTCCAAACTAAAACATCAAGTATTGTACTTTGAAGCTGGCTCGGTGCTGGGAAATCCTCATCGACGTGCTTCTCTGAAAAAAACTTGTCAACCTACGCACGAAAAAACCACAATTTCGTACGTTGAGCTAACAAAGCTCAGTGGTACATTTCTACTCTACCACAATTTATGAATATCATAAAACAAGCATGTATGATAATATAATTAAGAGTGCACATAAAAGCTTCTTAAATATAAGGATCATCTTCCAGCCTACCCTAGCCAGAGGTCACCATTTATGTCTCAAGATACCACTAGAATATAAGGAGCCTCACAAGCCATCCCATGCTTACCATACTCGAGGTCACACAGCCCATCGAGTTACTCAAGCTCACACAACCCACCAAGTTATGCATTCCATACCCTGATCACATAGCCTAAGGGTAAAATAGGCAATATCAATTATCCATATAGCAACGTAAAATAACATACATTCCCTAACAATGGCCAACGAAGCCCTACATTACCCGTACTCATACAGCCGTCGGGTTAGCTATGATCACATAGTCGTCGGGTTAATGGACCATATCCAGATCACCATAGCCGTAGATACATCCTAGACATACTTGGATCACAAAAGCCACAAGCAGACTTTATGTAACGACCCAGATTTTTGAGTTAACAATGGGCGTTGACCCGGGTCTTGGACCAATACGTCGGGTTGAATGCTCAGTTTATGTTGGGCCTTGTTGTTGGGCTTTAGAGACCTTCATGTGTTGTTGGGCTTAAGTGTTGGGCCTTGGGTGGTTGAAATAATTTAGATGTGAGGGCATTTGGGTAATTTCCCCCTCAAATGAAGGTAAAGGCTGATGCTCATTAAGGGGGCTGCCATTGTGTAAGGGGAGTGAAGTCATCCTTGTTTTCTCTCTCTTTATCTTCTTCCTCAAAATTTCTATCCCCAAACCTAAAGTTTTAAGGGAAGCTTACTGTTTAGAGTTGGAATCTCAGATTGGTGATCAAGAAAAGTTTAATCAGCACACAAAGATCTATCTATCAATGTGTATATCCCCAAAGTTGGTGGAAGTTGGATTTGGAAGCTTGGAGCAAGAAAAGTGGTGGCAAGAGCTTGAGGAGAGCTTTATTTCGAGATTTGCTTGCTTAAGATCAGTACATTTCTGACTCCTACATTTCATGAGCCTCATAAGATGATTGCCTTGCTTGGTTTTATGTTTATGAGTAGAAAAGTTAGGGTTCTTGAGCTTTAAAACCCCTCAAATGGTAAATCACGTTTTGGGTGTTACATTTAGTGGTATCAAAGCTTAGGTTTAGTCGGTTCTAAGAAACTTCGGGGTGGTATAGAGGTCGTGGTAAGGTGTCTAGTGAATACAAGTCCCTAAATTTAAGTGTACTTTATAAGACTAGAATCTTGATGTGCCACCTTGTTTGTTGTGTTTTAGAAAAAGGAGTTGATAGAAGGTAGAACCGGTAGTGGAGAGGCGAGTTACTTTCGTGACCTTACCTCTACCTTCTTGCATGTGGTTTAAGCTATTCCGAGGCAATCTGAGACGTCTCGCAAGACCCTTGTAGAGAGACTTCATCGTTTTGGGCCTAAGAGTTTTGAAGGCTTGGGCGAGGATGACCTTATCAAGGCTGACCAGTGGTTGTGCAACACACAAAGAATCTTAAGACATATAAAGGGAAGCCCGGAAGATGATCTTGATTACATTGTTTCCCTTCTTAAGGGTAATGCACACGAGTGGTGAGAGACCGTAGAGTTGTGTCTAAAGCCTGAACGACTGATATGTGATATCTTTGTGGATGAGTTTTAAAAGAAATACATCAGTGAGATACACATGGATGAGATGAGGGACCAGTTTTTGCATTTGGTTAAGGGAGATCGAACGGTGTTTGCTTATGAGCAAAAGTTTCTGCGTTTGAGCCGTTATGCTCCAGAGTTGGTTGCACGGAAGAGTTGAGGTGCAAGAGGTTTAGAAAAGGCTTGAATGTTGACCTTCAGTTGCATGTGACAACGGGTCCGCTTGGGACATTCTCTGAGTTAGCCAATAGTACGAAGGCACTCGAGCGGCTTCAAAGTTCAGCATCTAATTAGTTTGAAGATTCTAGAGGTCGAGATGTGGAGACCCAGAATATCATAGGTCCTCCTCCCTATCCACATAAGAGGTTTTATGCTTCGAGGAGTTCAAAGAGAGTTGCTTTGGACCAGTTACCGAGGGTCGACTTAGGATCTAGATCGAGGGTTCATAGAGGCCCTTTTGTTTTTGCTCTAGAATAGAGTATGAATGGTTTTGTTAGAGCATCGCTTCCACCAGTATGCGAGCATTATGGAAGATATCACCTTGGAGTGTGCTTCTTAATTCGGAGGGTTTGCTATAGGTGCCAGGCACTGGGACACATGGCAAATGATTACCCAGTTAAGGATGAGGATGTATCAGTTCAGTCTCAGAGGTGGGCTACTTCCTATCTTGATCAGAGTTTTGTTAGAGGCAGAGTTAGGGCACCGTCAGGTTATTGAGGTAGAGGTTCCGTGAGATCTACCTCCAGGGTTGGCGTACGAGGCGTTGCTAGACAGCCTGCTACTCAGGCTAGAGATGACAATATTATGATCAATGATATGTCAGGTAAATAAGTTTTGTGTTGGTTCCAGTTGTTGTGATGGTCGTTAGCTCTTTGGTTGTGTAATGGGTTGGTTCTTATGAATGAGTATCTTGGTAAATCTTGGGTTTGTTGTTGCTTTAGATGGCAATCAGAAGTACATCCTTTGCTAGATAAGGTTTTATCGTAGATAGTTGTTGAGAGTGCATGTGTGTCGTAGGATGTGAGTGAGAAGTCTTAGGTTGCTTGAATCTAGTTGTTAATGTTAGATGTGTAAAACCTTAACCTCTCAACGATATACGTTGTGCTGGCTCAAGGAATGTCTTATAGGTTACAAGGTGTTCTTAGCTTGCGTTGTAGATATGAAAGTTGGGAGTTCCTAGCCTTAGTGTTGTGAGTGTTTTGAGGGTATGAGGGTACCCTTGGTAAATGAGCAATCTTAGTGATTGATTATGGTTTAGAACCGCGATAAAGGTAAGGTTGAGTTCGTTGTTAGTGTCCATTGCTATATGGTATGGTACTTAACGAACTCCTTGTTGGGGCACAATTGTGCAAGCGACCAAGTGGGTGTCATTGCCAAGTGTTTTGCCGAGATCGTGTCTGCGTGAGGATAGCTTGTATGGTGGCTTCAGTTGTGTTGAGCCGTAGTACAATAGTGGAAGACTACTGCAAGTTTCGGGAGATATGAGGCCTTGTTTTGGCCATAGAATATGAGAGCTTCGCGCATGGTTTGTCGGAGTAAAGGTACCGTAGAGAAAAGTAAATGAGGGTTGTGATGTTCATGGTTGAGGTCTTAAGGGCGAATCGTGAGGATAGTTGCTTAGCTTGTGCACCTGTTGAGCTAGATTTTATGGGGTTGAATGACTGTCCAATTGAGTTTAACCAAAGTTGTTACCGGTTAAGGCAAGCAGTGTGGAAGTTATCAGAGTGGCGTAGCAGAAATGTGGATCAACAGTTGTGTTGAAGGTAACCGGAGGATTACTTTGCAAAGAAATGTTATTAGACGGACCAATTGGCGATCCTTGAGAACAGTTAGATGGCTTTCTATATTTGATGGTTGAGACCAAGGCAGGGGTTAGGAAGAAGGTGTTTAAACCTTCGCAAGTAGAATGGCTCAGTTTTGGGTTGCTTGTGTGAGTTCCTAAGTGACGATGGTCATTTCTCGGAATCAAGTAGATGAAATCGTAAGTGATTTTCGATCTTGTTGAAAACAAGTTTGGATAAAGCAAAGTTTCAGGTTCTGACTTGGTGGGTCAAGTCTGGAGAAAGAAGCTATTAGTTTAATGTAGATTGATGATAATGATCGATTGTTAGGGTTCTTCTTGTCCTTTAATGGCTTGACCGGGGTATGGTTGTTAGATGTGATGTGTTTCCAACAGTGTTTTGTGGAAGTAGTGTAACGTTTTAGACATAGATGAAATCTAAGTTTAGTTTGGTTAACGGATGCTAGTAGGAAGTTTGGTTAACTGGGATAGAATCCTTTAGAGGTGGGCTCCTTAAGTTGATGTTTGAACAGCGTGGCTCAAGGTTGGTTATGTTACCAATCGTAGCGGTTCGTCATAAGTGTCGTTGGTTGCCGAAAAAGAGTCGTTGGAAATCTCAAGAGAAGTGTTAATAGCGTGTGGTTTAGTGCCATGGTTCTGATTAAGGTAGATTGATGGAGAACTCTCCCTAATCAAGGTGATCCTATTTGAATGGTGAAGTGGTTAGATCTGTTTTGGTTACATCTCTCTTGTATCCATCTAAATTTCGAGGACGAAATTTCTTAAAGGAGAGGAGAGTTGTAATGACCTGGATTTTCGAGTTAACAATGAGCGTTGACCCGGGTCTTGGACCAAAACATCTGGTCGAATGCTCGATTTATGTTGGGCCTTGTTGTTGGGCTTTAAAGACCTTTATGTGTTGTTGGGCTTAAGTGTTGGGCCTTGGGTGGTTGAAATAATTTAGATGTAAGGGTATTTGGGTAATTTCCCCCTTAAATAAAGGTAAAGGCTGATGCTCATCAAGGGGGCTGCCATTGTGTAAGGGGAGTAAAGTCATCCTTGTTTTCTCTCTTTATCTTCTTCCTCAAAATTCCATCCCCAAACCCAAAGTTTTGAGGGAAACTTATTGTTTAGAGTTGGAATTTCGGATTGGTGATCAAGGAAAATTTAATAAGCACACAAAGATCTATCTATCAAGGTGTATATCCCCAAAGTTGGTGGAAGTTGGATTTGGAAGCTTGGAGCAAGAAAAATGGTGGTAAGAGCTTGAGGAGAGCTTCATTTCGGGATTTGCTTGCTTAAGGTTAGTACATTTCTGACTCCTACATTTCATGAGCCTTATAAGATGATTGCCTTGCTTGGTTTTATGTTTATGAGTAGCAAAGTTAGGGTTCTTGAGCTTTAAAACCCCTCTAATGGTAAATTACGTTTTAGGTGTTACACTTTACCTGAGGTCACTCAGCCAATCAGGTTACTCGAGTTCACATAGCCCATCGAGCTTAGTTTCATTATCCTGATCATATAGCCCAAGGATAGGTTTCTAACCGCATCCAAATCACATAACCCATGGATATGTCGAATGTACTCGATCACATAGCCAAAAGTACACATCCCCTTAAATAAGTGCTCTTGCACTGACTCTAGGACATCCGGATTCTTAACCAAGACACATAAGATAACATATGCTCCCCGAGAATCCATACATCTTACCAAGAGATAAGAGGTATCAAACCAACCATTACAAATGCCTCCAAGGCATATTTTATTTGTTATAATAATTAATATATGTCTTTAAGCTCATACACAACATTCTCATTAGATCATCTCCTTATTTATAGAAACTAGTCCATATGGGCGCCCCTTTGGCCCACAGCAAGGATCCCAATCTCCACACAACATCAACCGATCCACCATGGATCCTTATCGATTATTAATACGAGCAATCCACTCAATAGAACCAAGCCATTAGCCATTTATTCCACATGTGGGTTATAAACATTGATTTTTTAGTTTTAGAATTCTTTTTATACCTTTAAACACCCATCGGGCCTTATACCCTGAATTATAGAACCTCCGAAAGCAACCTCAAATTTCTTGGGCAGATTACCTTACGCGTACCGATACACCTACAAGGGTATCGTTACACCTCTCTAGGTACCGGTACTCCTACTCGAGTATCGATACTAAAATTAGGTTCGAATAAATTTGGTCTTTACCCTATACTGATACGCCAACCCCCGTATCGGTACTCAGTACCGATACGCAAAGCCCCGTATATATCCCTAAGCTGTACCGGTACTCATCTGAATGCGTATTGGTACACGAAGGCCTCTCCAAGAAATGGAACAATGGTACCGATACTCTCCTAACGTATTGGTACACTAAAACGCCACTGGAATTTCTACCAAGAATAGGGTACCGATACGTGACATGTTATACCGGTATGCCCCTCACAAAACGCCCATCTTTCATACAAATATGTACCGATACGGACCATCCCGTATCGGTACGCAAGCCCAGATTTCAAAACCTAAAGCTCGGGATTTTTCAATCCCAGACATTAACCTAGATGTATAAGCCCCAAAACATTCCTACGTGTTATTTAGAGTATATTAGGTGGTTTGCTACCAATTTTATACCTTAGCAATACTTAATTTTTGATTTGCCATTAAAATGGTTTAAAGCTTCTAAACCTTAACTTTGCAACCCAAAACCATAAATCACACAAAGCAATCATTTTAGGATCCTCATAAAATGAATGTGTCAGAAATATACTAACCTTAAGGAAAAAATTCCTGAAATAAATAAGCAACCAAGTTTTTCCCTCTTCCTTTCCCTTATCCAAGCTTCAAACTCTTTTTCCACCAATACTAGAGATGTTTACCTTGAATGAAAGATCTTTGCATGCTGAAAATTTTTCTCTTGATGACCAATTTGAGATTCTTCTCAACAAACTCCAAGATTCCATCTTTTCCCTTTGAGTCGAGGGGTTGTTTGAAGGTGAAGAAGATGAGAAGCTAGGGGGAACAACCATGACTTCACCCACTTCTCTTTTTGCATGAGAAATAAATGGAATCAACCTTTATCCAACTTTTAGGAAAATTACTCCTTTGCCCTTTCTTTAAAATCTTCCTCATCTAAACTTAACCCAATATCCAAGCCCAATATCTCAGCCTGATAAGCTCTGAACATCTGACTCGACGTGTTGGTCTAAGACTTGGGTCAACACCCATCGTTGACTAAAAAATCTAGGTCGTTATAACTCTTTCATCCTTCAAGAAATTTCATCCTCAAAATTTAAACGGATGGAGAATATGAAACCAAAACAGATTCAAACACTTTGCCATTCAAACGAGATCACCTTGATTAGGGAGAGTCCTTCCCCAACCTACCTTAGTCAAAGCCATAACACTAAACCACTTGTTCTCAACACTTTTCTCGGGAATTCTAACGACCTAATCAACACAACCATTAACACTCACAACGAACCTTAAAGCAGGGAAACAAACCAACCTCAAGCTATGTTATCCAAACACCAATCTAAGGAGCTCATCTCTGATGAATTCTACCTCGGATAATAATTCTTTCAACCAACATCCGCTATTCGAAAACCTGAAATTAAACTTCATCTATGTCTAGAACCCTGCACCACTCCTATAATATATTGTCAGGAACACAATATATCTAACAACCATACCCCGATCAAATATTAAAGGACATGTGAAACCTTGACAACCGAACCTTATCACCAATCTAACTTAAACCGACTGCTCTTTTCTCCAGACTTGGTCCACCAAGATGAGACTTAAAACTTCACTTTATCCAAACTTACCTCCCACACGAACGAAAATTACTTACGGTTTACGGTATTTCTACTATTCAGACTATTTGATGTTGAGAAATGACCGCTGTTACATACGAACTCCCTCAAGCAACCAAAACTAACTAGTCGATCCTCAAGGATCTAACCATATTCTCCTAAAAAATCATTTAATTTCAACCAACGGTTGTACAAAAACATATAACAGTTCTAAAAAATCTTCAAATGGCCCCTCTGACAATATTTCTTTACAACATAACATTACAAACGTTTGGTTACTCACAACATAGCTGTTAAACCCACACTTCCGCTGCGCTACTCTGATATCTTTCATGCTGCTTGCCTTACCTGAAGACGCTCACCTCAAGATGGTGCACTAGCCAGCCTAACGTCTTCATGGCCTGTCCAAAGGCTTCAACCAACACTCCGACCACGCTTATCACAACCTTCATTTACCTTTACTACGGTACCTTACTATGTACAACATACAGAACTCTCTCATTCTATAACCAAAACAAGGTCATCGATATCATAAAACAAGCAACAGTTTTTCACCGTTACACCTCGGCTCAACACATCTAAAGCCACTACACGAACCACCTCAACACAAACATATTCAAAGATGGGACACTTGGGAACGATATTCGCATGGTCGCTTGCACAAGTGAGTCCCCAACAAAGAGTTTGTTAGGTCCCAAACCACGAAGTGATGGACACTAACAACAAACTCAACCTTACCCCCATTGCGGTTCTAACCCATAATCTAATGGTAAAATTGCCCATTCACCAAGGGTACCCTCATACCCTCTAAACGTCCACAACTCTAAGGCCTAGAAGTTTGGACCATCACATTTACAACACAAGCCAAGAACATCTCGTAACATACAAAACCTTCTTTGAGCTATCATTACGGAACAAAACGTCCACCCTAGAGAGGTAAAGATCCTACACATCTAACACTAACAACCAGATTCAAACAATCTAAAACTTCACAACTTCTCGCTCGTAACTTACGTCATACTTTGCACTCTCAACAACCATCTATAGTAAAAACTTATCTAGTAGAAGATGAAATTCTAATTACCATCTAAAGCAACAACAAACCCAAGATTTACCAAGATACACATTTACAAGAACCAACCCATTACACATCCGAAGAGTTAAACAACTATCTAAAACAACTGGAACCAAAATAGAACTTAATTACCTGACATATCATCGACCGTAACGCGGTCATACTAGTCTGAGCAGCAGGCTATCTAGCAATGCCTCGTACGTCAACCCTAGCGGTATATCTCACAAGACCTCTACCTTGATAACCTGACGGTGCCCTAGCTCTGCCTCTAGTAAGACTCTGATCATGCCGGAAAGTAGCCAACCTTTGAGACTGAGCTGGTGTATCCTCATCCATAATTGGGCAGTCCTTTGCCATATGTCCTAGTGCCCGACACCTATAGTAAATCCTCCGAAACAAAAAGTACACTCTAAGGTGACGTCGGTCGCAATGCTTGCATGCTGGTGGAAGCAACACTCCAACTGAACCATCAGTATCCCTTTCTAGAGTAGAAATTAAAGAGCCTCTACAAACTTTCGATCTAGATCCCGAACCGACTCTCGGTAGCTGGTCTGAAGCAATTCTCTTCGAATCTTTCGAAGCACAACACCTATCAAGTAGATATGAAGAAGGACTTATAAGATCCTGGGTCTCCATATCATGGCCCCTAACATCATCTGTCCTATCGGCTGTCGTATCCTGAAGCCACTCTAGTGCATTCGCACATATTAGCTAGTTCTGAAAATGTCCCTAGAGGACTTGCTATCACGTGCAACTAGAGCTTAACTCAAACCTTGTTTGAACTTCTTGCACCTTAACTCTTCCGTAGCAACGAAATCCAGGGCATAACGACTAAAACACAGAAACTCCTGCTCATAAGCAAACACTGTCCGATCTTTCTAAACTAAATACAAAAATTGGTTCTTCATCTCATCCACATGTACCTTACTGATATACTTCTTCCGAAACTTATCCAAAAAGATATCCCATATTGAGAGTGTAGGCTGTAGACCCAACTCAACGATCTCTCACCACTCGTGTGCATTGCCCTTAAGAAGGGAGACAATGTAATCAAGATCTTCCTTCGGGCTTCTCCTCATCTGTCACAAGATTCTCTGTGTATCGCACAACCACTGATCAACCTTGATTGGGTCATCCTCACCCAAGCCCTCAAAATTCTTAGGCCTAAAATGATGAAGCCTCTCTATAGGGGTCTTGCGAGACGTCTCAGATTACCTCGGAATGGCTTGTACCACTTGTAAAAGGGCAGAGGTAAGATCACGAAAGTGACTTGCCTCTTTATTATCGATTTCCCCTTCCATAAACTCTTTTTGAAACACAAGGAAATAAGGTGGCACATCAGGATCCACAGTCTTGTAAAGTACAACTCATATTTAGGGACTTATATTCACTAGACACCTTACCACGACCTCTATACCACCCCGAGGTTTCCTATAACCGACTAAACCTAAGCTCTGATACCACTAAATGTAACACCCCGATCTCTTTTCAGATCTGAAGTATTACATTCAGGTATCCCAAAATTGACCCATCAAAATTTCTTATTTTAAAACTACAAATTTGACAATTCTCAAAACAATCGATTCCATAAATCCACTAAATTAAATAACATTAAAAGAGTTTACAAAATAAGAACTCCAATTAAAATACACCGTTTGACTAATAATAGTAAACCAAAGAAAGTTACAGACTCGACTGTGGTAAGGTCCTATGAATACAATCAGTCTAAAATAAAACATCAAGTATTGTACTTTGAAGCTGGCTCGGTGCTGGGAAATCTTCCTCGATGTGCTTCTTCGAAAGAAACCTGTCAACCTACGCACAAAAAAACCACAATTCCGCATGTTGAGCTAACGAAGCACAGTGGTACATTTCTACTCTACCGTAATTTATGAATATCATAAAACAAGCATGCATGATAATATAATTAAGAGTGCACATAAAGGCTTCTTAAATATAAGGATTATCTCCTAGCCTTCCCTAGATAGAGGTCATCATTTATGTCTCAAGATACCACTAGAATATAAGGAGTCTCATAAGCCATCCTAAGCTTACCATACCTGAGGGTACACAGCTCATTGAGTTACTCGAGCTTACACAGCCCACCGAGTTATGCATTCCATACCCTGATCACATAGCCCAAGGGTAAAATAGCCAACATCAATTATCCATATAGCAACGTAAAATAACATACATTCCCTAACAATGGCCAACGAAGCCCTACATTACCCATGCTCATACTATCGTCGGGTTAGCCATGATCATATAGCCGTCTGGTTAATAGACCATATTCGGATTACCATAGCCACAAATACGTCCTAGACATACTTGGATCACAAAAGCCATAAGCAAACTTTACTTGAGGTTACTCGGCCAATCAGGTTACTCAAGTTCACATAGCCCATCGAGTTTAGTTTTTTATCCTGATCACATAGCTAAAAGATAGGTTTCTAACCGCATCCAGATCACATAACACGTGGATACGTCAGATGTACTCGATCACACAGCCCGAAGTACACATCCCCTTAAATAAGTACCCTTGCACTGACTCTAGGACATTCAGATTCCTAACCAAGACACATAAGAAAACATATGCTCCTCGAGCATCCATACATCTTACCAAGAGATAAAAGGCATCAAGTCAACCATTACAAATGCCTCCAAGGCATATTTCATTTGTTACAATAATTAATATATGTCTTCTAAGCTCATACACGACATTTTCATTAGATCATCTCCTTATTTATAGCAACTAGTCCATATATGTGCCCCTTCGGTCCATAGCAAGGACCCCAATCTCCACACAACATCAACCAATCCACCATGGATCCTTATGGATTATTAATACGAGCAATCCACTTAATAGAACCAAGCCATTAGCCATTTATTCCACATGTGGGTTATAAACCTTGATTTTTTTAGTCTTAGAATTTATTTTATACCTTTAGACACCCATCGGGCCCTATACCCCGAATTATAGAACCCCCGAACGCAACCTTAAATTTCTTGGGCAGATTGCATGGGTAACGGTGTACCCCTCTAGGTATCGGTACTCCTACTCTAGTAACGATACTCAAATTAGGTTCAAATAAATTTGGTCTTTACCCTGTACTGATATGCCAACCCCCGTATCGGTACCCAGTACTAGTACGCGAAGCCCCATACCGATCCCTAAGCTATATCGATACTTCTCTAAATACGTACCGACACACGAAGGCCTTCCCAGGCAATAGAACAGTGGTACCGGTATGCCCCTAGAGTACCGGTACACTAAAACACCACTAGAATTTCTACCAAGCATAGGGTACCAATATGTGGCATGCTATATCGGTACGCCTCTCACAAAATGCCCCTCTTTCATACAAATACGTACCGATAAGGGCCATCCCCTACCGGTACACGAGCCCATATTTCAAAATTTGGAGCTTAGAATTTCACAATCCCAGACATTAACCTAGATGGTTGAGCCCCAAAAAACGTTCCTACATGTTATTTAGAGTATAATAGATGGTTTGGTACCAATTTTACACCTTAGCAACACTTAATTTTTAATTTGCCATTAAAAGGGTTTAAAGCTTCTAAACCTTAACTTTGCAACCCAAAACCATAAATCACACAAAGCAATCATTTTAGGATCCTCATGAAATGAAGGAGTCAGAAATGTACTGACTTTAAGCAAAAAAATCCTGAAATGAATCAACAACCAAGCTTATTCCTCCTCTTTTCCCTTATCCAAGCTTCAAACTCAACTTCCACCAATACTAGAGATGTTTACCTTGAATGAAAGATCTTTGCATACTGAAAAACTTTCTCTTGATGACCAATCCGAGATTATTCTTAACAAACTCTGAGATTCTAACTTTTCCCTTTGAGTTGAGTTGTTGTTTGAAGGTGAAGAAGATGAGAAGCTAGGGGGAACAACCATGACTTCATCTACTTCACTTTTTGTAGGAGAAATAAAAAGCATTAGCCTTTATCCAATTTTTATTTTTTATAGTTTTTATTTTAAATGGGTTAAAACCCTTCCGCCTCGATTTTGTCCCCAAAAATATATTTTTGTTTCAATTTAACCCCAAATTACAGTGATTCAATTCCCCTTTTCCCATTTTTAATTTATTTGGGTTTTTATTTTGGCCTCATGCATGCATATTTAATTTCTGCCCCTGATTTTATTTCCTTTATATTTCAGTCCTTTTTATGTTTAGGTGTTTATATGTTTATTCGATAATATATGTGTTTTATTTGTTCAAGTTGATGCTTCGTTCGATACTTACGTGAATTTGTTTATTCGCACTGCGCATGTAATTTATGCTTATATATTATGTATTATTTTGTGTTATTGTTGTATGTATAGGTCTTTTAAAATAGTTTAGACTTTTAGAATCCATTTTAATTAATTTGAAACATACCTTTGGCTTAATGGGGTGTGTGTTTAGATTAATTAAAATGAATCTAGCATGAACATGCACATGTTAGAAAGAATAATCAAGTACCCAAAGTGGATGGATATCATTGTAAACAGATCAAAATTTGAAAACCCGATTCCTAGGTTTGCCGCAACAATCAGGAGGATCCGCAAGAGCAAGCTTGGTATGATTTGCATGTTTCTCCTTTGATTCCAAAGTAGGTCGCGAGCACCAACACCAACATACTCATTGTTTCCTATACCATCAATCCATATTGGTACTTTTACCTATAAAAAATATTCGATCAAATCTAATATGCTAAGTCCATATTCATAATTTTGAAAACAATATACCAAAGAATATGATTAAACCAAGAAAATAGATATGAATAGGCTTAAACAAAAGCAACCTTTCTAACTTTAAAGGGCATTGAAGAAGAAAATGAATAATAAAGCATATAATTTAGAAACAAAAGAAGGAAACAATGAAAATACAAGAGTATTTACAACAATTCAAGCTGAAATCAAGTTGCAAATATTTCAGAGATTAAAAATATTCCAATAAAAGTTATCATCTAACTAAAAAATATAATTTTGATCCACTTTATAATTGGAGGAAATATCAAGGTTTCCTTTTGCTGCTAGGAAATGTTTTAACATGCTTCACCGTATCCATATAGCTGGAAGAGAATCCTACTCTATGTTGTTTCTACTCTTTATTTTTCTTTTTTTTTCTTGAACTATACGTGACTAACACCCATATCCAACACATTAGGAGATATATGGCCCTTTAGTAAAGACCCTCCAAATACATGGAAAAACTTTAAAAATTGAACATACTCGTAACTGACATTCACACTAAAGTCGAATTAACACACCTACTAAATTAAGTCAAATTCACTATTTAGCTTGGTTTAAACAATTCTTCCTTTCAATGCATAAAAACAAAAAGTCAATAAAGTTGATTTATTTTCACTCAGCCTTAATAACGAAATAAGAAAAATGAAAAGGTTTAATTATGTCTCCATTCCTTCTCCTCGGCTTTTGAAATTTAGTCCCTCTACTTGTCGTATTTAAAATTCTAATTGATAACAATGTTAATGAACTTTCGTTAGATTTGAATAGATGGCATTCTAATATTCAAAGGTCTAATTCAAAATTTAGAGTCCACTTGATAAAACATATTCCTCTCTAATGAAATTCAATCAATAATGTTATCAATTGGACTTTAATTTTTCAAATCAGAGAAGTTGAGGGATTAAATTCCTGGAATTAAAAGTAGAGGGACTAAATTTTAAAAGATCGAAGAGTACAGAGGACTAGTAGACCAATTTCACCAAATCCATATTAACCTTTTCCATCATGATCAAGCCAAAAAATAATCCTAAAAATAAAAATTTCCTATCATTTTCTCAGTAATCAAACAGGAAGAACTAGGAGAACGAATACATGATTGAAAGGCATTAGCAATTTGTATGTATGAAAGCAATTATTAGAATTCATTACCTCAAAGACTCCATGGCCAATGAACTGTCCAATCCAGCAGAAGAGTTGAACTGCAAGAACAACCTGAAATTGATTTCAATCCAATCTGTTACAATTAAAAAATAGATTGAAACAAGAAGTAGTTGAGAAGTGCACAAGAAGAACAACCAATCAACAATTAGGCAAAATGATAAACCATTTTTAATTTGTTTAGAAATGTAATGGATTGAGATTATAAGCAAAATTTGCAGCTGAGGGGGCTAATAAAGACCAATTTCAATTTATCTTAAAGTCTAAGACCATGCATGGGAATGAAATGGCACCAAAATGATAAAACTTTACACGTTTTAGAATAAATTCCAAACGTCACTTACATTGTAAGCTACCATACAACTAGAATCTAAAAATTAAAGTCAAGCCATCATAGAAAACTTCCAGGGGCTAATTATGTAGTAATATTTATACAAGCAAACAACATGTTTGTCAAAATGCACTGCATAATCCTCTATTAAAATCTAAATGAAAAGAAATTGACCGAAAAATAAAACAAAATTTATAAGAAATCAATACAAAATGGAAATAAAAATTTGTACCTTCTAAGCAAGAGAAAAGCCAACCCGGGTTGCAAGAAAGCTGCTAACAATCCAATAAACCCCACAAAGAAAGACGGCCAAGGTTCTGGCTTTGAAATCCAAACACATGTAAAACACAGTGTAGATCAAAGCTAACAAGAACCCTAAGTTGAAAATCAACGTAACGTGGATTCCAAACAGGGATAAAAACCAAATTAGAAGAAAACAACCCTAATTGAAAAGAAAAAACTAGAGAGGGGGAGAGTACCTTCAGCGACGAGCAAAGGCAGTGGCGATGAGCAGAGGTAGTGGCAATGCAGCAGCAGTAGCAGAGACAACGAAGATGAGGGGGCACGAGCAGCAACATATCAGACGACGGAGAGAGGGGGCACGAGCAGCAGCAGAGGATCGGGAAATATTTGGGAAATTAGATATAGTGCTTGTGATTAAAAAAAGGCTAAACGACTTTTCAGAAATGCAATAGGAGATTTTGCGGCGTTTGACTTACAAATGCCATTAGAGTATGAGTATTTGCGGCGTTTTAATAAAAACGCCACCCTATATCAGTTATAGTGGCATTTTTTTATAAAACGCCACTAAAAGTATGTAAAATTATGGCTCTTTCAATTGAAACGCTACGAAATTTATCAATTGTGACGTTTTTTATTTAAACGCCGCGAGATGTACAAAATTAGCGGCGTTTACTCAAAAAACGCCACTAAATGTGCCGCTAATAACCTACTTTGCTATAGTGGCTTATTTGGATGAATGTTAAATTAATTAAATCAATTTACCATCCCTTAATTATTTTAGGTTAAAATCGGCATTCGACTTATATGAAAGCTTAATCAAAATAATAATCATTGATTCGATTCATTTTAAATAGTATCATTGGCTTAATGGGATGCTAGTTTAAAATTAATCAAATTAATTATTTTGATTTAAGATAATTCATAAAATATGAGGCTTTCCTAGGGTTTAGGATCTTAATTAACTTAGGGTTAATATTAGAATAACCTAGTTAATAATTAGATCATTAATTTAATTTTCATAATTTTCGGCCTTCTTAGGTTAGGACTTTAGTGGGCCTAGGTTTTATGCAATTCTATGCCATGCATTTTAATTGTCATTCATTTAACCTTTAATCCTTTTTTATGGACATCTTGTTAATTAATCAACTTTAATCATAAAAAGGAGGTATTTATTAACTATGAAATTTGTGTCATAACAGTCCTGACTCAATGGATATTGACCGAATACTCGAATTAGTTTTTACTGTCCGAAGTTAAGCTTTAATTTGAAATAAAATATGTTAAGTCATGACATCATATTTAAATGCTTGCATCATGCATAAAAGTGATGTACTTGATTCGAACC
The DNA here is from genome assembly GCA_019671005.1 of Hibiscus mutabilis. Lineage (NCBI taxonomy): Eukaryota > Viridiplantae > Streptophyta > Magnoliopsida > Malvales > Malvaceae > Hibiscus > Hibiscus mutabilis. The sequence continues at coordinate 14,276,180 of CM033734.1, forward strand.
ATAAATTAACACGACAGTCGGTCTTATTCGATGTCGGTTTAATCTACAGTCTGATGTACAGTCGCCCTTATTAATTAAACGTTTAATTAATCTAAGCCCACCAATTTGACAAAAGCCCCTTTAATTAAAGTATGTATCCAATTAAGACCATTTAATTAAATTTAATTTAAATCTCAATGATTTCCATCAATTAAAAGCAACATATATTTTGGTACCAATTTTCGGGCGTGATGAGGGTACTAATTCTTCCCCACACGTAACCAACTCCCAAACCCATTTTCAAATGAATCTCTAGTTTTACAGTGTCTGGCCTACCTCAGTGGCCGGTGGTGACTCCATCATTTTATTTTCAAACTCTAAACCCTTTTATTTTCTAAAAAATAATAAAGTTTTCATTTTTTTCAAAAATACTTTTTAGTGACCCTTTAAAACCCGAAACCCACGGTAAAAAAGATTTTTTTCTTCAAAAAAAAGTTGCTACAAAGTACAAATTATTAATTAAGACCCCACAGAAACCTGAAACTCATAGAACATGAATTAAGCAGTTGCCTCTTGTCGAAACCTATCCACCATTTCATAAATAGCAGCTGAAACTTCATCCACGGTTCTTAGCTGGAAATTGTCTTCAACCTGTTCCCAGAAAAACAATTGAAATCATAATAATAACCCCCAAAAAGTGTTGAAATGTTGAATAAGAAACCGACAATATATATGATTGGATTGAATAAAAATTACCTTGACACTGAAGGAATAAAGGGCCATATTTTCAGCAGATGTGACATTAAGGTGAAGCACGGTAAGACCTAGAGAGTGAATCCCCGAAACCATCCTCAAGAGCTGTTCTGGGTGTTTTTTCAATCGTATTTTGACGTGTGCATGGCTATCCATCATTGTCACTTCAACATTCGCAACGGAGGATGATGATGACGGCGACCACCCTTTCTCAGCCACGGACTCGCCGGTACCGGTGGAACCAGTTGAGTACTGAGGAAAGGAAAAGAAATCCGACAAGAGTGATGAAGAGGAAGTGTTGGGATTTGCCATCCTTTTCCGGGCCTCTAAAGAGTGAAGAAATTGCTCCAACTCCTTTACGAAATTAATGGCTCCTCCTATGATTGATGCTTGGTCCCCCTGCGAAGAAAAAAAAAATACTTCCAAAATCATTAAATTAATGTCTTAATCAAATCACTCATTTTGTATTATAGAATAAAAAAGAAAAATAAATTAAAAAGGTACCCTTCGAACGTAAGAGTTGGGCATCATAGACCTAATTTCAGCAAGATAACCATTCATTTGTCTCCTCGTATTTCTTTCAACAGCAATATGAGTCATCCTCTGATTCTCTATTTCTTGTCTGTTCTCCACAATTTTGGCTCGCCGTCTCCTCCGCCGGCGAGACCGGGCGTCGAGTGGTGGTACGTCCGTCGGAGAGAATAATGATCCACCGGTGGCAAATGCAATATCTGTGGAAGACGAGTTGGAACCCCACGGCCATGATGCACTGAAACCGAAGCCTCCACTTTTAGCAAGCATTTCCTCAGTGTAGCAGTAATTAGCTATTTGTTCTTGATGCCGGAAACCGACGCCATAACTAAAAGGGTCTTCTTGCTGAAACACCACAGCTTCCAACTTCATGAAAATCTCTCTTGGGAGCTTTGCCGAACAAACTATGCCCACAACAAGATTTAGGTTTTTTCGTATGATCTAAGAATCCTTCCCCATCTTCCTTTTATAAAGGGTTTTAAATTAATCCGGTGATTATTTTATTCATTTATGTCATCAAGTTGCACCGAGGCTCATATTGTGAGGGCTGAAGGGAGAGAAATAGAGACATCAGACAGAAAGACACACAGAGAGGGAGATTCTCTAATTATTTTAAAAATACTATTTTTGAAGGTAAATATATTAAAAGCATTTCTTTGTTATAATCATTATTGAAGGTTAAATGAGAAAACATACTTTCCTCATCATTTATTAACATGTTTTTTGAATAGACTATTAACAATTGCTAACTCATATTATCTATTAATATTAAAATTAGTAAATACTAGCAAACACCCCAGATGAATAGTGCATATTTCACTAGAACTTAAAAAAACGTTTCTTGAGCAAGTATATTTAGTCAGTTAGTCAAGCTGTTTATCTTTATTCTTTCGTATTTTTTTAGGTCATGAGTTCTAGACTCACTAAGAACAATCTCATTCCTTCCCTTATTAGATCCCTCGTTCCTCTCCCCTTTAGGTAGGATTAAGATTTGTCAAAACAAAAAAAGTTTCCCAAACAGAAGAAAAAAGTAATTTTATATTCGTTAAAGATTTTGTTGTTAATTACTCGTAGATATCTAGGATTAGTAAATATGCTATCTATCATAATAACATTATACTAAGTGCAATAACATTAACATTTTATACAAGGAAAAACCCTGGAGAAAAGACTATAATTTTACTGTACGTGGCAAATAGGGTTGGTTTAAGACAAAAGTATAAGCGTGGCTTTGCTGACTAACTCTAACAGGCTGCAGGAGCTGGGAGAATCCATGAACGACCACGACCACGACATGTGACTTACGGGACAGTCTCTGCAATCATATTCCTTCAAGACTAACTTTCTCCTTTTTAAAAAAAAATATTTCATGAATAAATAGTATTGTAATATGAAAAGTAATTTAACAATTGAGAAAGAATCCTAAATGCAGTTATTTTAGTTATTGAATTCTGTAGAATGTACTTGAATCATTGCAAGAAGCCATGAGATACAACATAGAGCACTCCAGAGCTAAGTTGTACAGATACGGATATAGGGTACGGGGACGAGAACAGAAAACGGTAATTTTTAAAATTACAGGGTACGGCAAATATAATAAATATATAACATTAAAATTCATAATACAATAAGGACTAAGATTATAATTGTATTAAACAATAATTATAATTGTAGTTATTTAAATTCACTTTTAATGATTTTTAAATTATTTTCTAACACTTAGATTAGAAGATTACTAAAATTAAATGACTAAATTGAACGAAAATTTAACTTTACATTCTAAATTAAGAAAAAAAATCCATGACTAAAATGATAAAATTAAAAGATGACATGGCTGAAATATATATTTACCCATCCCTATTTAAAGCTTGAGTGAAGAAACATTAAAACAAGTTGAAACAGGTTACAAATACAATACACACCAATATCCCACATCCTTAAGATACATAAAGCAAGGAGAGAAAATAATCTATAAATAGGTGCTTAGCCATTGCAACAAGGAAGCAATTTAGTCTTGGCTTTTTGGTTGAGATCAAGTGTACGTGGGTCATTTGCTACACGTAATTAAGTTTATATTTGTTAAGTTGAGTGTTTAATTTAGTAGTTTTTTATTTGTGCCTTCAATATTTCATGTGCATATTTGAGGTTTAATTGGGTTTGAATTTTAATTGAGTTTGATTCAATTGATTTTGAGTTTAGTTGAGTATAATTTGAACTTTTTAAGTTTAGAATTATCCTTGAACTTTTTAGGTTTTGATTAGTTTAATGATTTTTAAACTTTGGTCACAAAGAAGATGAAGATTTTATTTTCAAATTTTCAAGTAAATTTATTCGGATGTCCTCAATTAATGTTGATCGTTCCCGCTAAAGTTTGATCGTCCCCGATAAAGTTGGGGCGTCCCCACACCGTCTCCGTTTCTGGAACGTATTGAAGACGTAGGACGAACTTGTATTGGCATTATTGTGCTTCATAGCTACAGAGCCGTCCACAAAGGAAAAGTAAGGCAGAACCAAAAGAAAACGGTAGAACATTAGTGCAAAGCCACACGGAGCTTAGCTCATTTGTCATCCATAGCTTCGACACGAATCCATGCCCAAAAAAACCAGGCGGTTTCAGCTCTCTTATGAGTGATGAAACCGGGGCCATCAAGATCTTTACTGTCAAAAAGTAAAGGCTGACATTGTGAAAAAAAAAATCAGAGCAAATAGCAGAACTTGATAAAAAAGTTTGTAAAGATCAATTTAAAACTTATAATAAATTTGGAGATTTAAATTAAAATTTTTAATTTTTTTTAAAGGTTTAATTTATATTTTTCAAAAAAAAAACAGTGTATGACTAAACTTTTTGAAATTTTGAGAGGCTTAATGAGAACTCTTAAAAATTATGGGAGGGTTTTAAAAATATTTAATTTTTTTTAAAAACTTAATATAGATTTTTAAAAAATTATGGGGATAAATCAAACTTTTTAAAAACTGTAAGGATTAAATTCTAATTTTCTAAATTTTTGTGAGGTCATCGCTCTCACAGGTCCTTCTGTGTCTCGGCTTGTCGGTAAGACAACATTATAACATAAACAAGGAACTAAGAAAAGCAATACTTGACATAAAAAGAGCAAGCGCATTCAGAGAATCATCCCAATTCAATTTATTTTATTCACATCACTAAAATTTAAATTATAAATATTATTTAAACGACTTATTTGACTAAAAATTAATAGAAAAATCTTATTGGACTAATTTTTAAACTAAAAAGACTTAAAAATACTATTATACTAGAAAAAATTGGGCACAATCTCTCCTTACCATTGAGCGGCTTTGTCTTTGATCACAATGATAAATTCTATAACAAAAACGACATGATAAATACATACACAAACGTGTAAAAATCCACTTAACACAAATTATAAATGCATAAAAAATAGAATATAGTTACGCTCTAGAAATAAAATCATAAACATGTAGAATATTATATATATAAATTTAAAAGGATAATTATTCTAGATATTGAAAGTGGAGTAAAAAAAATACACCAAAAATTTAAAATGATGACATGTATTCTTCAAAGAATTAAAAAAATGACATGTTAAATTTTTTTTCACTTTACATATGTTAGAATTTTAAGTTCACTTGTAGAGTTTTTATTCTACTAACAATGTATAGAATAATTATTCAATTTATAAATATTACAAAATACCTTAAAATTATAAAAAATAACAAACAAATATCTAAGAGAATGTTGTCATGAAATTACAACGTATTATTGCTTTAATTTATGAGAGAAAATGTTATTTATTTTTTATTTCCATTTTCAGTTTTAGTTGATATCATAAGAGTAAGTGTTAATTCAAAAAATAAGAGTAAGTGTTGAAATATTTAGTACGACGCTTATATACCCGATTAGTAAACATATTTACTTTTTAACAGGGTAAACTACAGTAAAGGACACTAAATTATCAGTAAGGTTATATTTGAGTCAACCAATTATTAAAAATTATAATTGAGTCACTCAATTAATATTTTAGTTTAAACTCAAATGGACGTTAAAAATATTGTCGTCGGGTATCAAACATGTCACTCAATTATTAGTGAAGTTACAAATATGTCACTCCATTAAAATTTGGTTACAATTGGGTCACTTTTCCGTTAAAATTAAAACGGATATCAAACAAGGCTTGGTATAATGACATTTTTAATTCAAAATAATTCAATAAATTTAACCCTTCATGTTTAAAAAATATATCAATTAATATATGTATTAATTAATTTAACATAATCTTAGAATTAATTACATAATTTAATCATACAAAAAGAATATTAGATATTAATATAATGAAAATATATTTGTCATTCCTTCGTGCATGCTTATGTTTCATTATGTAAAAATAACTTATGTGTCATGTTTTAAACATGAATAACAAATTTGTAGATTCTCATAATAATAAAAACTGTTTAACAATTACTCTACTAAATTTGTAAATAAGAACAAAAATTAAAATAATTGCAAAAATTATACAACTTTTTAGTGAAAATACACAAGCTTGCAGAGAACTTAAGAATATGTTTTATAATAAAAATTCAATAACTTACATAGTAGCAGTAACTGAAACTTGAACTTTTGTAGAAAATTGTGTGGTAGCAGTAACTAAAACCTAAAGATTTTCATAGATAATTTTAAATAGATTTCAATGAGTTTGATTTTAATGTAGATACTAATTACACATCTAACATTAAAAATTAATTATAAATATCTTTACATTTATAAATTTATATATTAGATTAATTAATGATTTCAAATGAAATACCCTAGTGTCAATGAGTTATACAAGTGACTTGGGAGAAGAAAAATGACTAAATTGATATATTTTTATATATGAAGGGTTAAATTTATTGAATTAGAACTAAATTGGTAGAATATATAAATTCTGAAGAATGAAACTGTCATTATATCAAGCATTGTTAGATATTTGTTTGAATTTTAAAGGAAGAACCAAATTTTAATTGAGTGACATGTTTGTAACTTCACTTATAATTGTGTGACCTGTTTGTTACCGGAAGACAACATTTCTAATGTTCGTTTGCATTTAAACGGGAGAATGACTTAATTGTAACTATAATATAAATTTATTCAATTTATTTGTATATTCTATTAATTAAAATAATTATACATTTATTTGTATTAATTGTTCATTATAACTGTAACTTTAAAAAATTCAATACCATACCATAACTAATGTTAAAGGTAACTAAAATTAATTTTTTAAATTAACTAAAAAATAATCATTAAATTCGTTCCTGTATTTTGAAGAATTAAAAAAAGTTAAACCGTTACAATAAATTGGGAGGTTGTTTGGTCTTTACAATCCGACATTAACCCCAAGGTTTTACTTATTTTATTGTATTCTTGAACTGTGTTTCTAAAGAACAACCCGAAGCCGAATCCCCGCAAGAAAAGGTGCATTGGATTGGGCATTTTATTGTACTAACTCGTGGGAGCCACGCCAGTTCTACTGTTGTTTTCTCTACCGTCTCAATTAATAAAAATTATTTATTTTATTAATTTTTATAACATTTTTCACTAAATCATTAGCTTTTAAAAAATTAATTTTAAATTTAATATACGTTAAATATGAATAAAGATTCTTCTGGTAAAAAAGATGACATCAAATGAAGTAAATAATTTTTATTGATTGGAATTATAAACAACATATTAAGAAAGACTCGTGATATAATTCTTCGTTTGAGTTGGAGTTTTAATCAACCTCCTTTCTCCTTTCTTTTTTATCCGTTTTCAGAACTACAATTATATAGCTACTTGAGTTGAGTTGACGAGAAAAAAATCAAGATTGAGGACCAAGACAGGCAATCAGGGACAAAGTTATAATCAAACTCTATAAGGGATTAAATTATTAAACTTTAAAAAATACAAGATTTTATAAAGTATTTAAACTAAAAAATGAGAGACAATGTTTAATTTATATGATATTTAAACTTATAGGAACTTAAATTGTCTATAGATAAAAAATTGAGTGGTCAAATTAAATTTTTTAGAGGATCTACTTAAAAAGATTCGAAAATTTTAATGTTTAATATGAATTTATAAAAATTTGAGGGGTTAGATTAACTTTTCCAAAAAGATTGAAGGGTTTATTATGAATTTTTTAAATTCTCGGGGCATAACTCTTTTGGTGTGATCTCATGATAATATCTGCTCATTTTTTCTTAGTCCTGTGACAAGCCATATACACTTTGCAAACAAATTATTTGAACCTGAATCTTATAAAAATAACAACATTTTCTTTTCAGCTGGACCTCTCCAAAAATTTCACACCTTACAAATGATGGATCTTAAATCAAAATAAAACCTAGATTGAAAAATCCACTTATAATATTTATAAACGGTGGATTTCAACCTGGTACCTCACCAACTCATAAATATATGTATAGCACAATTCTTACACATTATATGTGTTGATGTCATTGGTAGGGCTGTAAATGAGACGAGACGGATCGTGAGTTACTCGAGCTTGATTCGATCAAAGTTCGATCAACACTCGACTCGATTGGACTTGACTTAAGCTCAAACTCGGCTCGAGTTTTTAACGAGCCGAGCCGAGTTACTTGATATTCGACTCGAAAAGCTCGCGAGCTACTCGAAAATATAATATACTAAAATGTAGGTTGGGTGTTTTGGATATTATGTTATGTTAGTTTAATTTTTAGTTTAAATTTTTGTATATTTTCATGTGTACTCTTTTTCATTCTCATTGGTAAGAATCAAACCCCTGACCTCATGGTTAAGTAGTAAGGTGAGCAAACACCACATTACATCTCATAGTTGGATAAGAGTTTTTTAATGAGGCACATGAAAATATTCCTTTTGTATGATTCTATTTATAATAAAATCATGCAATTTGATATATTATTATTATTAGGATTGTAAATGAAACGAAACAGATCGCGAGCTACTTGAGTTTGACTCGGTCAAAGCTCGACCAACACTCGATTGGACTCGACTTGAGCTTGAACTCGACTCGAATTCTTAATGTGTTGAGTCGAGCTCAGTATACTCAAACTCGAATCAAGCTCGAACTCGACTTAAATTCTTAACGAGTCGAGTTGAACTTAGCACTATTCAAACTCGACCCGGCTAGTTTACACCCCTAGTCATTGGGTACATAGTCGGTGGGGTCATGCGACTGATAAAAACGTCCAGGTCAAAGAGGTGTCCGAGTTTGAAGTTGAAACTAGGTTGCCAGCTTACACAACTCATATATTGGCTATTGATAAGCCAACCCTCATCAAATCCTGGATTTACTGCTGTTTTATTGACCAGGCGAAGTTATATTTTTTTTTAACAATGGATGTATTCATTTATGTCTGTTTAATGGTTAAAGAAGAAACTAATTTTATTGAGTTAGATAAAACCATTAGAATAATAAAAATCTTTGATCAAATATTGAATGATACTGTATTTTTAAAATTTTAAATTTTAAATCTTAATTAAACTGAAACAATCCTTATTATTGGGTTGAGATATTTGGTGGTTGGCGACTAGGCGTATGGACTATTTTTGTAGAGCCGTTTCAGGCAGTTTTAAGACCCTAAACGAAAATTCAAATTATTGTCTTTATAGAACAAAAATGTATATAATTACCTTAAACAATTAATTTAATATTACATTAATAAACTATAGAAATATGATCAAATTTTGTCAAACAAATTATTTTGATTGTTTTGTTGAGAAAACATCTTAAATAGAATAAAAACAATAAGGTGCAATCACTAACTTACAAGATTATCACTAGAGAAATTACTGAAGCCGTGAAGGGAATAGAAATCTCTTGTCCCTTTTCGGTGCCCCACACAAAAAATAGGCTTAGGGTTAAAGTTTTATGTTTAGGGTTAGGGTTTAGAAAAATATGGGTATAGTGTATTTTTAGGGTTTATGGTTTAAGATTTAGAATTTAGAGATAAGACTTAAAATTTAATTTTTTAATATTGGGACATAAAAAGAATATTAAAAAGAAAAAAAAGTTTTAGAGTCGAGAGCTGATATTGCTCCCTTATGAGATGGTACTGTATTTTAGTATATGTGAAAACTGAAAACTAGAAAAAAAAGTCCAGTTTGAAAAAAACCTTTGGTGGGGCTAGTATTTGTAGGGAAATTCTAAAATGAGACAGTTTAGGGTGAGACTAAAATGAGGTAAAATTTGTATAATTATATAAATTTTTATCATTTTTGTAAAAATTTGTGTATGATTGAGTAAGAATTTGTGTAACTACATAAATTCTGACCATTTTTTTTGTAAGGATTTGTGTAAGTACATAAATTCTTATCAATTTAATAAGAATTTGTGTATATTTTGCTTTAGATAAAGATTTATGTAGTACATAAATCTTTATCAATTTAGTAAAAAATTATATAAATTCGCTTCATTTTAATCTCACTTTAAGAGTGTCTTACCTTATAATCACACGTATTCGTATGATTTGCCAACTAGCTCTACTTATATCACAATCATGATGCTGTGGCGGGTGATTTGATTTGACCCTGTGTAGGATTTATTTGCCTTCTTTTCTAAGACAAAGCATATTCTATTTTCTAATTCCACACACCCACAATTCACTTCAACTAACATCGATTTTTAAGCTGCGGAAGCGATTGATGCAGCTGCCATTTATATTTTCGAAATGAACAGTTTTTATCTTCTTCAAAACATGCATATGTTCTGGTTTTAGAACACGGTTCCTGCCATTTACAGTTTCATTTCTTAAATTTTTTTATCGGTTTCCTAAAAAAAACATTGTAAGCAAAACTATGGGCGACGAATTCATTTAATTATTTTGATGCGAGTGTTTTGAGTTTGGAATCATCCCCAGGAGACTCAGTAGACCCATGTTTGATATGATGTTTGTCGTCTATGTTGCCACTAATTTAGATTCTTGGTTAGGACAGATTGTCGAGTTCCTGATTAGTTTAATTATTAATTATTTAGGATGATGTTGGATTTCCTGTTCTTTAATGTTTATCGTCCCATCCAAATGGCGGCTACTTTGCATCTAAACAAAGCTCCAAGCTCGAAGAAAGAAAAAAATTGGCAGTGGTTGTCAATTTTTTGAACCGACTTGTCCTTGTGGAACCACAGCATTGATTAATTAAGTTAATTAAGTCTCTAATCAATTTCCTCATCACGCGGCCACGTTATCCTAGTTGCAGTTTGATTGGTAACTTGGGGTGACCATGAGTTTAAATATGCTTAGACGTGCTTGTTTTTAATTTGAGATTTTGAAGGATTAGTATTTTGGGTATAATGTAAAACAGAATAGAAACCCTCTTGTCGCTTTATGGTGCTTTATGTATGTCCTCAAAGGTGGTTCTAGTTATATACAATAGGTACGGTCACATAAGATTGAAAGTAAATTAAAAGTATAATATGATAATTAAAAGCTAGCCTTAAAAATATAGAATACGATTGCTCATGTCATATGAGAAAGTGTTTGACTTCTTATTTTATTATGATAAATTACATTTATTGGATGTTGCTAGTCTCAAATCTTATTTCAATAATTTTAAAAATGCTCTTAAGAAAGTGAAGTTATCTGATGTTGATAGGAATGAGCTATTTGTTGTTACTTAAAAAGTTTTTACCCAAGAAAAAAATAAGAGCAATAAATTTATTAAAGTTTTTAAAATGTTTTAATTGTTTTCTAAATGTGACAATCACATATAGGGTTTTATTACTATTTTTATTATTGTTACTTCTGCAGAACGAAACAATTTAAAATTAAAGTTTGTGAAGTCATACAAATGATCATAGGAGGAACTATGTGAAGGCCTGTGGGGGCCACGATCCCCCAAAAATTTTGAAAAATTGTTATTTTGGGCCTTTAAAATGGTCATTTGGCTCCCTCTAGAATGATCATTTATCCTTTTTAATTTTTTTAAAAAATGATTATCAAGTCTTCTTAACTATTAAAAAAAATTAATTAATTCATTAAAAATTAAAAAAATTATTACTGCAATGTATTTATATAGTGAAAAAACACCATGACAAAACTTACTATCAAAATTTTATGATATACAATTTATATAAAAGATCCATTTGAAAAAAAATCTAAATGACCCCCAAAATCGAGCTTCAAGATCTGCCCTTGCTTACGAACAACTATGTGGAAAGAAAGGCTAAATAGACTTGCTTTGATGGCAATCGATAGTGTAAAGCGTTGTAGATGATTTTGCTCCGAAATATGCAATAAGAACAACACTTTTTAAGGGAAATATTAGATTTTTAGTTGCTTCGAAGTAATTTTTATGTTGCTCAAGAGAATAATCTAACATTTTTTGTATTAAGGGAACTTTATTTGAAGAAAAAACCGTATACCTTTTTCATATTATAAATTAAGGGCCACATTTTAGTAAATTGCACAGAACTCCTTAAATCTTTAAACTGCCCTATTATGCCCATTATTAAAAAATTGAGTTTAGGGCTGAGGTTTAATGTTTAGAGTGTATAGTTTACAGTGTAGGGTATAAGGTTTAGTTTTTGAAATTTAACGTTTAAGATTTAAAATTTAGGGGTAGAGTGTAGGATTTAATTTTTATAGTGTTGGGGTATACACATAGACACCAAAAAGGCATAATATTTTTTTAGTAAAAAGTTTAACTAAAGAAATTAAATGAATACTAGAATTAAATATCATTTTTTGAACAATTTCTACTTAGGGGAGAGAAAGGAGAATTTTACTCATACTGGGTTTTGAACTCACAACCTAGGGGAAGGGGAGGGTGTCAACTTGAGAGCTTTAACCACCTACTCTAGAGTTTATTAACGGAATTAAATAATCATTTTAAATGTCCTATGAGTGTGCAAGATTAGTTTATATCCATACACTATTTTTAACGTCTATACTTAAATATTTATACTAATAATTAAAATCTTGAGTTTCAGTGTTACAAGTTAATCGAACAATTCATATGGAAATTACTATATTACTTTTATTTTGAGTTATAATTGATATTATTCTGATAATATTTTTGTCTTTTTCATGTTTTTATATAATCTCTAAAAATCACACTTTTAAAAATTAAACCCGCACTTAATAACGCACATATAAAATTGTTTACCATCTTACCAATAATCACTATTGATAGAATTCTACAAAATATAATTTTTATATATTTTTTGTTTCACCTATATTATAGGTGTGATAAAATCTAGTTATTAATATTTTTTATAAGTAACATGAAAAATTATTAAATTAATAAAAAAAGCTAGCCAAAATAATAAAAAATTGAATAATAAGAAAATTAGATAGTGTCATTTAAAAAATGATCTGAGTAATAACTTTTAGGTTTAGCCGCTTAGATTTTTCCTTTGTACACCGTTGTTTGCTTTTTTTTCTTTGTTATTAGTGCTCTTTTTTTTATTATTTTTTTATTTTTTACTTTTGTATCTTTTTAATTTTTTTAATTTTTAATAAGAATAACTCCGCCTATATGGCGCGTATTTTTTATGTCTTGTGACACGCTTTCGGTCTTTTTTTTCTGGTCGTTTGGTCATTTTTTTTCATGGTTGAATTTGATGTTGCATCGACCGATTAAGATAGCTAGGGATGGCAAAATAATTTGAACCCGTCGGATCCCAACCCGACCTGATAGGGGCAGGTTTTTCTTAAAAAATTGAGGTCGGGTTATTGAAAAATAAAGTCGGGTCAAATCAGGTTCGAGTTTAGGGTGAAAATTTCCCGACCCGACCTGACACGACCCGATATATTTATATATATTTATTATATTTTTATATATTATATTTAATATCTTTATTAATTTTTCTCGAGTCGAGTTAGGTTTTTATTAAAATATTAAGGTCGGGTTGGGGTTGGGTTATATTTTTTATTATGTTGGGTCGGGTCAGGGATAGAATAAATTAGAGTCCGGTAGGGTCGGGGTCGGGAAGGCCAAAACCCCGCCCCGTCCCGTTGGCATCCCTAAAGATAACGCTTACTTGCTATTGTAATAACCAATTTTCGTCCGACTATTCGATTCGAATACCATAAAATAAAAAAGATAAAAAAAAAATCATTTAAAATCCCAAATCCAAAATCCTTTTATTAATGTTCAATTACAACCCAAAATTTACAACCGGCCCATCACCTAAACCCAATTCAATCTGCCTGAAATTACAAAGTCCAATTACCCTACCCGGTACCCGACAGACCTGAATTCACTACCCGACAGACCCGGATATCCTGAAACCCTAGCTAACCCTAACTCCCCAACCCCTCAGCCGCCGCCAACCTTTGGTCTTTCCCTTCCAGAATCTTCTGGAATTAACCGTCTAGCTTCCGGCCACCTCAACTGCCACGTCCGCGCCACGCCAGCAGTCAAGCCACGAGGAAAAGTCCCTTCCCTCTCTCTTTCGCATCTGGCCAAGGAAACCAAGAAAGGACGATGGCCCCTCTTCTCCTCCAAGCCACTTGCAAAAAGGATAAGCACCAACAAATAACAAAACCAAAATACAGAGCTAATCGGATTTTTATTTTTCATTTTTGTTTTTTTAAAACAATATAAACTTTCGGCTATAAAACTGAATCACAAATTATGTAAAAAAGGGAACGGGGGAACACTTTCAAAAATACAAGTGAAGCAAAATTTTTTAGGTATTTTTTTCTTCTTTCAAATCTTGCATAGTTAGGGTTTCTTTTTTAGAAGTCAATTCGATTTTCAAAAAAGATCAAGGGTCATTAGTCTTTTTTTCAAAATCAAAATGGTTTTTCGAGGGGAGTTTTAGTTTTAAAAACAAGATTGCAATTTTTCTTTAAAAAATCGATAGTAAAAGAAAAGAAGAAAGCTTCCAGAGTTTACCTTTCTCAGTTTGTGGCCGCTGTGAACGGATGCCTTTGGGCATTGGAAGCCGGCCGACGAGGCGTCGCCGCCAAGGATCGACGCGCAACGGGAATTTAGGGTTTCAGCATCCCCAAATCTCATAGCCTTTTCTATTTTTTTCTTTTTGAAAGGGGTGGAACAAATGAGATTTCAGGGTAATTTTGCCCTGGTTTTTGATATATATGCGGGCAACAGAATGACGCTGTTTTGGTAGCCCTTGACCCGCGCGTTGACCCAGATCTGAAAAGGATCAGTGCACTTTGGTCAAAGGGTTAATTGTCGTTTCGGTCCTCAAGCATTTTTTTCCGTTTTCAAATGGACCATGGGTTAATACCCGTTCTAATCCCCCTCCTTCATTTTCGCTTTAATTTCATCTTTTTATCCTTTTTTTTTTCAAATTTACCCCTTTGTTTTTGTTTTCTAATTTCTTCTTTTTTTATTTCTTTTTTATGATTTTGCCCCATAAATTTCATTTTATTTTCATTTCGGTCCCTTTTTATATGTGTTATATTTTTTCTATATATTGTTTTATATATATATACTTTATATATTTGATATTATATATATTATAATATATTAATTATCATGTTATATCTATAAGTTACGTAGTATATATTATATAATATTATATTATATTTATATTATATGTTATTATTATATATTATAGCAATATTTATATTATAGTATATATTATATGTTATTTATTTATTTTGGTTCATTTGTTTTTGTTTATTTTATTTTTTGTTCGAATCGGCTTTACGGTGACCCGCAACGGAGGATGACCCATTTAGTGTAGCATTTGATTTCCGCAATTTACTTTCTTGTATTTAAATTTTCGCATTTAATTTATGTATTTATTTCACGCACTTATCTTTTGTTCGATCTGGTCCCTTTTCCGGACATTGTAATTCCAGGTCTTTAATTTCTTTTTATTTTGTTCACTCTTTATTTTTTTCGCGTTTATCTCTTCTTGTTCTTTATCTATTTATTTGCCTATTTTTGTCCCATATTTTTAATTGTCATTCATTTAGCCTTTAAATTTTAAACGGACATTCTGTTAATTGATCTAAATATTAAAAAGGCTTAAACCAAAACACACCCCTCAAAACTATGCCTTTTTCTGCTCTTGGCCCTTAAACTATGATTTGGGCAAAATAAGCCCTTAAACTATCATTTTTGGTCACTTTAAGTCCTTAAACTATTTTTTGGTAAAAAAAGTACCTAAACTATGTCATTTTTCTTCTTTTAGTCCCCAAAACTATCAATTGGTCAAAAAATCTTTGTGATGTGTCAACATCTTAGTAGTCAAAATAATTTTCTTTTGACTTAAATAACTACCAGACTTAAAATGACCAGAAATGATAGTTTAGGGGCTTATTTTGATATATGATATTTTAAAATTTAAAAAGAACATAAATATTTATATATGTTAGAAAAGCCTATAAAATGATATTTTTGTAACCATGGACTTAAAGTGACCAAAAAGGATAGTTTAAGGGCTTATTTTGCCCAAATCATAGTTTAGGGACTTAAAATGACCAAAAATGATAGTTTAAGGGCATATTTTGCCCAAATCATAGTTTAAGGGCCAAAAGCAGAAAAAGACATAGTTTGAGGGCAGTTTTTTGGTTTAAGCCTATTAAAAAGAGATATCTATTAACTCGATTATTTTGGTCTTAATCTTGGCTTAATGGATATAGACCAAATATTCGAATTAATTCTTATCATCTAATGGTAAATATAAAAATGGGTAAAACTTTGACAAGTCATAACATCATTTTTAGCTGTTTGCATCGATTAAAAGCAACGTATAATTTGGCACTGATTTTTGGGCGTGATGGGGGTGCTAATCCTTCTCCACACGTAACCAAATCCCGAACCCGTTTTCAAAAGAATCTCTGGTTTTAATGGTGTCCGGCCTACCAAAGAGGCCAGTGGCAACTCTAGTCTTTATTTTCAAAACAAAAACAAGTTTTTAAACAAAATTACTCAAAAATACAATTTATTCCAATTTATTCCCAATTTTTAAAATTCTTCACAAAAAAAATTCAGCAATTATTTTTCATAGAGACTTTTTGATTTCCAAAAAGGGGGAGGTCGCTACAGCTGGCGACTTCGCTGGGGATTAGTTTTTTAGAGTTAAGCTAAAAGAAAAAACGTATGTTTCTTTTACCGATGGAAATTTTGAAATTCAAATTAACTTTAATTAATTTGTTCTTTCTCAAATATACATTTTAATTCAACATGCTTTGATAATTAGCAGTCTTGCATTAATTGTTTCATTTAATTTTTAAGGAATCACCGACCTATGTTGCATCATGATCATTAAGCTCTATACCTGAGCTTTGTCCCTTAAGTGGGAGTGAAACGCCATATACCCACGTGAGCAGCCCTCCACGTCACTAGGTTGTGCTTTCTCTCGAGCCGAATTCGATTTGCAAGCCTGTCATGGGCCAAAATCAAGGTTCTTTTATCTTAGTAGATAATAAGATAGGTTCGAGTACCCCTCTTTAGAACCCAAACCGCATGTGTGAGAATCTAGGAAGCCTACCCCTTTAGAGCCATGCGGATAAACCTAGCAAACTAGAATTCATGCTGTTAGGCCGCTTGGGTGTGTATTTACTCAGTTCTCATTCGTATTTGATTTATTTTTATACTTGTTATTAATATAATCTTCTTGTCATGTTTATTTTTGTGCATATTCATGGCATTTTATATAAAGTGTTGATTAGAGAAACAATTCAAAATTGAAGAATTTTGTAATGGGAGAAAGAGTCTATAATGACGAGCTAAAGATTCCTGAAGTCTGAGTTGAGCAAAGGCTAATCTAGATGTACCTTATATGGCACTTTTTCTCTTTTCCTCGTTGTAATGAGACTCAATCTTCATTATGAAAAGTTGTTCAATGAGAATGTTTGCCGATCAATACTTTTTGCATTCATTCAATTGTTTCCCTTCACTCATTTTATGGTGATTGCATTGGCATTCAACATTAATTTTATTCATTTGCATCATAGTGGCATGATATCTTTATTATATTGAATTAATCATTTTTGCATCAATACCTTTGCATTTATATGCATTCATTTTGAAAACATCGAGACTAATTTTTAGGATGTCTCGTGACAATAATTTTGGATCAAAGAAAAAGTCAGTCGATTTAGCACCCTTATAGAACCTGACAAAAAACCAAAATGGTGTACGAGGATTGATTAGACCGAATTGAGCAAACCCAAAGGGACATGCAAGCGGACTTGGCCAGAAAGATGGAAGAACAATTAGCTAAGGCCTGGCAATACATGGTGGAGCAGTTCAAGAGATCTCAACAAGATGCACTAGGCAAAATAGCTCAAATGCTTGGATTTAAGCTTTTCGGACAAGGAGAGACATCTGCTGTAAATCCAACGGCAAATTCCAATCCCAGTGATGGGAACGAATATCCCACATATCCTCTAAGGTTTACTCCTACTCATGCTAAGGTTCAACCGAACCCTCAAGTAATACTTTCTCGAGGGAAATCACCACTTTATCAGGCCGACGCCTCATTCCCTATGAATATACCTCCGCATCAGAAATCAAGCTCGGGGGAATCAAGCTAAAAATTTTGTCTCGAAGATGGATCATTTGATTGAAATAGAGAAGCCTAGAATTGAAACCTCTAAAGAGATCAAGGATCGATGCAAGCGACTCAAAGAAAAGATGAAATCCATAGAGGTAACGAACACCTTCGTTGGATTTAATGCCTATGAACTCAGCCTTGTCTCAGATTTGGTATTACCTCATAAGTTTAAGGTCCCAGAATTCGAGAAGTGTGATGGAATGAGTTGTCCTCATGCACATCTTACCATGTTCTTCCGAATGATGACGAGATACGAAAGAGATAACAAGATGTTGATTTACTATTTTTAAGAAAGTCTCTTAGGATCTACCACAAGATGGTATAATCAGTAGAACTGGCATCAGATAAAGTTATGGAAGAACTTGGCCAAAGCTTTTCTAGAACTGTACTGACACATCAGTAACATGGTGCCAGACCGTTGGACCTTTCAACACATGAAACAAAAGTCAAATGAAGGCTTTAGGCAGTATGCCCAACGTTGGAAAGACGTGCCGGCTCAAGTTCAACCCCCGCTCAGCGAAAAAGAAGCAGTGGTCATGTTTATCCAAACATTGGAGGGTTCGGTCTTGGATCGCTTGATAGGCAACGCGACTACTAAATTTTTTAACCTTGTACTATCCGGTAAACTAATCGAAAATGCCGTCAAGAGTGGCAAAGTCAAAAGTGGAGGTGGTTCATCCCATAAAAAGACATCGTATGAAAATAAAGACCATGAAGTAAACTCTTCGAATGTTTACAATGTTTGTTTTCTAAAGCCTGTGATAGTTGTACAACCCATGGCCGTGCCAAATGCCTAGGGTTCTTCGAGCCAAGACTCTGGTCAAAAAAGGAACCCCGAGAAGATAGAGTTTACCCCGTTACCAATATCTTACGGTGAACTGTACAAGCAACTGTTTGATGTCCATATGGTAGCACCCTTCTATCAAGCACCATTACAACCTCTATTTCCAAAGTGGTATGATCTTAGCGCAAAATACGTATACCATGGTGATCAAGTAGGGCACTCTATTGAAACTTGTATCAGTTTTAAGAAGGCTGTAGAAAAGCTTATCAAGCTCGGGGTCATAGGTTTCGACAAACCAAGTGGGCCAGCTACAACTGCCAATCCCCTACTAAATCACACCGGTGGAGTGAATGCAATCTTCGAGGAGAGCAACTAAATAGTTAAGTCTGAGGTATCAGAAGTCAAATCACCTACCAGTTGGGTTTAGAAGAAGCTACTTGACGCGAGTCTGATCAGTCAAGGAATGATGATACCCGAGGGGCATATCGATCGTTACTGTGAGTTTCATGCCGAAGAGGGGCATACTATTCAAGACTGATATAAGTTCAAACACATGGTTCAAGGTCTAATGGACAGCAAAGAGGTTGAATTCTTTAAGGAATGAACTCGCTCTTGCTTTTTTTTTCTAGATGCCCAACTACAACTTCAGTAGGTTCCCTTTCGCTTTTAACTTCTTCCTAAGTAATGCATGTAAATCAAATCCACATGCTTAAGCCCGAAGGCGGTGTTGATCTTTTGTAAGGGCCTAAGACCACATGCTTTAATTTTCAATGAAAAGATGCATTTTTTCAACTTTCTCTTTATTTTGTCTATTAGGTCCCCATATATCAATTACACAAGGGACATTGAATTTGACCCGAAGGTTGAGTTCGAGTAGCCCGTGTCTAATTGAAATCCTAAGTTATGGAGATTATGAACGTGTGACTTGCATTTCCTATTAAGAACCACAAATAATAACAAATTGGTACAATTTAATGTTTAAAGCCCGGTAATAGGCATTTTCAAAATAAAATGAAATGATTTAACTTTCGAAGCCTGGTAATAGGCACTTTTCAAAAAACACTTCAAAGCCTGGTAATAGGCATTTTTCAAAAATTAATTAAAAAGTACTCTAATGTTCGAAACCTAAAAATAGGCATTTTCGGATAAGAGTGTGGAATTTTTGGGGCACTCCGCTGAAGCCCATTCTAATCGAGATCCTTCGCTTCATGAGTGATGATAATATGTTCAAAATCATGACAATGTCGTGTAGCTCTAGAATTTGTTGTTTGTTCCATCATTTATTTTGAGCCAAAAGAATGTGATGAATTGAATTCCCCAAACAAAATAAGACAAAAATAATCCTGTCAAAGGTAATTTGGTTAAGCACCGAAGTAGCTTAAAATGCACTTCACATCCTCAAACATCAATTCAGCTTTCAAGGTCTCATAGATACAGAATCTACTTGGGGTTATTCTCGGTAAGCCATTTCAATGTTGCTCGTGCACTTGATATTCAGGGTATTCAAACTAGCTTGATATATTCACAATTTGAAAAGAAAATCCCAGTTTTCTTAATAAGCATCTCACATTGAAATCAGAACATGTAGTCTAAGATTTGTAGTGAAACAAGTACAGGGACCAACAACAAATGTGCCTTATAACGGCACAAGAAAATACATTTTTGGCTAAAGAAGGCATTCACAAGTTGACATTCGCCTAGAAAGGTAACATTTTAGAAGAAGATGGTCAGACCCACAAGAGGTAAGGGCATCACTGCACACAAGATGACAAAAGCTATCTATCCAGTCCGCAAGATAGAATTTGGGTGAAAACAAAACCAAGCCATCAATATGGCCAGAAAGTCATGGGGCATCCCCTTTGAAGTCAACATTATGGACAACAACATTGCATGCCATTCATCGCATCATCATGCATTCGCATTAAATGCATACATTGCACATCAAGTTAGATGCATTCATGCTAAGTGTATTTACTTCACTCATACATAAAAAATAGGTTCAGGATGAGAAACCTCAACCATAGAGGACAATAACAAATTGACAAGCTCTCAGGCACGAAGGGGAGCAGGACTAACAAAGAAGTTGAAACCTCAAGATGGAGGATAACAACACCCAACACGGAATGGAGAACCCTCAAAGCAAAAGAAACCAAACCAAAACTCAAACTATAAGTGAACAATTACTAACTATTGTTTACTTATATTTTTCAGGTCTTGCCCCATCATCAGTGGTGTAGCGAATCTATCGCATTTATTCTCTGATTTTGACTCTCTGTCAGTGGTATAGTGAATCAAACTTTTTTTCTTCAGATCTTGCCTCATCATCAGTGGTGTGGCAGATCAGACTCATCTTCAGTTCTTGACTCATCGTTAGTGGTGTAGCAGATCATCTATCTCTCAGATCATGCCTCTTTCTCAGAGTTATAGCTTGATCAAATTCATCTTCAGATCTTGATCGTCAGTGGTGTAGCAGATCAATATCTATTCTTCAGATCTTGGCTCATCATCAGTGGTTTAACGGATCAACATCAAATCTTTAGATCCTGACTCATCATCAGTGGTGTAGTGGATCATAATTTCTCTTCTGATCATGCCTCTTCGTTAGAGTCGTAGATTGATCGCCAAACTAACTATTTAGATCATGTCTCTTCGTTAGAGTTGTAGTTTGATCGCCAAATCTCCCTTCTGATCATTCTTTTTCGTCAGAGTTGTAGCTTGATTGCCACTAACCTCTCCGATCATGCCTCTTCGCCAGAGTCGTAGCCTGATCGCCTCTAACTCTTCAGATCATGACTCTTTGTCAGAATCGTAGCTTGATTACCACTAACTCAGATCATGCATCTTCGTCAGAGTTGCAGCTTGATCACAATCTAATCACCGGATCATGCCTCTCCGTCTTAGTTATAGCTAGACCCAATCCAATCTCCTAATTTTGTTTCGTTGTTGGTGGAGTAGCGAATCAGCCATATTCAAACATCTCTTTACCCAATTCTTTTAATTTTACAATTTTAAATAAAACAAGTAGATACTCATTCTAAAACAATTTCCTTCTATTCTTACAAGTTTTATCTTTCTGAAAAAGGATAAAGCAGATGAGTCAACCAGATTCTGACTCTCCGTCGGTGGTGTGGCAGATCAACATATGAGTTATATTTTTTCAAAAGTTAGAAGATGGACCAGTTAGAGTTTGAAGGAAGGGTCGTGCCAGAGGGGGTGCTCCAGCTTGACCAAACGAAAATAGTTATCTTTCAAATCTCGAATAGTTAGGGTTTCTCTTTTTTAGAAGTCGAATCAATTTTTAAAAAGAAATCAAGGATCATTAGTCTTCTTTTCGAAATCAAAATCGTTTTTCGAATGGAGTTTTAGTTTTAAAAACAAAATCGTAGTTTTTTTAATCGATTGCAAAAGAAAAGAGGAAATCTTCTAGAGTTTATCTTTCTCAGTTTGTGGTCGCCGTGATTAGACACTTTTGGGCATCGAAAGCCGGCCGACGAGATCACACCGCCAAGGATCAACGCGCAACGGGGTGTTAGGGTTTCGGCATCTCCCAAATCTCAGTCTTTTCTATTTTTTTCTTTTTGAAAGGGGAATGGAACAAATGAGATTTTAGGGCAATTTTTCCCTGGTTTTTGATATATATGCGGACAACAGAACGGTGCCGTTTTGGCAGCCTTTGACCCGCGCGTTGACTCGGATCCGGGAAGGATCTGCGCACTTTGGTCAAAGGGCTAATTGTCGTTTCGCACCTCTAGCATTTTTTCCGTTTTCAAATCGACCATAAGTTAATACCCGTTCTAATCCCTCTCCTTCATTTTCATTTTAATTTCATCCTTTTTATCCTTTTTTTCTTCAAATTTACCCCTTTGTTTTTGTTTTTTAATTTCGTCATTTCTTTATTTCTTTTTTATGATTTTGCCCCCTGAAATTTGTTTTATTTTCATTTCGATCCTTTTTTATATGTGTTATGTTTTTACAATATATCATTTTATATATACTTTATATATTTAATATTATATATATTATAATATATTGTTTATCATGTTATATATATAAGTTACGTAGTATATATTATATAATATTTATATAATATGTTATTATTATATATTATAGTATTATTTACATTATAGTATATATTATATGTTATTTATTTATTTTAGTTCATTTGTTTTTGTTTATTTAATTTCTTATTCGAATCGGCCTTACGATGATCCGCAACGAGGGATGACCCGTATTATTATGGCCCGTTTAGTGTAGTATTTTATTTTCGTAATTTACTTTCTTGCATTTAAATTTCCGCAATTTAAATTATCGCATTTAATTTATGTATTTATTTCACGCACTTATCTTTTGTTCGATCCGGTCCCTTTTCCGAACATTCTAATTCCCACTCTTTAATTTCTTTTTTATTTTGTTCGCTCTTTATTTTTTTTCTTATATCTCTTCTTGTTCTTTATTTATTTATTTGCCTATTTTTGTGTCATACTTTTAATTGTCATTCATTAGCCTTTAATTTTTAAACGAACATCCTGTTAATTGATCTAAATATTAAAAATGAGATATCTATTAACTCGATTATTTTTGTCTTAGTCTTGGCTTAATGGATATAGACCAAATATTCGAATTAATTCTTATCGTCTGATGGTAAATATAAAAATGGGTAAAACTTTGACAAGTCATAACATCATTTTTAAATGTTTGCATCATGCATAAAGGTGATGTACTTGATTCAAACCGTAAATTAACAAGGCAGTCGGTCTTATTCGATGTCGATTTAATCAGCGGTCCGATGTACAATCACCCTTATTAATTAAATGGATAATTAATTCAAATCCACCAAATTATTAAAGCCTGTTCAATTAAGGCTTATATTCGAATAGGAGCAGTTAATTAAATCTAATTTAAATTTCAATAATTTCCATCGATTACAAGCAACGTATAATTTGGTACCAATTTTCGAGCGTGATGGGGCTGCTCCTTCCCCACACGTAACCAACTCTCGCACCCGTTTTCAAAAGAATCTCTGGTTTTAATGGTGTCCGGCCTACCAAAGTGGCCGATGGAGACTCCAATCTTTATTTTCAAAACAAAAACAAGTTTTTAAACAAAATTCCCCAAAAATGCAATTTATTCTAATTTATTCCCAATTTTCAAAATTCTTCACAAAAAAATTCCAGCAATTATTTTTTCATAGCGACTTTTTGATTTCCAAAAAAGGGGAGGTCGCTACAGTTATCCTGCTAATCTTTTCTACTTTGGACCTTCAGATTGGATTTAGATACACGATTTGCATTCGTGGATAGTTTTCTTACGACGATCGGCTCTGATTTGCGGTTGTTAGTGGATTTTTAGTAGTTTGATCCCCTTTTGTGGTTTATTTGTCGATGCAGTCAGATTTGTTTGTATCTATCTTTCGTTCGAGTCTCATAGTTGTTTTTTTTTACATTTTCCTTGTATGGTCCTTGTATGTTTTCAAGTGACTAGTTTATTGTGTCAATGGTTATAAGAAAATATCTAAATTATGTGTTTAGTTTACGATTTATAGTTGTTAACCCTCATTATAATCTTGAATATTTTTTCTAAATAAAACTAGCAACTTTTATAAAAAAATTCCTATATATGTGTGAGATTAGTTTATTCAGATTAAGGAAAATTGATTTTACACTTGAGACTACTCATATTAAACTATCATTTTAGATTACAACTCATGAATTTGAATGGGTTTTCAAGTTGAAAAAAATAAAGGCAAAAAATGTCCCTTAACGTTTGACTGGATAGTCACTTTGGCTCATATTTTTTAAGCAATTTAACCTTCAACCTTTCTTTTTTGGTCAAAATAGCCTCTCTCGGATGAAAACTGTTAGTCAACTAACGGTAAATGGTTTGAAATGACATGACAAATCTACATGGTAGTGCATGCTGACATGGCAGTGCCGTATAGACAAAGGTGTTGACTTGAAATAATATCACATCAATCAATTTTTTTTTATAAAATTATACAAAATATAAAATTATTTCATCTTCTGACGTGTCATTTTCTCAAGTCATTTTAAGTTGTGTATCGTTAGTTGACTAACAATCTTCCACCACATATGGTTCATTTTGACCGAAAATGAAACGTTAAGGGTTAAATTACTTCAAAAAAAGAATATGAATGAAATAACTATCTAATCAAACGTTTTAGATTTTTTTAACATTATACCAAAAAATGAAATAGATAGATCCTTTGACATTTGTCCAACCGATTTGATTAAATAGCAAGTATAGTAATTGTTTTTTTATTTGTATGGTTTTTAATAATTTAGATATTACATCTCATGATTTAAGTAACTTAAATCTCATCATTAAATTTACCAGATTAAGCTAGCTCGAGCAAAATCTGAGTGAATTTGAGTTGTTTTTTTTAAGATAAAACATATGTTGGAATAAGGCGAAACTTGTATTCCAAAATATTCTCATAGATAAAAGCTTAGGAGTAAGAGAAAGTCAAGTATTCCGATGAGGTTGCCTTACTTTAACTTATTCTTATTGGTGTTATTGATTGCTTAGTGGTACCACTATCGGTCAATACACATACGGACAATTAGAAGTATCGATGCAAATGGTTTTGTAAAGTGTTTCGATCATCTTACATTGTTTCGATAAGATCTGAAATCTGGGTTTAAGAAATTTGTATTCGTACCGATACAAGTACATCAGTATCGATACGGTTTGCATTAAATGTTTTTGACCGTTGCCTTGTCAGTTATTGGAATCAACGAACTTTCAATTTTTCTGTTAGCCGTACCGATAAGCCCCTAGGCGTATCGATGCAATTTTTCATCTCGAATTCCAATGAGCAAAAACCGTACCAATACGGCCTTGCCGTTTCGATACGCCCCTATTTTACACTATGATCGTTTCGATACGGCCTCTCGCGTATCGATAAGCCTATACACAACTTGTAACAGGTATCGATATAGGCCTCATGTACCGATACGGTTGGTTGGCAGGCAACATTTATTGCGGAAAAGAAGCCCTCTAGCGGTTATATTCAATACTCTAACCACCCAAATGGCTAGAAATCAATGAGATGGTATAAATACAAGACTCTAATGCTGCTGCAACAACTAGTGAACCTACTTTGATCAACATTCAAACAATCAAGAAAAATCCAACCCTTTGTGCTTTTAGAGTCTTATCTCACCCAACTTGTGTAATTCTTTTGTAAATATTTGTTTCAAGTTTGGGGTTGTGAGAAAAAATTTATTTGCCAAACTTATTTCTTTGTATCTTGAGTGATTTGTTTAAAGCTTTGGGTAGAAAGCTTGAACTTGTAACGATTGCCTCCTAAGCCTAGAAAAGGGGAAGAATTTCATAGTAAAATTGTTGAAAATCCTTAGTAAGAAGCTAAGGTAGTAGACGTAGAGCTTGTTAGAAGCTTGAACCACTATAAATCCTTGTGTCCCATTGTCTATTGTGTCCTATTGTCTATCTCTTTCGATTTGCTTCCAAAAATTTAAAATTTCCAATTCACCCCCTCTTGGCCACCATCTACATTGATTGATCATCCTAACAATTGGTATTAGAGCCACACTCAACCGAAGGTCTAACAACCGTTGAGGCGATCCTCAAAGGTGATTCAATCAATAGAAGTCAAAGTCATGACATCCACCTCCGGCAACAACTTTTACGATCTCAATCCATCACCAAACCTCCATACTTCAATACGGATAACCATCCCTATTGGAAAAATCGTATGAAGTTCTTCATGAAATCCCATGACTACCTTCTATAGGAAGTAGTGGAAGATGGACCGACAATCCCGATGAAGAGAGAATATGATCGGTTAGTTCTAAAGTCCAAGCACGAGATGACCGATGAAGATCAGAAGAAGCTCCAAATCAATGATAAAACAATGCACATGCTATTTTGCTCACTTAGACCGAACGAGTACTCCAAAATGTCATCTTGCTTAAGTGCCAAAGAAATTTGGGATAAGATAGAGATCACTTATGAAGGAACCAATGAAGTTAAGGAGACCAAGATTGGGCTTCTTAATTTGAGCTATGAAAATTTCAAGATGGAGCCGGATGAAGACATCCCCAAAATGTTCGAACGATTCTCTGTTATTGTCAATGGCCTCAAGGGTCTAGGAGAAGTCATTTCGAAGGAGAAGTTAGTTCGGAAACTACTCTACTCACTTCCTGAGTCTTGGGATGGTAAAAGAACGGCTATCATAGAAGCGAAAGATCTCAAGACGCTAAAGCTCGACGCTCTCATGGGGTCTCTTCTCATCCATGAGGTAATAAAGAAAGGAAGAGATGAAGAAAAGAAGAATGAGGAAATGAAGGTGTAGACCCACTAGGTGAAATGCTTGCAAAAGAGGCAAAAGATATATGTTGGAAAAATATAAAATAATGCCAAGATGAGTCTTTTCCGTGCAAGTATACACGGTCTGCAAGTAATACAGCTGGTAAGCTGAGTATCGATCCCAGAGAGATTGACTTGGAATTCAATTGCCTTGATTGTTACTTGCCTTGAGAAAAAATGATTTGATTTGGAGTTGATTTTGGAAAATAATAAAAAAGTAAAGGAATGAAAGTAGAGTAAGACGTTGGCAAGGAAGGTGCTTTAATGATTGATGAACGTTGGCAGGGAATGCCTGGTTTTCATGCTTTTCATGCCGTGCCAGCCTTTAATAACAATCTGTTTTGGCATTGTTTGCAGAGCAGATTCTAAATTAGCAAAGCCTCTCTCGATGGTCGTTGCCCTAAATTGATCATGTAAAAACCCCTACATCTTTATAGTGCTTGTTTTTAAATAAACCAATTTGATTAAGATCCAATCTATACTCCTAAGGAGTAGATTTCACTCCCGAAGTAAGTTCATCTACTTGAACGACTTCTCTCGAAGCTTCTCTCCTCAGTATTCAACAACTTATTCGTTGCCACCCCAAGTCTGTTAAGATATTGAGGAGCAATAGGCCAACAGTTCCAGCTCTCGCTTGGCATAGTATTTAGGAAATATTAAAGTATGTCAAATAGTGAAAACATTGCCAAGGCAGATTTATTATGAAAAACTAAAACATAAAAATAGCGTTCAACGCAAACATCCCCCGCCAACTATTAAATTAGTTTATGGTGAGGAATTTAACCAACAACCCATAAACGTTTTCGCAATACATCATCATTAAAAACAAAGTAAAATAGATTGAAAGAGAGAATGGGCTAGAAGGGGTCTCTCGATGCAGCCCTTCAAGATCCAGGCTTCTCGGCCAAGTTGGTCAGACCACCCTTCCACGGTGCAGCCGGTTATCAATCGTCGCACACCAACTCCTCACGATCCAATCTTCTCTTTCTAAAGTCTAGCTTGGTTGGTGTTTAAATAGGCATGCGGGGAAGGGGTAGGATGAGCTCCTCATCTGAATTTTGAATTTCAACTGCCCAAGGGATAAGGGATTATCATCTTATCCAAATTTAAATGAGAGTTGAACAGGCTAGGGCTGACGTCATACTGCCGATGCTGCCTTGGCGTCCAAGCTTGGCATGAATCTACCAACAAGTCTTGGCACCATTTTATCTGCTATTTTTTCTGAGATTGATCCAATTGCTATCTTTTCGGAGCCTGGTCATTTCCTATTTTTTCAGCGTTCAACATCTTCTTGGCGTGGCATCAAGTTCACTTCTCTGCCAACCGGTGCTTGGAATTGTTTGGTCCATCTGTGCCAATAGCACTCGGCATTCTCTCTGGTGCTCCTTTCTGTGTTGCTTTTTTGGACCAAATCCTATGCTAAACCTGCAAAATTGCCAACAAAACAACCCTTCACAATGGCATAGACAAAACTCTAAACTCCTTCTGCAAATGCATGATTCTAACATCCTAATGCAACTAAATGTACCTAAAAACAAGTAAAAGCATTGTAAGATTGACATTAAAAATAGTACTTTTGGAGAGGTAACACACCCCAAACCTAACTCATTGCTTGTCCTCAAGTAATGCAATCGAAATAAAAACAAAAACTGTGAAAAAGTTACCTCGACAAAATTTTGGTTGAATGCCAACACATGCTGGCAAGCAGAATTTGGCTCTATTTCTGTCCTCAGTATCTTAGTGCAGTAATGCCAAGCAGGTAGTAATTCAAGTGCAGCAATATAACTCTAGTCAAAGTTCATGAAGTGTGCATGAGTGTAGGCAATATGCATCCAGTTTCTTTTCACTCCCTTAGACAAATTTTACTATTTAAACTCAGATATATATTTTTTCATTATTTTTTTCTTTCCTTGCCAAAGGTTTCTTGCTGGTATTCATTTAAGCTTGCTTCGTGACACTATTTAGCGTGAGAGATAAGAGGGAGCATACCACGAATCCCCACTTTAATCTAGACATCACTAGGCTTTCTCTTCAACTCATACCCTAAAGTTTTGGACTTGAGAACTAAGAGGGAGCAAACCACGAAGCCCCAAGTAGCTTATTATCCCTAAGGTAAATGATAGTTCTATTTTTTCTTGCCTTGGCAGAACATTGCTGCCTTATTTACTCTTTTTACCATGGCAGCATCAATTTTTTTCATAACTGAGCTTAGTTTCAAAAAGTATAAGTTTGCTAAGGGATTAGATACATACTACGTGTTAAGTGAAAGTTCAATTCTCTAAACTAGAGATCAATTGCCAAGCTAACCTGCATACTATTCTGCTGGCATGACATGACAACTAAAGATTAAAATTTCCTCACTGGACAGATACCTAGATCAAACTAAGCTTGCCTAACAATTGTTAACATTTTTCAAAATTAAACCGAGGAAAGATTTTTTTTCTTTTTTTTAATGGTTCGGTATGCATCTACTCTAAATGTCCTAGATGGCATGGCAACAAAAATTAAACATGAAATGCATGGCATAAATGTGAAGAAATGCACACCCTCAAACCCAAGATGTGTATTGTCCCCAATGCATGAAACAACATATATATACAAGAAAAACAGAATAAAATAAAATGCATGATCATGTAAATGCAATGGAATGAAATGTAAAGGAGTTTAGGAAGAAGATGACTCCCATTGGGAGACTATTTGCCGTGCGGCATGGGTTTTTCTTCTCAAAAAAGGCTCACGATCAGGGGCCATGTGTTTCTTTCTTTTCAGGCTCGGTTTTGAAGCAGCAGTGGAGGCTCCAACTTCCTCTTTTTCCTTGGCAGGCTCCGAAGCAGCAGGTGCATCAGTGGCATCAGATAGTGTATGGACAACATGTGTTATTGGCGACCTGGCTTTGGTTTTCTTTGAACGGCGCCAAAAACTTGTTGCGCGTAATAAGTGCTACGCAATTGTGCAAGTATACACATCGCAAGTAATAAAGTGATCTGAGTATCGAGTATCGTCTCCACAGGGATTGGTTTGGGCCACTTTGCTTTAGTTATTGCACTATAAAAGTAAAAACACAATTGATAATTGCAGGAGTTCTAACTAACAAATAAAATAAAAGAGCAATTAAATAAAATAAAGATGTAAACAAATGAGAGGGAATAGGCCAGGTTATCGTGAGTTGAGGGGTGATAGCGGATTGGATCGTCTTGGTAAAAAAGTGCAATGGCAACTCGGTTGCCGTGGCAACTTGCGCAGCTGGGTTGCCTTGGCAACTAATCGAACGGTTGCCTGGGCAACTGCTTGGGCGACTGGGTAGCAACTTCAAGCTTCGACAGAGCGTTCTTCAATGGTTTCTTCTTATCCCTAAGTCGAAACTCTAGCTAATTGTGCATGCCTTGACAATACATCCCTGCGTGAATAAAGGGTGAACAACAACCAATCTTGCGCTCCTCTTAGCCGTTGAAATCCTTAACTTATTCTTAATCCAGATTAATCTTCACCATCGATAGATTGAATAAAGACCATACTCATTCGTTTCTTGAATCTAACTCTCCCGATATTAGATAAATAGATAGAATTACGAGATCCTCTCTCAATTCACTCGCAAACAAGAATAAAAACCAAGAATGAGTAAACCTTGAATTGAAAGTGCAAACTCTTATTACCTAAACAAAATCCAATTGTTTCTCACAACAACAAAACACAATAACCCCAACCAATCAAATTAGTTCATGGTTGGGTTCAAAAGATATACAAAGAATAATCCTCAAACCATGAATCTAGTGGAAGCAAAGAAGAAGAAGAAATCGATCAGCCCCTTGAACTCTCTCCCAATCGAACTCTCCCCTCTTGAACTCTCTTGTCAAAATCTCTCCCTTCTTGCCCCCTTTGTCGAAATATCTCCCTTCTTGCTCTCCCTTGTCGAAATTTCTCTCATCTCTCCCTATGGAGTTGACGGCTTGGTCCTCAATTTATAGGGCTAGGTCAAAGTCTTTTTTTGAGGAGGAAGTTAAGTTGAAATTAAATATCTTTAAAGAATATAATTCTTTATTATATTTAAATTCCTTCTAGAACTTCTCCTATCTTCTTGGGATTTAATTTCTCTTTAACCTCTTCATGGAAATCAAACTCCTTTGGGATTTAACTTTGGGCTTATCTAGTCATCAATTTTGACTACCATATCATCTTATCCCTTATCAAAAATTGACCTAGCAACTAGCTCGGTGTCTCGTTCATGCATTGCCCTAGCAACTAGCTCGGCATCTCCTTCATGCATTGCCCTGGCAACTGGTTCCAGACTTGCTTTGGCAAGTGATTCTGCACACACACACAAAACACACCAAAGCAGTATCTTTTTCCACAAAATTAAGCAAAATATGAAATTAAGCTTGTCCACCAAGGAAACAATGCAAACATGCATGAATGGCTAATAATGCAACTAATATGAGCCTAAGTCTAGCAATAATATGAATAAAAAGGGTAATAAAAATAGTACTTTTGAACACGTAACACACAAAAACTTGTTGCGCATAATAAGTGCTACGCAATTGTGCAAGTATACATGTCGCAAGTAATAGAGTGATCTAAGTATCGAGTATTGTCTCCACAGGGATTGGTTTGGGCCACTTTACTTAAGTTACTGCACTGTGAAAATAAAAACACAATTGATAATAGGAGTTCTAATTAACGAGTAAACTAAGAGCAATAAACTAAAATAATAGATGAAATCAAATAAGAGAGAATAGGCCAGGTTATCGTGAGTTGAGGAGTGATAGCCGATTGGATTGTCTTGGTAAAAGAGTGTAATGGCAACTCGGTTGCCTTGGTAATTAATCGAACGGTTGCCTGGGCAACTGGCTGGGCAGCTGCTTGGGCGACTGGGCAGCAAATTCAAGGTTCGGCAAAGCGTTCTTCAATGGTTTCTTCTTATCCCTAAGTCGAAACTCTAGCTAATTGTGCATGCCTTGACAATATATCCCTACGTGAATCAAGGGTGAATAACAACCAATCTTGCGCTCCTCTTAGCCATTGAAATCCTTAACTTATTCCTAATTCGGATTAATCTTCACCATCGATAGATTGAATAAAGACCATACTCATTCGTTTCTTGAATCTAACTCTTCCGATATTAGATAAATAGATAGAATTACGAGATCTTCTCCCAATTCACTCGCAAACAAGACTAAAAACCAAGAATGAGTAAACCTTGAATTGAAAGTGCAAACTCTTATTACCTAAACAAAATCCAATTGTTTCTCACAACAACAAAACACAATAACCCCAACCAATCAAGTTAGTTCATGGTTAGGTTCAAAAGATATACAAAGAATAATCCCCAAACCATGAATCTAATGGAAGCAAAAAAGAAGAAGAAATTGATCAGCCCTCTTTGAAAACTCTCTCAATCGAACTCTCCCTTCTTGCCTTCTCTTGTCAAAATCTCTCCCTTCTTCTACCGAGAAGGAAAGACGGTCTTTCAAGGAGGCCATCGATCAAGAGAAGGAAAGAACTAGGCAAGAGATCAGCAAAAGAAAATAAGCAGTCAGCTACGAAAGAGAGAACACCGCCGCTTGGAAAAGAAGGTACATGGGTAGCAGGAATAGACTGTTAGAGATGCAAAGATTGTACGACGACACCATCCAAATCCTGAATCAGAGCCAAAGTTAGAATGTCGAGTTAGAGGAAAGGTTGGCAAGATTAGAACACTCATTTCAGACTTACCGTCAAAGGAATGGCTTCATCGAACTACAAGAAAGATAGCGTGAAGTTGGCACGTTGTGAGCCTGGATTGAGTCGCTTGAAACAACTATTCAGGATTATAAGGAAAGAATCAGAGTATTCGAAGAAGCTACAGCCGGATGAGACAATTATTGGCAAAGAAGACTGTGTGATGCTGCCCAGATGGTGCAGGATAGAGACCAGTATTACGCGAACCTAATAGTGGACATACAGCGAGTTGCAAGGCATGTGAGTGACTTAGCTGTCGAAACCGAAACTCTATGACCTTTCGTAGCCGCAGGCATGGAAGAAGCACCCAGGTTCATCAAGCTGCTCAGGGCTATTGGAAAGTTAGGGGATAGAGCTAGGGCTTATCGGTAGGACTCTGTGTTGTAATTAGGACTCTTTTGTATTAGGAACCCTCCTTTTGTAATGTGAACTCTATTGTAATCTAGATCATTTAATTCCCATGAAAGTAGTTCAAAATGGTGAATACCAGCGGAATCAGTACCTTTATTTGCATACATTCCTGCATTGCATCATGACATTTGCATCATTATACATGCATTTATTTTCTTTGCAATCATATTAGTATTGTAAATATTGTGGCAGTATGAAATTAGAAGTTAAGCCGCAATCATTCATCATCCATACCTTACCAGACTACAAAGCAAACTCATGGAAGATAAGATAATCAATCTAGAGAAATGACAGAGTGATCTGGAAGCAAGATTTGATGAGGCCCAGAGAAGCCTCCGTGACCAGATTG
The DNA here is from genome assembly GCA_019671005.1 of Hibiscus mutabilis. Taxonomy (NCBI): domain Eukaryota; kingdom Viridiplantae; phylum Streptophyta; class Magnoliopsida; order Malvales; family Malvaceae; genus Hibiscus; species Hibiscus mutabilis. The sequence goes on from CM033734.1 coordinate 14,309,553, forward strand.
CTCAGTCACAAGCGTCGATAGTGTCCGGCATAACTGCGTTGTTGGCTAAGATCCTCGGAAAAAGAGTCGAAGGTGAAGTCGCTCAAGAGCCAGAAGGTACCCCAGCTCACAGTAAGGTTTAACCGGCTACGCCAAGTCTGGCTAGAAGGGTATATATTGATCCTGCTGGGATGTCTACTAATCTTCAGGTATGGGCATCTGAGAATCAACCCATTGACACAGAAGCACTCTACGAGGAGGAGGTGCTAGACCTGAACTTGGTCGAAAAAATCAGGACAGAGGTAGAAAAGAAATGGGAGGAGAGATTTTGCCTCATGGAAGAAAAATTTAAAGCCCTGTAAACTACAGAAGAATCGGAAAGCGATGCAGTGACTTAAGTCTGGTATCCGACCTTGTCCTGCCACCAAAATTTAAAACACCGGAGTTTGACAAATACGATAGAACCACGTGTCCTTCCCCACACGTGACAATTTATTGCCGGAAGATGGCGGCCTACCTCAAGGATAAGAAACTTTTAATTCATTGTTTTCAGGACAGCCTGACTGGGTGGCGCTGCGGTGGTATACCCAGTTGAGCCGAGTAAACATTAAAACATAGAAAGATCTTTCAAGAGCATTCATCAAGCAATACAAGCACGTGACGGACATGACGCCCAGAAGAATTATGCTAGAAAATATGGGGCAGAAATCCAACGAAAGTCTGCGACAGTATGCCCATAGGTAGCGAGAAATGGCCGCCCAAATTCAGCCACCCATCCCCGAACATGAAATTATACCTTTATTTGTTAATACTCTGAAGGGGACACTGTTTGATCGCCTCATAAATAATACAACTCAGAGTTTTGCTGATTTAATTAGGACCGGGGAGTCCCTTGAATTGGCAATCAAGAGCGGTAGGATTGATAGCGGGGAAAGTTCTCGGAAGTACAACAAGAAGAATGAGGTGAACACTGCCAGTACTTACACTGCCCCAAAAAATTTCACAGTCTCACAGCCATAGGTGTCTACTGGGAAAGCACAAAACTCGAACCAAAGAGAGGAGAGAACCTCGAGAAAGGAGAAAGAGAGGTAAACTTTTACTCTATTACCCATTTCGTACTCTGAGCTTTACTCTCAGTTGCACAAAGTGGATTTGGTTCGTCCTTACTATGTTACTCCGTTCAAACCGCCATTCTCGTCCTGGTATGACCCGAACGCGCATTGCGATTATCACGGTGGTGCCCCTGGTCATCCTACAGAGGACTGACTTACTTTCAAGAAGCTTGTGCAGAGTCTAATCAATTCTGGGATACTGAAGTTTGAAGAACCAAGTGTAGCTGCTATCCCATTGCCTAATCACAGGAACAGGGGAGTGAATGCTATTGAGGAGTACTCTACCAGGAAGGTTAAAGAGAATGTGTCAGAAATCAAGTCTCCTTTGCGGTGGATATTTCAGTAATTGTGCATGGCCCACTTGATCGACAGGGGTATGGTAGTAGTGCAGAAGGGATGTAGAGTGTACTGTGAATTCCATCAGGACAGAAGACACGACATCCAACAGTGCGAAGAGTTTAAGAGATTAGTGCAGCAATTGATGAACGACAAGCAAATAGAGTTCTTTGAAGAGCCTACAGGAAGGAAAGGGTCAGACATACATATGACGGATAACCCCAACATTAAATACGGGAGAGACAGACATTTTGTCATCTCTTCCGGGCCAGAGGGTACAAGTTCCTCCCAATGAGAAGCTACTAAGGTGACTCCCAAGATCATCATCTCACCACCATCCCCGTTCCTATTCAAGGATATGCGGTAAACTCCCTGGAACTATGTTGTGAATGTGACCATACCAGAAAAGCCAGAATCAGGTGAAGTAAAAGAACAGAAAGTTGAAAAAGAGCCTACACCGAAAGACGAGCAAGCCAAGAGTGATGAGAATGTGCAAAGTATGTAATTTATCATTTTATTTTAGTCGACTAGAGCCAATTTTGGGCACCTCTAGCGATTCTTTAATGTGCATTAACTACTAGACCCAGTTTCGGGCCCCTCTAGCAAGAAAGTGCATTTACTACTAGAGCCAGTTTCGGGCACCTCTAGCAAGAATTTAACTTTTAATTTTCAATTTTAAATTTACCCAAATTTTAAGCAACCTAAGTTCACTAAGTTTATTTCAATCAACAAGCCACAACCGTGTAAAAAAATTCAGCATCATAGTAAAATTCTAAGTTTTTTTCATGTAATCCTAAAATTAAAGGTTCTTTCAATTAAGTGCAGTGGCAAAAATTCATCATTGGATATTCAAAAAGTCTTAAGCAATTAAATCCAGTTAAAGGCATGGCAAGTAACATATGCAACCTATATGTGATTGCTAAATATGAATGCAACTAAACATGAAACTAACTAGAATCCAACACCCCCAAACTCGAAAGAGCATTGTCCTCAATGTATGTAAAAGTGAAACAAAATTTAAAAGAAACTAAATGAAATGAGTTAGCCAGAGAGGTCGTCACCTAGAGTGATAAGTTTTCTTCGTGTCGTTTGCTTGATTCATATTTCGGTCGGTGGTTGAATGCTTGTGGCTGGTACTGCGTGAATAGTATTGCTTTAATTTGATACATGTTTGCCGATGCAGGTTCACTTGCCTGGGCATCAGTAGTTGCCGAAGCCATTGTTGTTGCCTGGGCATCGCCAGCCGTGGAAACTGCTGAGGTAGTTGCCGAGGCATTCTCTGTTGTGGTTGTCGTGGCAAGTAGTTGGCAGTGAATTTCCTTAGCATGGTGGTTATGAGTCTTGTTGTGAAACGAAAAGAAAACAAAGAAAACCTGGAAACTAAAGATAATGAAGAAAAATAAAATAAAATATCTCTTAAAAAATAAAAATGAAGATAAAAGGAAAAAGAAAATATTGAACGGAGAGCATGCTCATGCATCTCCTAAGGTGACCACTTCTTTGTTACGTTCCACATAGGCACCGTTGTAGTGCTTCAATCTTTGTCCATTAACTTTGAATTCATGATCATCAGTGATGGACTTGATTATTACAGGACCATGGGAGAACGGTTTGACAATTTCGAATGGTCTCGACCATCTTGATTTTAGTTTTCCCGGGAAAAGTTTTAGCCGAGAATTGAATAAGAGAACTAGTTGCCCTGGCATGAATTGCCGCGACAATAGTCTCTTGTCATGCCATTGCTTTGTTGTCTCCTTGTAGATTCGTGCATTGTTATAGACAAGTACACAAAATTATTCTATCTCATTGAGGTCCAACAAATGCTTTTGTCAGGCAGTTTCCCAATCCATATTCACGGTCTTGATTGCCCAGTATGCCTTGTGTTTGATTTCCACCGGTAGATGTCATGTTTTTCCATAGACAAGTCAGAAGGGGGACATACCTAAGGGTGTTTTTGAATGCAGTGCGATATGCCCAAAGTGCGTCATCTAGTCTTACTGACCAATCCTTCCTAGAGGGATTTACAACTTTTTCGAGTATGCCCTTCAATTACCGGTTGGAAATTTCTGCTTGCCCATTGGTTTGTGGGTGATATGTCGTGGCAATCTTGTGATATACACCAAAGCGTTGTAACATCTTAGCGATGAGTTTGTTGTCGAAGTGCTTGCCTTCATCACTGATAATTGCCCTCGGCATCCCAAACCGTGTAAATATATTTTTCTGCAAGAATCTTTGCACGGTCTTGGAATCGTTGGTGGGAACTGCAACTGCCTCAACCCATTTAGACACGTAGTCGACAGCAAGTAGAATGTAGATGTTGTCGAATAAAGATGGGAATGGTCTTATAAAATCGATCCCCCACACATCAAACAATTCCACCTCGATGATATTTTGGAGCGGCATCTCATATCGTCTAGAGATATTGCCCGTCCTCTGGCATCGATCACATTACTTGTAAAACTCTTGGGCATCTTTGTACAGTGTTGGCCAATACAAACCGGATTGCAAAACTTTGGCCGCGGTAAATGTTCCTTTAAAATGTCCTCCATAGGGTGAAGAATGGCATTGCCGGAGTACGTTCTGCTGCTCCTCTTCAAGGACACATCGGCGTATAACCTGATCTGCACATTATTTAAACAAAAGAGGCTCGTCCCAAAAGTAAGGCTTAGCATCATGGCGGAACCGCTTCTTCCCTTGGTGAGTAAGGCCATAAGGTAAAATACCACAAACAAGGAAATTAACTAAATCCGCATACCAGGGTATTGCCGAGGCATGTGTTGCCGTGGCAACTGCTTCCATGGTTGCCAAGGCGTGCGCATCAGTGGTTGCCGCGTCGTTTGTATCTGGAGTTGCCGAGGTGTGTGCGTCAAGAGTTGCTGAGGCATCGAGGGTTACCGAGGCATGTGCATCCATGGTTGTCGAGGCGTCAAGGGTTACCGAGGTGTGCGCGTCCATGGTTGCCGAGGCATGCGTATCAGTGGTTGCAGTGGCATGCGCGTCGAGAGTTGTTAAATCGTCGAGGGTTGCCGAGGCATGTGCATCTATGGTTGCCGAGGCGTCAGGGATTGCTGAGGCGTGTGCATCCATGGTTCCCGAGGCAACTAACAGCTGCTCATCCGGGAATGCATCACATATCTCTAAATCTCTGTCTTCCTCCCTATTGCGTTCTAAGCGTGATAAGTGATCTGCCACTTGATTTTTTGTTCCTTTCATGTCCCTAATTTCAATGTCAAACTCTTGTAAAAGCAATATTCAACGAATCAAACGAAGTTTGGCATCATTTTTAGCAAATAGGTACTTAATTGCCGAATGGTCCGTATGAACAATTACCTTTGTACCAATCAAACAGGATCGGAACTTGTCAAATGCAAAAACTACAGCTAGTAACTCTTTCTCCGTTGTTGTGTAATTCACTTGAGCACTATTAAGAGTTTTACTACCGTTGTATATCACATGAAAGGTTTTTCCTGTGCGTTGGCCTAAAACTGCTCCTACAGCGAAATCACTTGCATCACACATGAGCTCAAAAGGTAGCGTCCAATCTGGTGGAACGACAATGGGTGTCGAGGTAAGTTTTTCCTTTAGGGTTTCGAATGCTTGAGTGCAAGAATCATCAAAATTGAAGACTTTATCCTGTTCAAGCAAATTGCACAAGGGTTTAGTAATTTTAGAAAAATTATGAATGAACCTCCTGTAAAAACCTGCATGTCCAAGAAAGCTTCGAATTCCTTTAACCAAACTTGGTGAGGGCAATCTCTCGATCACGTCCACCTTGGCTTTGTCTACTTCAATTCCCTTGGATGAAATCTTATGGCCAAGTACTATTCATTCATCTACCATAAAATGGCACTTCTACCAATTAACGACTAAATCGGTTTCTTCACATCTTGCTAACACCTTCTCTAAATTGTCGAGGCAGCTGTCGAAGTCATTACCAAAAATGAAAAAATCATCCATGAAGATCTCAAGGAAGTCTTCGACCATGTCTGAAAAGAGTATCATCATGCATCTTTGGAAGGTTGTCGGGGCGTTACACAATCCGAACGGCATCCTTCAGAAAGCATAAGTACCGTATGGGCATGTGAAGATTGTCTTTTCTTGATCTTCTGGTGCTATGGCAATTTGATTGTAACCTGAATAACCATCAAGAAAACAATAAAAGGGTTTACCTGCAAGACGGTCAAGCATTTGATCAATAAAGGGTAATGGGAAGTGATCTTTCCTAGTGGCTTTGTTTAGCTTTCGATAACCCATACAAACCCTCCAACCGGTCACAGTTCTGGTTGGAATGAGTTCATTGTTTTCATTACTTACCACCGTTATACTTCCTTTTTTTCGGTACACATTGTACCGGACTTACCCATATACTATCATAGATAGGGTATATAATGCCAGTGTCAAGCCACTTGATGATTTCTTTCATTACAACCACTTTCATGGCATGATTCAGTCTCCTCTGGGCCTCAATCGAAGGTTTGTGATCATCTTCCAACAAAATCTTGTGCATGCACACTGCCGGCTAATTCTCTTCAAGTCGGCAATTGTACACCCTATTTCCTTCTTGTGTAGCATCAACATTTTGATCAGCTTTTTTTCCTGCTCAGGCTGTAACTTAGAGGAAATAATTACAGGCAATGTTTTATCAGTTCCCAAGTAAGCATATTTTAGTTGATCTGCAACTGTTTCAACTCAAGAATCGGTGGTTGTTCAGTAGAGGGCTTTTCGAGCTTACCTTTCTTACCTGAGTAATCAAGTGGTTCAAGTATGTACCTGGTCGATTGACTAACCAATTTGCCTCTTCTTGTTGTTCCTCATCGATCGGTTCTTCATACTCCTCAGGTTCCTCTTGATCGGCAATGTAGTTGTCGAGGCAACTAAATTCCTCGTCGAAGTTAAATTCTGCAATGGCATGAAGAAGTTGGCATTCTTCCGGATCATCGGCATGCCTTAGTGTTTGGAACACATTTAGTTTAACTTGCTGGTCATTTACCCTCATTGTGAGTTCTCCCTTTTCAACATCGATCAAGGTTCTCCCTGTTGCTAGGAAGGGTCTCCCGAGAATGATAGGTGCATGTTCATCTGCTTCACAATCCAAAATAATAAAGTCAGCGGGAAAATAAATTTATCAACTTTTTCAAACTCTCCTAGCCTTGTTCTCTTGGACACAATGTCTTTAAGAAACTTGGCATAGTTCGGCATTTGTTCAATTGCTTCAACCAATGGCAAGTTGATGTGGACTTGCTTTAGGATATCAAGGAACTTCTTGAATTGATATTCTTGCTTTTGTCGCTTCAACCTTTATGGGAATGGTGGTGGAAGTCGGATATCTTTGATCTTTTCATTGGTCTGGAACCTGATTGACGGTATTACCGGGGCAACTTGAGTTACCGAGGCATTGTCGACTGGGGTTGTCGTGGCGTGCCTATCATTGGTTGCCGAGGCATCCTTATCGCCGGTTGTTGAAGCATGCTTATCGCTGGTTGCCACGACAATTCTTGGTTCAGCATCTGAGGTTTTGCCGCTGAGTTCGTCTTGATCTTTTTGTGGAGTTTTGTTTAATGAGCGAGCTTGAGCCTCTTTAAGTTGTTGGCCACTTCTAGTGGTGATCGCCTTACATTGCTCATGGCCAGTTCCTCTTGCGACTTCAGTATCGCTAGGTAAACCTCATTGCGGTCTAGTATTCAAGTTTTGAGTAAATTGCCCGACTTAATTTTCCAAAGATTTGATTGTCGCCTCTTGGTTTTGCAATCTCATCTCGGTCCTGTTAATAAAAGCATCAGTTCTTTTTATGAAGTTACTATTCTCAGCCATATAAGATTCAGTTTTCAACATAAAAGCATTGAGAGAATTTTCCAAAGAACTAGATGTTGTCGGTTGTTGCTGCGGCAACTGTTGTCGTGGCATATTCTGCTGGAATGCTGATGCTTGTGTATTCTGATTGTTCTGGTTTATAGCATTGTTGGGATTACTTCATGAAAAATTCGGGTGCTTCTTCCAAGCTGGATTGTATGTATTGGACATCACATTGTTGTTCCGGTTGTAATTTCCCACATAAAAGCTGGATTCTACATACATTCAGAAGAATCATGGTTACCACCACATAATTCACAAAAGGAATTCATTACCTTGACTTCCTGTGTGTTGTTTAGTTTCTGCATGTTCTGGACCATCTTAGTTAGAGTGGCCAATTGTGCCGAAATTGAGTTTGATGATCCCAGTTCATGTATTGTGGCTTGGCGTCTAACTCCTCCTCTTCTAGCAGATGGGAATTGATAATCATTCTTGGCAAGCCTGTTTAGAATTTGCATTGCTTCCTCCAGCGACTTATCTAGGAGTATGCCGTTTGCCGAGGCATCTAGCATCATCCTTGTTGGTGTATTCACATCGTTGTGTAGAAGTTCTTGATATCGCTCCCAAGCCTCGTACATGGATTCATCATCTGTCTGCCGAAAAGAAGTAATTTCGTTACGAAGCTTATCAGTCAAATTTTTAGGATTAAATCGAGCAAGGAAATCACGACAAAGATCGGTCCAAGATTCCATTGATCCGGCAGGAATACTATTCAACCATGCTTTCGCCCTATCCCTCAGTGAATAGGGGAATAATCTTAGTCGTAAAACATCGGGGGTGACTCCTTGTATTTTGAATGAATTGCAAATCTCGAGGAAAGATTTAAGATGTTGTCATGCATCTTCAGTTGTTGAGCCGCCAAATTGACCAATTATGTTGATCATATTGAACATCACTGGTTTCAACTCAAATTGGTCGGCTTCAATTTCAGGTGTGACAACTCCTGGATTAAGTCCTTCAAGATCTTCTTCAAGATAGTCTCGAATAGTTCTGTTTCGTGCAAAAATCACTCCTCCTGCTGGAACATCCTGATTCATATTGCCGTCTTGATTAGCCGTTGCTACTCTTAACCTTTGTCTGAGTCTTTGCAAGGCTCATTCGACTTCTGGATCAAAAGGATATTCTGGTGTAATCGGTCTCGCCCTGGTCATATACCAATGCAAAACCAAAGTTTGTTAACCCTTTGAATCTTAAACAAGAAAAATAAAAAATACAAGAAAATAAAAATAAAGTTGCTATTGCCAATCCCCGGAAACGGTGCCAAAAACTTGTTGCGCATAATAAGTGCTCTGCAATTGTGTAAGTGTACACGTCGCAAGTTATAGTATAAAAGATATCGTCTCCACATGGATTGGTGCCACTTCAAGAATCTAATCTCTTGCACTGTAAAAAGTAAAAACACAAGTAGAAGATTGTAGGAGTTTTAACTAACAACTAAACTAGAAAGCAAATAAGTAAAAGAAGATGTAATCAAATGAGAGAGAATAGGCCAGGTTATCGTGAGTTGAGGTGTGATAGCCGATTAGATCGTCTTGGTAAAAGAGTGCAAGGGCAACTCAGTTGCAATGGCAACTTGCACAGCGGGGTTGCCTTGGCAACTAATCAATGGTTGCCTGGGCGACTAGCTGGGCAGCAACTTCAAGGTTTGGCGGAGCATTCTTCAATGGTTTCTTCTTATCCCTAAGTCAAAACTCTAGCTATTTGTACATGCCTTGATAATACATCCCTACGTGAATCAAGGGTGAACAACAACCAATCTTGCGCTCTTCTTAGCCGTTGAAATCCTTAACTTATTCCTAAGCCGGATTAATCTTCACCATCAATAGATTGAATAAAGACCATACTCATTCTTTTCTTGAATCTAACTCTCCCGATATTAGATAAATAGATGAAGTTACGAGATCCTCTCCCAATTCACTCGCAAACAAGAATAAGAACCAAAAATGAGTAAACCTTGAATTGAAAGTGCAAACTCTTATTACCTAAACAAAATCCAATTATTTCTCACAACCACAAAACACAATAACCTTAGCCAAATAGATTTAGCTCATGGCTAGGTTCCAAAGAAACACAAGATAAAAAATTCCTAGCATAAACCTAATGGAACAGGAAAGAAAAAGATGAAGAATGGTTGAACCTTGTCGAAATCTCTCCAAAGCCTTGTCGAAATCTCCCTTGCTCTTTGTTGAAAATTCTCTCCTCTCTCCCCTAGAGTTGACGACATGGTCTTTAATTTATAGGGCTATGTCAAAGTCTTTTTTTGAGGAGGAAGTTAAGTTGGAATTAAATTATCTTTAAAGAATATAATTCTTTATTATATTTAAATTCCTTTTAGAACTTCTCATATCTTCTTGGGATTTAATTTCTCTTTAACCTCTTCATGAAAATCAAACTCCTTTGGGATTTAGCTTTGCTCCACGTCATCTTGGGCTTATCTAGTCATCAATTTCGACTGCCACATCATTTTATTCCTTGTCGAAAATTGCCTTGGCAACTAGCTCGGCATCTCCTTCATGCATTGCCCTGGCAACTGCGTCGGCATCTCCTTCATGCACTGCCCTGGCAACTGGTTCTAGCCTTGTTTAGGCAAGTGATTATGCACACACACACAAAAACACACCAAAGCAGTATCTTTTTCCAAAATAATCACCAAGTTATGTAATCAAGCTCAACGGTGGAAAGAAACATGAATTAATGCATGAATGACTAATTATGCAACTAATATGAGCCTAAGTCTAACAATAATATGAGTAAAAGGGGTAATAAAAATAGTACTTTTGAACTCTTATCAATGCTCAAGCTACATTGGCAGATGGCACGGTTTTTCAAAAACAAGTCTAAACGGTGAAATACCCAAAGGAGTTTTAAACGCCATCTTGAAAGCCCATAAGGACTCATCTAGTCTCAAAGACCAGTTCTTCCTTGATGGATTAGCAGTCTTCTCTAAGATGTTTTTGATCTCCTTATTTGAAATCTCAGCTTGCCCATTTGTTTGTGGATGATATGCCGTGGCAATTCTCTGCTGTATACCATACCTGCACAAGGCCTTAGAAATTAGATTACATTTAAAATGAGTGCCCTCATTATGAATAATCACTCTAGGGGCGCCAAATCTAGTGAAGATATGTTTATGTAAGAACTTTGCAACGGCCTTGGCATCGTTTGATGGTAGAGCAACAGCTTCTACCCACTTAGATACGTAATCAACAGCCACAAGAATGTATACATTACCGAATGAGGGTGGAAAATGACCCATAAAGTCTATCCCTCATACATCAAATAAATCCACATGCATAATGTTTTGAAGCGGTAGTTGGTGTCTACCATAGATGTTTCCTGTCCATTAGCATCGATCACATATCTTGGCATACTCATGGGCATCCTTATATAGTGTGGGCCAAAAGAATCCTGACTGCAGTACCTTGGCAGCAGTCTTTACCCCAGCAAAGTGACCTCCATATGGTATGGCATGGCATAGATGCAATATGTTATGTTGCTCATCCTCGGGCACACACCGACTGATCACTTGGTCGGCACACTGTTTGAACAATATTGGCTCGTCCCAATAGCATTGCTTGACTTCCCACAAGAACCTTTTCTTGCATTGTATGCCAAGTCTGGTGGCAGAATGTTACTTACCAAGTAGTTAACAATATCGGCATACCATGACATGGCATTAACTGCAAGCAAATACTCGTCAGGAAATTTATCTCTTATAAAATTGGTCTTACCATCTTCAAGATGATGCTCCAAACGTGATAGATAGTCAGCTACTAGGATTTCACTGCCCTTTTTGTCTCGGATCTCAAGGTCAAATTCTTGAAGTATGAGCGTTCATCTGATTAGTCTGGGCTTGGCATCCTTCTTTGCCAAGAGATACTTCAATGCCGAATGATCTATAAAAACCACAACTTTGTTACCAATTAAATAAGATCTAAATTTTTCAAAAGCAAATACAACCGCAAGAAATTATTTCTCGGTCATAGAGTAATTCAGTTGTGCTTCGTTCAATGTTCGGTTGGCATAGTAAATGGCATGGAAAACCTTGCCATGCCTTTATCCCAAGACTGCTCCAATGGCATAGTCGTTGGCATCACACATGAGCTCGAAGGGCTCATTCCAATCTGGTGCCACAACTATAGGGGCATTGATCAACTTTTCTTTAAGACCCTAAAATGCTCTCAAACAAGAATCGTTAAATGCAAAAGTAACATTATGTTCTAACAACAAGCATAAAGGTTTAGCAATTTTTGAAAAGTCTTTAATAAAACACTGATAAAACCAGCATGTCCTAAAAAGCTCCTTATACCTTTTGACACTTGTTGGAGGCGGTAGCTACTTAATTACCTCAACTTTTGCTTGATCCACTTCTAACCGTCTCTCAGTTACCTTGTGCCCGAGAACAATGCCCTCCTTCACCATGAAGTGGCATTTTCCCAGTTCATACTAGGTTTGTCTCAATGCATCTCTTCAAGACTTGCTCCAAACTCTGAAGACATTCCTCAAATGTTTTGCCAAACACTGAGAAAATATCCATGAATACTTCTATGTTGGGCTCGATCATATCAGAAAAAATAGACATCATGCAACGTTGAAACGTTGCCAGTGCATTACATAGGCCAAATGGCATCCTCCTAAATGCAAACGTCCCATATGGGCATGTGAACGTAGTCTTCTCTTGATCATCAGGGGCGATGGCAATCTGATTATAACCTGGATAACCATCCAAAAACCAATAGAAAGCTTTACATGCCAACCTGTCTAGCATCTGATCAATGAATGGAAATGGGAAGTGGTCCTTCCTCTTGGCATTGTTCAGCCTCCTATAGTCCATGTACACTATCCACCCTATGATAGTTCTGGAGGGGATCAACTCAGTTTTACTGTTTTGCACCACGGTTATACCACCCTTCTTTGGCACGCATTGCACCGAGCTAACCCAAGAGCTATCAGAAATGGGATATACCATCTCGGCATCAAGCCATTTTATGATCTCTTTATTCACTACCTCCTCCATGCTTAGGTTTAGCCTTCTTTGGCCTTCAATGGTCTTGTCATGGTACTTCTCGAAGATAATCTTATACATGCAGATGCTTGGGCTAATACCTCTGATGTCTGCCAAAGTCCACCCTGATGCCTGCTTATAGTCACGTAATATTGCCAACAATCTTTCTTCCTGGTCATTAGTGAGACCAGTGGCAATGATCACTGGCAGAGTTGAGTGTTTGCCTAAGTAAGCATACATTAAGTGATCTAGTAGTGGTTTCAGTTCCAACGCTGGTGGCTCTTCAATTGATGGCTTAGATGCCTCTTCAGCCTCCAAGACTGGTTCTTCTGGTTCCTCAAATAGATCAGTTATGCCATCTAAATTGTTGGCATCAAATTCTTTATCGTGGCATAATTGTACCGTGTCCAAAGTGTAAATGGACTCCATCATCTCCTTTTCTTGGCACTCATTAGGTTCACATGCACATTTCAAAGCTTGAAACACATTAAATGTAACTTGTTGGTCATTCATGCGCATTGTTAGTTCCTATTTATGAACATCAATAAAAGCCCTACACGTGGCAAGAAAATGTTTGCCCAAAATAATCGGGACATTAATATCAGCCTCATAATCCAAAATGATAAAATCAGCTGGAAAAATAAATTTAACTACCTTTACCAACACATCCTCAATCTTATTCTTGGGGTGTGCATAGGATCGGTCTGCCAGCTGAAGTGTCACTGTAGTAGGTCTTGCTTCTATGCCAAGCTTCCGAAAAACTGACATTGGCATCAAGTTGATGATGGCTCCTAGGTCACACAGTGCCTTGCCCATGAATTTGTTGCCAATGGTGCAGGGAATAGTGAAACTTCTTAGATCTTTCAACTTTGGTGGCAAACGATTTAGGATCATGGCACTGCATCCTTCGGTCAGAGCAACAGTTTCAAAGTCTCCCAACTTTCTCTTTTTAGACATAATGTCCTTCATAAATTTGACATAGTTGGGCATTTGTTCAAGGGCTTATACCAATGGAATGTTGATTTGTAATTGCTTAAGAACCTCCAAGAAGCGTTTGAACTGCTGATCTTGCTTATACTTTTAAAGTCTTGCTAGAAATATTGGTGGCAGATAAACATATGCCGACGCTGTTGGATTTGCCAACGTAGTGTTGGCATCAGTTTGTTTGGCATCGGTGCTGGCATCAGTGTGCTATCTGACATTGGTTCTGGCATCGGTTCTGGCATCATCTGTTTTTGCTTCCTTTTTCTCTACTTCCCTAGGATTATCTGCTGCACAGGCTTCTCAACTTGGCAATTAAATGGCTGCTTGGCAGCCTTCTCTTCCTCACACTGCTTACCGCTCCGAAGAGTTATGGCTTTACATTGCTCATTTTCTTTGTGCCGAGCATCTTCTGTGTCACTTGGCAATGTTCCCTAGGGTCGATTGTTGAGTGCACTGGCAATCTGCCCAAGCTGGACTTTTAAATTTCTCATTGATGCAGCCAAACTCTAGACTATGGCATCATTCCTCTCCAGGTACTCTGTGAGAATGCCTCATTGGTTAAGTCTCTGTCCTTGCTGAAAATTGTTTTGGGCTTTCTGTGGCATGGCATTCTGATATAATGCTGGCATGGCATTGTTATTCTACCTCTGAGTATTCTGGCGTTGGGCATTGTACTGGTTACCTCCTTGATTTCCCCAAGCTAAATTAGGGTATTGTCTCCAACCCGCATTATAAGTATTGGAGTTAGGATTATAGTAACGATTAATATTGCCAACAAAGTTTACCAATTCAGGGTTGGCAGGGCATTCATCCATATGATGATTCTCTCCATAGACTGTACAGAAAGGGTTTAATGCTTTTACTTCCTATGACTTCTTATTCTTTTGCAACATTCTTACCATGCTAGTAAGGTTGGAAATCTCGGCATGAATGGATGTTAATTCATCAACCTGAAATTTCCCATTGGTTTTAGTGTCGGTCCCAAGTCTTGCAACAGGATATTCAAAATCATTGATTGCAATCCTCTCTAGAATGCCAACAGCCTCAACATTGGTCTTGTCAAGCAATGAACCGTCTGCTGAAGTATTAACAACAGTCCTCGTTTGTGCATTCAATCCATTGTAAAAGGTTTGAATCTGAGTCCAATTCGGGAATCCATGCATAGGGCACCTCATCAACAAGTCTTTGAATATTTCCCAAGCATTATATAATGTCTCATCCTCAGTCTGCCTGAATGCAATGATCTCACCCCGCAGATTGGCAGTGAGTGTTGGCGGCTGGAATCTTGTCAAGAACTTCTGGCATAGGTCTGCCCATGAAGTAACTGAGCTAGGTGGCAAGGAGTTAAGCCAAGCCTTTGCTCTGTCTCTCAAAGAAAAAGTAAATAACTTCAGCTTCACGGTATCTTCAGGTACTTCATTTTATTGGAATAGCTGGCAAATCTCCATGAATTACTTCAGATGTTACCTCAGATCTCTAGTGAGTGCTTCATCAAACTGACCTACATTCAAAAGAGTTTGAATCATTACTGGCTTAAGTTCAAAATTGACAGCGTTTACCTCTGTGCCAACAAGTCCTGGCATCAAATTATCAATGGTTGGTGCGGAATGTTCTCTAATAGGTCTCTCATTAACAACTGGGACAACAGGTGGTGGTGGTATCTCATTGTTAAGTGTATTTCCTCCATTGTTCACCATACTATTCCCTCAATTACCTTGGTTCATCTCTCGAAATCTTCTTTTTAACCTCTGCAAGGTTTTCTCAATTTTCGGATCGTATGGCCACTTGTCCACCACAAGATGGCTTATGGTCATACACCGACAAAAACAAAAGGTAAAAACAAAAATAAAGATAAAGAAATACAAGTAAAAATTTAAAAACAATCAATTCAGTTGCAATCCCCAGCAACGGCGCCAAAAACTTGTAGACTCTCTAAGTGAATTGCTAGCAAAAGGGGCAAAAGATATGTGTTGGAAAAATATAAAACAATGCCAAGATGATTCTTTTGCGTGCAAGTATACACGATCTGCAAGTAATACAGCTGGTAAGTTGAGTATCGATCCCACATAGATTAACTTGGAATTCAATTGCCTTGATTGCTACTTGCCTTGAGAAAAAGTGATTTGATTTGGAGTTGATTTTGGAAAATAATAAAAAAAGTAAAAGAATGAAAGTAAAGTAAGACGTTGGCAAGGAAGGTGATTTAATGATTTATGGGCGTTGGCAGGGAATGTTTGGTTTTCACGCTTTTCATGTCGTGCCAGCCTTTAATAACAACTTGTCTTGGCATTGTTTGCCGAGCAGATTCTAAATTAGCAAAGCCTCTCTCGATGGTCATTGCCCTAAATTGATCATGTAAAAACCCCTATATCTCTATAGTGCTTGTTTTTTAAATAAACCAATTAGATTAAGATCCAATCTATACTCCTAAGGGGTATATTTCACTCCTGAAGTAAGTTCATCTACTTGAACGACTTCTCTTGAAGCTTCTCTCCTCATATTCAACAACTTATTCGTTGCCACCTCAAGTCTGTTAAGATATTGAGGAGCAATAGGCCAACAGTGCTAGCTCTCGCTTGGCATAGTATTTAGGAAATATTAAAGTATATCGAATAGTGAAAACATTGACAAAGCAGATTTATTATCAAAACTAAAACATAAAAATAGCGTTCAACGCAAACATCCCCCACCAACTATTAAATTAGTTCATGGTGATGGATTTAACCAACAACCCACAAATGTTTTCGCAATACATCATCATTAAAAACAAAGTAAAATAACTTGAAAGAGTGAATGGGCTAGAAGGGGTCTCTCGATGCAGCCCTTTAAGATCCAGGATTCTCGGCCAAGTTGGTCAGACCACCCTTCTACGGTGCAGCTGGTTGTCAATCGTCGCACACCAACTCCTCACGATCCAATCTTCTCTCCCCTTAAAGTTTAGCTTTCTTGGTGTTTAAATATACATGTGGGGAAGGGGTAGGATGAGCTCCTCATTTGAATTTTGAATTTCAACTGCCCAAGGGATAAGGGATTATCATCTTATCCAAATTTAAATGAGAGCTGATCAGGCTAGGGCTGACGTCATACTGTCGATGCTACCTTGGCGTCCAAGCTTGGCATGAATATGCCAACAAGTCTTGGCACTATCTTATCCGCTATTTTTTCTGAGATTGATCCAATTGCTATCTTTTCGGAGCCTGATCATTTCCTATCTTTTCGGGGTCCAGCATCTTCTTGGTGTGGCATCAAGTTCACTTCTCTGCCAACCGGTTCTCAGCATTGTCTGGTCTATCTGTGCCAACAGCACTCGGTATTCTCTCTGGCGCTCATTTCTGTGTTGCTTTTCTGGGCCAAATCCTATGCCAAACCTGCAAAATTGCCAACAAAACAACCCTTCACACTGGCATAGACAAAACTCTAAACTTCTTATGCAAATTCATGATTCTAACATCCTAATGCAACTAAATGTACCTAAAAACAAGCAAAAGCATTGTAAGATTGGCATTAAAAATAATATTTTTGGAGAGGTAACAATGGGTATTCGATGCTTTGTGATCCCAAATACGGTAAAGAACACTCAATGATTTGTGATCTCGAGTACTTATGTGTTATGCCTGATGCTTTGTGATCTCCAGTTGTGTCGCATGCTTAATGGTTTGGCTTACTTTTTACCGTTGCTTAAATGTTAATTTATGCTTGCTTATGTTTATGAAACACATGAAATAGTGTATAGTAGAAATGTATCACTGAGCTTTGTTAGCTCAGCGTGCAGATTTGTTGTTTTCGCGCTGTCGAAACCATTTTTTAAACCGGTTAAAATAGATTGGATAATTAATTTTTTAAATTAGGGGCTTTTGTTTTCATTTGATCTTGAAAAGATTTGGAGTCGCCACCTGTCACTTTGGTAGACCGGACATCATAAAAACAACCAAAGATTCGTTCTTTTAAAAATTAGAGTTCGGAAGTTGATTACGTGTGGGGAAGGACTAGCAGCCCGCACAAATGCCCGATATCGGTACATTTAATTTTGTTTGACATATTGGCATTTTAAAATAACAATTCAATTTTAATTTAATCTTTAATTATTAACTTGGTTTATATTCCAAATGGAAATATTCCTTTTATAAGGAAATATATTTTTGCTTCGAATATAAATTGGAACACCCATATACGCTCATGACACCTCTATTCATATTCTAAAAATATATTTCACATATAAAAGGTTTTTATGCATGATTAATTATGGTCTTGTTCATTTTAAGTACTAATCTAAAAAGGCTCTAATTAAATTTATGTGTTATTTAATCTATGAATATTATTTAACTCCAAAGCTTGCATGAGATAACACTTAATTACCTTAGAGCATCATCCATATTAAACTCCAAAGTTATAGATTATATTCCCCTATTAATTAATTATTCTAATTATTTAAAATTCTAATCTTATTAAAGCTCTAATTAATTAGTCTAAATTATTTATCAATTTTCTAGTGTTTTAATGAATATTGAATATTCTACTTAAGAGATCATGTTGAACAACATCCAATTTCCTTACAGCGCCATTCAAATTGGAATTCCAAAGTTTTCCATTCAATATCCATTAATTTTCTACAATTACCTTCCTAATTGAATTATTAAAGGCCTAATAAAGAACCTAAAGACTAAAGCTCTAAACAATTAAATGAATCTAAGTATTTTAATTGTATAACAATTAATACCACATGCTCAATTTAAATCATTCATCATTCAAATAATAATTAAAGCATTTAATTTAAATAATTCAATATTGTAAAAAGGACTAAATTATAAGGAATTAAAAGCTAAATTTTGATTTTATTACAAAGTGGGGACCAAATTGGAATACAAGAGAAATTTGGGGGGGAAGATTCGGATAAGAACACGTAGACCCTAGGGCCTGACCCAAGTTGGGTTCGTGGATCCCTCTGACCCGACACCAAAACAGTGTCATTTTGGTCAAGCTATATAAGCCCTCTTTTATCCAAAAATCCCCATTTTTGAATAAACTCTCTCTCTACCCTCCCTCTCTCCCCAAAACTCTATGAACCTAAACACTAAAAAACTTAAATTTTTTTCTAGAAATAGATCAAAATTCATACTTTTCGGATGGTGTTCATCCGTGTTCATCATGAATCAGATGAACACCATAAACTCCGACACTTCTCCGTCACCTATTCCGCCGTTATATCTATCTCATTAAATCAGAAATCAACTTTAGACAACTACAGGTGACACTGGCCTCCACAAAGTGATTTTCGAGCAATTTCCGACTGCCTTCGCCAAAACCCTAATGTCTCCCAAAAATTTTGATTTTGCCTCTTAAATCCCTAAAAATTACTCAATTCATCAGAATCTCCCACTTCACCCCTAAATCTACCCATAATCACCCTTTTCGACTCCGTCTTTCAACTCTTCGACCACCAGAGATGAGTTTTCGACTACCTTTTCCATATACTTCACTTCTGTTTTTTATGTAACACTAATGCTTGTTTTTTGTGGGGAAATGAAAAGAATTGAAAGAGTTATACCTTTTGGTGAATAAAAACGGTGGTTAAACCACTTTTTTGGAGATTATTCACGGCTCTAATATTTTTTTGGCGACGTTCTGACTTTCAAACGGTTCAGCTTTCAGATATTTTTCTCTTTCTTTCTTTATTTTTTATTATTATTATATTATTATTTAATATATGTTATTAATGAACTGACACTTTCTCTCTTTTTTATATAAGTGAGTCCTTTTGACGTCATCGCTAAAGTTTCATAGGTGACGTCAGCTTCTAGCTGGTGCCAAAGAAACACAAATTCGAGTGATGCCCATTTGAACCAATGATAGGCCGGCACACGGTCATTTTTGGGCGGGAAAGATGGATTTCTGATGAGTTTTGTGTTTGTTGGGTTGTATTATCCGAAAATGAGTTTTAATTTGAGTGTAAACAGTGTTAATGGATTATAACATGGACCTTTTGTATTTTATAAATGGGCTTTCAGATTTGAATGGTTGTAATGGACACTTGTATTTGGATTTTTGGACTGATATTTATTTATTTATTATTTTTTATAAGAAAAATATACTTATATATACTCATACCCGGGTAAAATTCGGGTATTACACGTGCGTAGGTTGACAAGTTGTTTGTTCGAGGAAGCACATCACATCATCAAAGATTTCCTAGCACCGATTCAACTTGAGTACAGTACCTTGATTTTAGTAGTTGGGTTGTGTATTCATAGAACTTTATGGTAGTTGGTATGTAACTATAATTTACATTATTTCAAAAATATAATGTTTTAAATTCGTACAGAGCTCCATTTATTTTGGATTTGAGTTTATCTATGAAAAATCTTATTATGACTTGATTTACTTATGATTTATGGCTAAACTTGAGGTTTTAAACTGAACAAAATTTTACGGGTCGGGTTAGAGTTAGCCCTAATATAGTGTCTTGGATCTGGTGGGATCGAAGTGGTACATCACATAACTCACTGTTAATCTCAGTCATCATTTCACCCATCCAAAGATCCAAAAAATGTGTAAAAATTAAAAACTCTTTATACTGTGTATCTATCTGTCTATCTATCTATCTATCTATCTATCTATCTATATATATATATATAGCTCTCTTAATATTGTATCGTTACTTGTTAACAAAAAAATCAAGCAGAAAGGATGGATGTTAAAGTAGTGAAGATCAAGGTTCTTGGAAAGGATTGTTATGGTGTTGTGCATTTGGTGAAGACAATCGCTCCTGTTTATAACAAGGTTTATGCCATGAAGTCTGCTGATGAGGAAGAAGAAGGCAAATTGTAAGTGTGGATGATACTGGTGCATTGGACGTATGGTCTCTGGGTTGTGTGGTGGTTGAAAACTAGAAATGATAACAGGCGGATTGCCATGGGACACTTGTGATGCAAACGATCTAATGATCAAGTTTTTCAGGGGAGAATCGCCAAACATCCCCGAAGACATGTCGATTTTAGGCAAGGATTTCTTAAACAAGTGTTTTGTTATGGATCCCAACCAAAGGTGGAGCGCAAGTATGCTATTAAGACACCCGTATCTTCTCCCAAAGCACGAGCTTCCAAGAGTCGAAACGATGAAATTTTGAGGAATTACAGTTGAGAAAGATGACCGTTCCGTCAGCCGGAAGAGAAAAGAAAAGCAACGGAGGACTTCTTAAACATCTGCCGCAGAGGATTTCAGAGCCATAACCCCTGATGTTGGTTAATTAATTGTGTGCTATAAAGAGAACCTTTTGTCATGACAAGCTGAAACCAGTTATAAGCCAGCTGATAATGTATCACCTAATAATGTAACTGAGATACCAGAGTTTGCCTTGTTCTTCCTGAAATTACTAAACCTTGTCTCACCGCGCTGAATGTAGGCCAAGTCCTTTCCAACCGTCTGCATATCTAAACCTACAGAAGTTGCTTTACCTTCCCCATGCTTCAAAGAACTGGCTAATTCTATTTGGACATTGCCATCCTTTTTGTCCTTTGTAATCTGGCCAGAAAATGAAATGGAAAATCTATCTTTAGCAACAAACAATCTTTCCACATTAACACCTTCATATCCAGCATCATGATCCCAAGCGTGTGTATCTAGAACAGGCCTCACAAGTAGGGATGGGCCTAGCGGGGCTGGGGCAACCGGTTGCCTCCCCTTTAAAAATTTAAAATTTATAATATGATTTACAAATTATTTAAGAGTAAACTACATAACCGGTCACTGAATTTTTAGGATATTTTTATTTTAATCACCGTACTTTTAAAATTTACAATATGGTCATTAAACTTTTAGTTCGCTTTCAAAATAGTCGCTGCCATTAATTTTAGTTAACGGCAGCTGATGTGTCACGTTTAAAAAATTTTACTTAATAAAATAATATATTTTCTCATTCTTTTCTTCTTTCGACGGTGCAGATTTTTTTCTCACTTTTCTGGAAAAATTGATAAACTTATCTACATTTCACATAGTTTTAAGTGTTCCTCTTCTTAAAAACCTCACATCGAAGAGCCAAAAATCAAAGTCTCTTCATTATCAACGGGGGAGGTGATAATCAAGGGCTTTCAAGGTTTTGAACATAAAACACGAGAAATTAGCTTCGCTTTTGTTTTTTATTTGGATTTTGATGACATTAATGCACTTTTTTTTTCTCCTAACATAAAATGCATTTGTGTTCTTGCAGTTAAAACTTCTAAGGAATGGTTTTAGATTACTGAAAGTTGGGAGCGATTGTTTACATCATTTGCAGGTGTGTTTCATTGGCAATTCTTGAGCGTGTAAACATATAGTGCACACACTCCGACATTTTTTTAAAGAGTTGAGAGTGCTTAAAAAAGAAGAAAAAAAGAAACAGTTGAGAGGAGAAGAATTTTATCATTTTTTCTAGAGAAAGTGATGGAAAATCTGCAATTAGAGAGAGAGAGGGGAAAGGAATGAGAGAGAGAGAGAAATATGATATTATTTTATTAAGTAAATTTTTTAAATATGCCATTTCAGCTGCCGTTAACCAAAACTAACGCAGTGACCATTTTGAAAGTTAACTAAAAGTTTAATGATCGTATTAAAAGTTTTAAAAGTACGGTAATTAAAATGAAAGTACCTTAAAAATTCGATAGTTTACCCATTATTTAAAATTTTTTATGTGTTTTCTATTAAAAATTTATTTTATAAGTTAGTTCCCTAGAATTTTATAGGTTCGTTCCTTAACTTAAAGTCTTGAGTCCCCTTGATCACCACTAATCACTAAAACTCACATTACCATCCACTGCGAATTCCTCCCATTCACCACCATCGAACCTTCATAAACTGGCATATCATTTTTTTGATAAAAAAAAACGACCAACAAACCATCTTCTTCATCATTTATCATCATCAACCCATTCAAAGTCAAGAAAGTCGGAAATTAAAGATAAAAAAAATAAGGTTTCAAGTTTCAACAAAATGGGGGTTAATTTGTCGTTTCATTTGTATCATTTTTGAAGTTTAATGTACTAATCGTTAGTTTGTCTGAGAAGATTCGACAGCGACGAAGAGCTATTTCAAGAAAGAGAGTTGTTATAGAAGAAGAAAAATGGAAGAGGGAGTGATTTTATTCTATTTTTATTTAGAAAAAAAAAAGTATTCTATGCACCAATTTGCTTCTCAGAAATATCTAGTTTTTAAGGTTTAGAGGTTAATGTTCAATGTTTAAGTTTAGAGTTTAGTATTTGTGGTTATGTTTAGGGCATGAGAATAATCTTTATGATTTAAAGTTTAGAATTTAGAATATAGGAATTAGAGTTTGTGGCCTCTAAAAAAGACATATGGCAGCTTTAGAAGTCCGCTTATAGAAAATAAAGCTTCACATTAAATAATTACTGTTTTATTTAATATTTTTTGGATAACCCTTTTATTTAATATTAAATTTAAATCTTTATTCAGTAGTATGTTTAAATAGAATAATATTATCAATAATAACAACATATGAATAAATTATAAAATTTAAAAATAAATACGAGTCAATTTAGATGGAATAAAAAGATTAGGGACTACTAAGATACACAAAAATAAAACATGAAAACTCAAAAATACAATTTATTCCTTTTTTTTTGTTGTCCTGACTAATCTAAATTGACACGCATCGTACACTTAATTTTGGTAGGTGAGTCTCATAGTAAAAATTTTCTGCGTTTATCCTAAACTGTTTTTTGGTCATGTCAAAGTATCTAAATTACTTTTGGTCCAAACTTAAATTAATATTTTTGACAACTTTGAATACCTAAATTATTTTTATAAAAAAATTCTTAAACTGTGCATTTTCTCTTTTAATCCTTAAATTATTTTTTTTGTCAAAATAAATACTTAAATTTTTGTGACGCATTGATATTTAATTAACCAAAAAAATTTAACTTAGATAACGACCTAACTTAAAATAGTAAGAAGTAATATTTTTAGTATTTGTTTTAATAAAAAATAATCTAAAAATTAAAAACAAACAAATAACGGAGCTTAAGGGTTGTTTTTTTATTTAACCCTAAAGGGCGTTTGGTTCGCGGAAAAGATCATTAAAAGATCATTATCCGGGGAAATGATCTTTTTCCAAATCATATACCCACGTTTGATTGGAGAGCATTCCCTCAAAGGGGTAATGTTGTATTCCCAACAGTAGCGTTTTTTTCATTAAATAGTGGGATGTGATTCCCTTGGATTTCTTAGGTTATTTATCAAATCCCACCCCTTTGGACCATATTGCCCCTATATTAATGAATTTTGTTCACGTTGATCCTTTATTGAATTTAATTAGATGATTAAATATGTGGTATAAATTAATTAAATATTTTTATTCAATATTAATTTAACATTTAAATGGTGTTACACATATTTAAATATTATTTTAATATTTAATGTATTTTTATTAATATTATATTTATGATGTTTATAGGTTATATGTTGGGATTGCATATTGCTTGAAAATTAATAAGTTAAGAGTTGATGTTTTTTATTTTTATTCTTTGATTTATAAGATGTTTATCATCTTATAAAATGTTTTAGTAGGTTAAACTTATGATATAAATTCTTTTGATTATTATACAACTTTTAAATTTATTTTATTATTTACTTTAATTTACTTTACAATCTATCACAAGTAATAAAAAATTAAAAATTTAAACATATTAAAAGTTTAGCATTTAAAAATTTACAAAAGTATTGTTAATAGAGGGTAACGAGGGTATGTAAATATAAGTTATATTTTTAAAAAATAGTTAATATAATAAATATATATTTTTGCAAATTTTAGCTAGTGTAACAAAAATAATTCTATTACTTTTGTGCATATGTTTTTAATTTAATATTAAAAGTTTAACATGTTAAAAAGAAAATATAACACATGGTTAATTTAGTAAATTTCACTTCTAGATAATCTTATATCTCTAACCAAACACATCAATTTTACATTCCTACTAAATAAACCAAACAAGGTAATATAATATTCTCAGTAATATGTAACTAAACGCACCCTAAAAAAAACCTTGCATTCCAAAATCATGCATTGCCTAAAAAGTGTAAAAATCCAAATTTGTCATTTCTATTTTTTTTTTGACAGAAATTGTCATTTCTAATTAAAGATGCCTAGGATAAAGATGCCTTGGATGAAGAGGGGAGAAAAAAAGACAGACCGGCTATATTATGATTCATGATTTAATGACAAAAAAGTCGGTTCAATAAAGATTCCTCTTGCCTTGGGTCCTTCAATTATCCTTCAAACCTTTTCATCGTTTTTTTTACATATTTAATCTTGTTTTATCATACATTTTTATATAATTATCAATATTTAATTTATCAATTAATTAATTTAATTAAATATTATAAAATTTTATTATAAAAATTGTATTTTTAATTTTTAATATTATATTTTAATCTTTTAATATTGCTTAAATAATTTAATACTAAACCAACTGGATATAGGTAAAATAAGAAAAGATTATACGCCCAGTCTAGAAGTCATTACCAAGGCTAATACATATCGAAAGATATAAATTAAAAATAGTTAAGACTGGGGATTGGGGTTAGTTTATCTTGGGTCTAGGCACCAATTAAGGGTATAAACGAGCCGAGTCGAGCTCGAGTAGTGCTGAACTCGACTCAGTTCGTTAAGAATTTGAATCGAATTTGAGCTTGAATAATTTTTAACGAGCTCGAATGATTTGAGCTTGACTCGACTCGTTAAGAACTCGAGCCGAATTCGAGTTTGAGTCGAATTCAATCTAGTCGAGTGTTGATCGAACTTTGGCCAAGTCGGACTTGAGTAGCTCGTATCTGTCTCGTCTCATTTGAAGCCCGATTAGGAAAACACTTTGATACACAAGTTGTGTTTACACAAACTTGTTAATTTTAGGGTGTAGGGTGGTAGTTTAGGGTTTAGAGGTTTAGGTTGTTAGGTTTAGAATTTAAGATTTAGATTTTAGGGTTTAGAATTTATATTTAGAGTTTATGTTTTAGGGTTTTAAGTTTAGGAATTTAGATTTTAAATTTAAAATTTTAAAATTTTAATATATTATATTTTGAGTAACTCGCGAATTTTTCGAATCGAGTCCAATCAAGTCGAGTGTTAACTAAACTTTAACTAAATTAAATTTAAATAGCTCGTAATTTTTCTCGTCTCATTTACTACCTAGCAACAGGAATAGAAGAAGATAGAAATATAGAAGAAAGACAAAAAAAAAAAAAAAAATTTATGTGCATTCATAAATGGGAAGTGGGATTTGGGAACCAACCGCCTTATCTTTCAAAGGCGTTTTCAACTTCAAACTGTAATCTTTGGTGCTTAAAATGCAGACCTTTTGCTTGCACAAAAGCCATACATTTATGATCTCTAAGCAAAAGGGTGCTTCCTTTTTAACCTTTATTTGGTTTTGCAGCTTTAAAATAATGTGAAATCAGAGAAGCTTCCAGGTTTTCCCTCTTTTTTATTCCTTGGCAACTGTAAAAAAATACTCTTTTCTTCTTCTTCTGTTGTTATTTTTGTTGAGTTGTTTTTGTTTTGATCTTGGAGGAAGGTTGAGTTTTGGCTACAAACGCTATAAATTAATTCAAAACCCATACTAAAGAATTAAACATTGTGATTTACAAGTTTGAATTTTGTATAAATTGATTGATAAGAATTACTAAAAATTCTCTCCTTTTTCTTTTATTCTGTTTTGTTTTTTGATGTTGGATTCCATGTTTTAGCTTTTGTTTGATGCAGTTAAGAGGGCTGCATTCTTCATGAAACTTGTTTTTAGCAAATGGGTATTTTCATTTTCACTCTTTTGTTGGCTAATCTTCTCTGTAGGATTTTCAGGTATGCTTAAAGCTTCACTTTCTTTCCTTGAAAAAATAAATGCTTATTCTGTAGGAGACCCGAATTGTTAAAAAAAAATCTTCTCTTTTAATTCTGTAAGTGGAGGGTGTGCATGGAGATTCTAAAGTGAGAGGGGTGAACTTAGGGGGGTGGTTGGTTATTGAAGGTTGGATCAAACCTTCCCTCTTTGATGGCATTCCCAATGGAGACATGCTTGTTAGTATTAATTTTTTTTAAATGATTTATGTTTTTTTTTTCTATTTTTTTCATGAATAATTCTAATTATATGTTAAATGGATATTGAAATGTAGGATGGAACACAGGTTCAATTCAAGTCGGAGACATTGCAGAAATATGTTTCTGCGGAGAATGGCGGTGGGATGGACATTTCAGTCAATAGAGATGATGCATCTGCATGGGAAACCTTTACAGTAAGGAGTCAAACAAAAATTGTTGGTCTTTGTCTCACAATTTGATCTTGTATTGTATGTTAAATTTGAGCTTGATTGACTCTCTGGACCTGCTGATCTTTTGCCTGCGGATATTACGATAAGCAAAACAATTGTCTATTCTGCTTACATAGCAATCTGTAATTCGAAACGAAAAGCATTGCAGTGTTTCACTTTCTTTAGCAGTTGTGATTAGTGTTTGTGCAAACAGTCATTCCTGTGTTGTCAATTGATAATGTAAGAGTCTCATCTTGCACTGACTTGTGTGCTTTCCGGAAAAAGGAATATCTTCCTCCGCAATGAAATTTGTTATCTAAACAATTGTTTTGACATGCAGTTATGGAGAGTTTCTGAATCAGAATTTCAGCTCCGCACCACACAGGGCCAATTTCTAACATGTTATGGTAATGGATGCTCTGTATCTGCAACAGCAAAATCAGCTTCTTCAACTGAAACATTTCAAATTGAAAGAAATAATAATGGTAAAGTTCACATCAAAATAAAGAGTGGAACCTATCTGCAGGTATGATACCAGTTCTCTTCACATTTGTCTAGATGAATCAATAATAACCGTTCAGTATGTTGGCCGCAAATAATGGTGGACAGACAGCTTTTTGCCATTGCCTCTTAAATGATATGGTTATAATATTTAAACACCCAATAGTTTAGCCAGTGACTGGTTCTCGGCATTACTGGTTAATCATTGGATTATGACAAACTTCTATAATCACAGTTTTACTTTGGAGAATAAATCTATCAAATGGTACTGTAGCGTGACCAAAACGTGTGCACCGCAGTCCCATGGCATATAAAATTACTCGGTATTTCTTTCACAGGTTCATGATGCCAAACTTAAGCAATAAAACTTGATGAAAATGTTTTTATTTTGTAGGCCACCATAGATAATCAGCTGACAGCAGATTATCCGGGAACACCAGGATGGGATGATAACGCAGCCACATTTGAA
The DNA here is from genome assembly GCA_019671005.1 of Hibiscus mutabilis. NCBI lineage: Eukaryota > Viridiplantae > Streptophyta > Magnoliopsida > Malvales > Malvaceae > Hibiscus > Hibiscus mutabilis. The sequence continues at coordinate 14,337,076 of CM033734.1, forward strand.
ATGTCAGTTGTAGCTAATAACTTGCATGGAGATTATCAGCTTGCAAATGGATATGGACATAACAAGGCAAAACAGGTTCTTGAGGTAACTTACAAGGTTAAATAAAATGTTGAACATATTCTGATAAAGTTTCTAACATAGTTTGGTTCCTGGAATCTCTGATCTGAAGGAATGAAAATGAAAAATGTTTTCAGCAGATAATGTATGCTGCCAACATATCAACATTTTTTATTATCTTGCCTCCTCTCTTTTACGTGCATTATTGTTCTCATTACACATTTTATTATATTAATTTAAGATATTCCCTAGATGTTGGACTAAAGGCATATCTCCAACGAGAGCATTTTAATAGCTAACTAGTGCTTAATCGAGGCAACATTGTCAGATAATTATGGAATGGCAGATTTTCTTTAAAGTAAAATTATGGACTTTCAGATGAATTGTTGTAACTTTGAAAGGCAAAAAAACATAATTGTGCACTAGGTTCATGTTCAGTCTTCCGTTCTCCTAACTTCTGTTTCCTGGGTGAAACTGCAGAAGCATAGAAATTCATTTCTCAATGTTGGGGATTTTGAATTTCTATACAGACATGGAATAAATACTGTAAGGATCCCTGTTGGCTGGTGGATTGCTTACGATCCAGATCCTCCTGCCCCATTCATTGGGGGAACGTTAGAAGCTCTTGATAATGCTTTCTCGTGGGCAGAGTAAGTCTTTATTTCTTTTCTCTTTGTTAGTGTGCTACGATTTTATCTCTTCATTTAATTTGATAAGCATGTAATATTTGATGCAGAGCCTACAGCATAAAGTGCATTATTGACCTTCATGCAGCACCTGGCTCCCAAAATGGAATGGAACATAGTGCTAGCCAAGATGGCACAACAGGCTGGCCTACATCTTCCGATTACATTTCGCGGACATTGCATGTTATAGATTTTCTAACTTCCAGGTAACTGCCAAAAGTTATTGGACTTGCATCTGAAAGTGATATTTTACCAGAGTGGTGAGGGTTGAAAAGAAACGTTCTACTGGTTCATTTAAGATGCCAGATTGCAAAGGTTATGCAAAAACTGCTGAACAAATTTGATCATCAATGGTACTGGTTTATTTATGCCTCTAATCTCGGTGCCTTGTGGAATTGCATGATGTGATTCACATTCTATGATATTTGATTAGCATGCTTACCCCCAATGGGATCTGGAAAAGAAAGCAAAAGGAAAGTATAGATGGCGTTCGTATTATAGATATTTTATCCTTGGACTGTTCAGATTTTTGGCCTTGTAAAGTTTAATTCCATTGGATCATCTTGTCTATTGCACAGGTACGCGAAACATCCCTCCTTGTTGGGAATCGAACTATTAAATGAGCCCTCTGCAGCAGAAGTTCCATTGGATACATTAGTCTCATATTACAAACAAGGCTATGAGGTGGTACGCAAACACTCTCCATCAGCTTATGTGATAATCTGCCAAAGAATTGGCAATGCAGATCCCCTAGAACTTTATCAAGCTGATATAGGCTCCCACAACCTAGTGCTGGATTTGCATTACTACAATCTCTTCGACACATTCTTTGTTAACTTGAGTGCTATAGATAACATCCAGTTCATATATAAGAGCAGGGAGGCTCAGCTACAAGCTTTGAACAGTGTAAACAGTCCCCTCATTTTTATCGGTAACTAAACTCTATTTCCTATACCAACAATCTTGGTGTTCTGCAGTTACCGACATTTTTCGATACACAAAATCTAGTTCTCATGCAATTCTTTGGTTTTGATTCAGGTGAGTGGGTGAATGAGTGGAATGTTACAAGTGGATCTGAATCAGATTATCAAGAGTTCGGAAGGGCTCAATTAGAGGTGTATAATGCAGCTTCCTTTGGTTGGGCTTATTGGACACTCAAAAATGATAGGAAGCACTGGGATTTCGAATGGAACATTAGGAACAAGTATCTCCAATTAAGTAAGCCATTCTAAACCCACCTCCATTCTGTTTTTCAAACATTAGGAACAATGGTCATTTCGTGTATTCATTTATGCAGGTCATTCACAGAAACAGAACACTTTCAACAGCCTATTATGGCTTTTACTTGCTTCCATTTGGTTCCATCTGTGCCAAATGTTGTTCCCTTGAGACCCGGACCAAGTGCAGCTGTTTTTTCCCTTTCATTCATGTCTCTCTATCTCTCTCCATTTACAGACATGCCTTCTGCAAAGAAAACTTTCATGATAAATAATTGAATTTGTTCTTTACTTTTAGTTTCTTTAAATAAGAAAATTCTAGTTCTCCAATTCAACAAAAAAACTATCTTGAACATAGAGATCCACTAATTAACCTAAAAGCTAAGAATGTTTATCTTAATCCATCTTATATGAATTCAAATCCCAACATAAAGATGTAATACTCCATTTAATGGAAAAAAAAACTATCTGGAACATAGGAAACAAACAAATTCATTACCATTATAATAAGGCATAAAACCCTGAAACAGAGCACCCAATAAAAAGGCTAAAACAAATAGTATGATTAAGCCTTTACAAGTCTAAGCCCTCTCGCCCCTGATCCTACGAGCCAACTGAATATCCTTGGGCATAATGGTAACCCTCTTCGCGTGAATAGCGCACAAGTTGGTATCTTCAAAAAGCCCAACCAAGTAAGCTTCAGCCGCCTCCTGGAGAGCCGCCACGGCGCTGCTTTGGAACCTCGGATCAGTCTTGAAATCCTGAGCAATTTCTCTCACCAACCTTTGGAATGGGAGCTTCCTAATCAGGAGTTCAGTGCTCTTCTGGTACTTCCGAATCTCACGCAATGCCACGGTTCCTGGCCTGAACCTGTGTGGCTTCTTGACTCCACCGGTCGCCGGAGCTGATTTCCTAGCGGCTTTCGTGGCAAGTTGCTTCCTCGGTGCCTTACCTCCGGTGGATTTCCTGGCGGTTTGCTTCGTACGGGCCATTTGATTTGCAAAAAATGAAAATGAAATCAAATGTTTTCTTGCTTGTTTGTCTAGAAAATGAAAGGAAATTTTGGTTGCCTAATAGGGCAAAGGTTTGAGGTGGTTTTTATATAGGAGGTGAGAAACGAGGGAGATTTGAAACTTACGGAAACTTGAAGTGGAGGGATAGACAAGGACCTATTTTCCTTTTTCTTTCTGATCGTACAGTGGAAAGAGGGTTTGACGAGGATCGTGATCCGCGTGAAGTAGAAAACACCAATAGAATTTGTTCTGTGAGGTGCCAAAATCTCTTATTTTCACAACTCCATATGCTAATATCGTATTTCGTGTTGTGTATATAGTAATAGAAATGACGTGAAAATAATGTTTTTTTATCATTTCTTTATATAAAAATATTTTATATAATAAATCATATTTATTTAATTTTTATGAAATTTATTCTAAGATTATCAGTTGATTTATTTTTCTATATTGCGCATGAGAAATGAATATAAATTATTGCTTCCTACAATATTTTTTTAAATATAGAAATGGTGTTTATTAATTTTATTTATTGTTGTATAATTGATCTATTATAAATAGGTGCTTTTAGCTTTTTTTAAAAAAAATAATTCTTTGAACTGTAAAATCATTACACGATAAAGGAATATAAAATTTTAGCTAAGTTCAATGATAATACAAATCAAGAAAATTATGATTTCATTTTCTGTCCCTCCACTTCAAATTTCCGAAAGTTTCAAATCTTGGCATCTCCTCGCCACTAGAGGCAGAATTTTGGGGAGTACTCGAGGGCCTAAAGCTTGCTTGGTCCAATGGTATAGAACTAGTCCAGTGACAATCGGACAATTCCGAAGCTCTCAAATTGATTTCCTCCTCGACTGCTTCATCATGTCCTCTTGATCTTGGTCTTGGACGTTGGATTTCCTGTTAATTTGACGCGAAGCGAACATGGTCCGATGGTCTCGCCAAGTTGCCTTATAACCACGATTAGAAATTCAGCTTTCTTCAGGAAATGTGAAGTTGAAGATTGGGTTAACCATTTGACACCGTAAATGGTTTAGATATTAGATTGATTACATAACGAAAGTTTAAAGGTGCGGATTAAGCTTTCATCAACTCCCAATGTCTCAATGATGTAGTTATCGGAACCAGTAAATTTGTTCACTGTCTAGGGAACATGATGAACTATTGAATCTGGTACCCTTTTTGTTTCTTCCTTGTATGGTTGAACTCTGCTCCGGTCAATTGTCTCGCTGTCTACTACCTTTATTATAAATTGGTTGTATTATAAAATAAATATTTAAATTATATCGTTTTTTTATTTTATTTATTTCGATCAGAATAGATGTTTAATTTTTTTTTTTCTTTTAGGTACCTGCATTTATAAAAAAACCCAACACTTAATTATTATTTGACATGTGACATATTTTAAACACTTATTTTGATCAAAAATAACTTTAGACATGTATTTTAATGTTTTCTATCAATTTAATATAATTTTAATTGACATAATAACATATATATAATCAACAATACTTACACACTATGTCAATTTGATCTTTATTATAGAAAAACAACACATAATTGATAAATTTGTATATTTTCTGAAACCTAAATTATTAATTTTTTTAGGATTAAGACAAAATTGTTATAGTGCATAAACACATAGCTAAATTAATTGTCGTGTCAATAAAAATATATAAAATTATCAAAAATATCTACGTTATGATAGATTGTCCTTTATTTTTTATTTTTTAATATTATTAAGATGATTACAAGATAGTATGTATTCATATATATTTTTAACTTTTTTACATTGCGTATATATTTTACAAATAAAGTGATTTAAACTCGAATTTCTTAAAATGAACATCCTTATCTTTTCATTGAGATCACTTATTGAGTTTTTATTGCTCTTATTTTTTAAGAATTAATTTGTTCAATTTTAAAAATTAAGAGGGACTTATAGGTCTTTTAACCAATTGTTTTTTTAAGGACTTTTAACAAAAATAAAATTGAACCTTAAATAACAGTCCCCTGCTAAGCTTCCAGTAAACGCGCCACTTCACGCGTGACCTTTTCTTTCGTCGAACGTTCCAGAACAATGGATCAATCGAAGACTGAAACTCAACCAAAATCCAGCTCAATGCAATCTCCGTCCCGAGAACCGGACCCGAAAGACTCGGATCCCGCAATGGACGCGGAGGGCTTTGTTATGGTGCCGACATCAGAGCCACGGGAAAAGGAAGAGAAAGAGACTCAGGATCTGAAAGCGAGTCTGATTCAAAGCCCGCAATCACCGGTCCAGACACCGTCCGGGTCGAGAAAATCAGTTCATTGGAGTCCGGAACTGGTTAGTGAATCGCCTGCTGTGGATCAGAGCGCCACTATGCCAGCTCCTAACGGATCCAATCCTTACGTTGCTCACGCTCCGCCTCCTGAATCTTCTTCGGCTTCCTTCAAAGGCAAGCTTACACATTTTATTTCTAACTGATCTTTCATTTGATCATTTTAATGATTAAATTATTTATTTTTGAATTTGGAAACAGAGAAAATGGATGTAGTTAAGGGTGTCTTGGGGAGATGGGGGAAGAAAGTGGCAGAGGCGACAAAGAAAGCTGAGGATCTGGCCGGGAACACGTGGCAGCACTGTATTTTTCTTCTGTTTTTATTTTTAAAGTTCCGATTGCTTTTTAATTTGTTTTCAATTCTTATTGTTTCACTTCTTGATTGGATTTGTATGATTGTATCTGGTTTGAATTCGTTTGCAATTTGTGGGCTTTTAGACTTTGAATTTATTACGAGTGCTTGGTAATTTGTTTTGTTTTAGTTGTGATGAGATAGAACTATGTGGTTTTTTGGATGGTTGTTCTTGATATCAAGTTACTGAGAATTGAAATCTGAGATACTTTTTTTTTTAAGTGAAATCTGAGATATTAAATTAGGGTTACTATCTGGATTAAGGCTAGGATACACTATTGTTTCTTTTGCAGGGTTGGTGTTAGCTCACTAGTTTAAGAGTAATATAGGATATTAGGTAAGCATCAAATGTTGGAAAAATTTAGATACTGTGATTAAGGAATGGGAGAGGACGCGATAATCTTCATTGCATTTTTGTAAACATGTTTTTAGCAGTTTCTTTTTAAAGGAGATGCAACTATCCATTTAATCAAATGTTGGTTGCAGTTCAAATTTATGTCTTCATTTTTAACTTGCGAAAATAATAGAATTTATGCCAGATTTAAGGTCAGGGTAACGTGGTTACTTTAAATGGCATGTTTAGTTCTTATAAATTATGCTTAAGAGATTAGTTATGCTCTTGCATTTTATCAAACAAAGGGCACAGGCTGATGAAATATTTGACAAAGAAAAATGTGACTTATTTACAACCTAGCCAAGGGAGGTATCCAAACATAGAGCTAGTGTTAGAAAGGGTCGGTAAAAGTGGAAAATCTCACATTGCTCTGTTTCCAGAGAGTTTGTTGTTGTTGCTTACAAATGTCCCAATGGTTAGTAAGAGCTTTCTAGTCTCTTTTTTAAGACTGATGAGACGCCTATAGATTCATGAGATTGCATAGGTAAACGTCTTCCTCAGGTCCCAATGGTTGGTAAGAATCTTTTCGGCTGTTTTCTCATCGTTTTCAATCTCTTGATTTTGACCTTGGATTAGAACTCAGAGTCAAGCTAGATGTGCCTTTATTCAGCATTTAGTTGTAAAGCTTATTGTTTTAAGTTTAACCATATTCTTATTCTTCTTATTTTTTAATTTATTTATGATCATCTGATTCACCCTTAGTGATGCTCAAACCTACCAATGTGTTAAATATGTCACAAGTCAAGATACATTCTTGTTTCTGTTGATGAATTAAATTATCATCATCCAAACCATGTTTTCTATTTAATTATTCAGGTCTGGTGTACATTTGTTGATGACAACTCTTGCACTATGAATATCCCCTAAATATCATCCATCTGAGGAGTTTGAAGTCTCCTTTTTATTTTATTTTATTTACTATTCACGTTCTGTTCTCTAATATTAGAATTCTACTTCACCCACTCAATTACTTTGTTTGAGTACATAGTGCTATAATGTAATTGCGCATCACCTTCTTAATGTGGACATTGAGAACTCTGAAGCCCAATTGTACATTCCCTCTGTACTTATGTTCATTTGTAACTCCTTTAGCTACATTGCCGCCTCCACTTTTTTGGGTCATTACTCATTACATTACCTCAACTTATTCATACATTGAATGGCCACAAAATAATGATCTTACGTATCCTTGATCATGTCTGGTTTCTTTTCTGTCGATCTTTTATGGCGATTTCCTTTAGAATCAGACTGTTGCTTTTGTTTGGACATAAGAAGTATATTGTCAAATATTCAATTTTATAAAAGAAAGGTATATGGAAAATTATGGCTACAGTTTTAAATTAAAATCATATGCTATTTTTTATGGATTTTTTTCCTTTTAGTCACGAGCCATGCTCTAACCCCATCTCCTATATGCATAAAATCACTGAAGATATGTTTTTCTCTTTCTTTATCAGTAAAAACAAGCCCCAGTTTTGCTGAGGCTGCCATGGGAAGAATTGCTCAGGGAACAAAGGTTTTAGCAGAAGGTGGCTATGAGAAGATTTTTAGACAAACTTTTGAGACGGTTCCAGAAGAGCAACTTCAAAATTCATTTGCCTGTTACTTATCCACATCAGCTGGTCCTGTCATGGGTGTTTTATATGTATCTACAGCAAAGCTAGCATATTGCAGCGACAGTCCTCTTCCCTATCAAAATGGTAGCAAGACTGAATGGAGCTACTACAAGGTTTGTTTGCATTATCCTCCTCGCACGCTTCCATTTATAAAAGACTGGTAGCAATGAGATCATATTTCCTCCCCACTTCATGATGTTGACATCACATCGCTAACCCTTTGCATCAAAGCATTTGGTTCCACATTTATGGTATAGGAAATTCAGTTATGATTCTTGACGTTTCTTCCGTTGGCTTAAACAGGTAGTTATCCCGTTACATCAACTTAAAGCAGTTAATCCTTCAACAAGTCGAGCCAATCCTTCTGAAAAGTACCTCCAAGTTATCTCTGACGATTCTCATGAATTTTGGTTCATGGGCTTCTTAAATTACGATGGTGCTGTTACATGCCTACAGGAAGCTTTGCAACAACATAGCTTACAATCAGTGTGATACTATTTCTACCAGCATAACCTTCACCTGGTCGTAACATGTTTTTTCGTGCGAGCATTTGCTCTACTGCTGAAGGCATTTGATAGAAAATGCTCCTTCGGGATCTCTTCAATATTCTATGGCAATGAAAAAAATAGGTAATGGTAGAGTTTGTATCTGGAAATCATATGGAAGTTAGAAGAAAAAAATACAATGAATCTGCTCCGTTTTAAACTCTTCTGGTTGTAGCTTGGCTTTCTATAACTAGATAGCATACCAACTATTTCTACATTGTTTTGCTATATGCAACTGCCTTGTCAAATAGGTTTCGATTAACAGGGTGAAGACTGAATCCTTGAAATCTGATGCAATGACAGGTACGTTTGTCAATCCGTCGGGTTGTTGAATATCTGCATATGGCTTTGAAATGATGTAGATTCAGGTATATTATCTTATTTGGTTCTTGAGCTTTTAGTTTATAGTTCTACGACCAACTTTTCATGGTGGCAGTTTCCAGGCTTAATTGGCCATAGGTCCATGAACATTGGTATACTTTAATTTGTCATTGGCAGAAAACTCAACTATTTTAATAAGTGATTGGTTGCACCACAAGGTTAAACTTGGCAACTCGATTGTCGGTATAGGAGAAAATATTTAATTTAAGTTATAGGAGTTTAGGTTTTAAGTGTGAATTTTTAGGAGTTGTGAATACAAGAGTTTAACCTTTCAAAGATAAAGAGTTATGTTATGCGCACGTGGATTAATTGTTTCGGACATCATTAAATTATAATTCAAATAGTAAATTGGTCTCCCAATCTTCAAATATAAAATTGATATAACAAAGCGATGTAGAATATCATTATTTAAATAATTAAAATATAGAAATTATTTTACAAAGTCCCTCGGTACCTGCATAACCCAAACTGGATTTTAAATTTTCGACGAGTTTGCAGTGCTACATTCGGCCACCTGAGTGACCCACTATATTTAAAACGATACAAACCGTACACTTACAAGTTTAAGATCATTTATTTTAAAACCAAATATATAATTAAAATAATATTTGAATGAATTACAAGCTTGACACATTAGTGTTTCACACTATACATGTCCGCTAAGATAATTATTTATTGTATTTTGAGAGGACCCTTCCTTCGATATTGTTAATGTCCCATCGTGAACCAAGAATTACATAGGAAAAAAATTTAAACGTTCAGCTTAGAAAGCTCAATGGTACACATTTTCTATATTGTATTTTGTGAGGCTCAAAAATATAAGCATATAAGTTCAATATAAACGAATGATCCTAAAGGTTGTATTCATGTATTCACACAACAGTAACAACCACACGACAACAATGCCCACACAGCAGTAATATCCACACAACGATGCTAAATGACATATCAACAAAATCTAGGGTGAGACCTAGGAGCATGAAAAAAATTCAATCTGTTTATCCAATGTTTTGATCGGAAATTTAGATATTCAATCTTTTTTTTTATTTTTCGGATAATTTAAATTAGATATCTGAGAAAAATCAGATCAGATACGAATGGAGATATTTTAAATTTGGGATTGTCTAAAAATTGAAAAAAAATAAAGTTATTTTTTTTATTGGATGGATCTGGTGTTGCTCTTGTTTGGCCCTCCATTTTCTCAATTCCTCCATATCATATCTTAGTGCTTTCTTTCATTCTTTTGACCATCTATCGTTTTATCTTTTTTCACGCTTCTTGACTCGGATTTCTTAGCTTGCTTACTTTGAGAAATAAAAGCTTTCTTTCACTCTCATGGTGGCACCGTCACTTATTTCGCTGCCTCATGTGCACGTTTGCTGAGCTCATAGTACTTGTCTATGATTTACTATTGATTCAGTTAAGTTTTAATAAGTATAAAATACACAGAGTAGATTAAAAAAACGATACATGCAGGTCATATCATAGTTTTCAAAATTAAACATTTTCAGATATTCAGTCTGCAACAAGAAAGTTGCTGATAACTTTATTTTAGATGGTTAAGTATCTTAATTATCCAAGGAAACAAGAATACACCAGACATGGCGAATATATACACATAGTATAAATTAGTAAAATTTACCAACACAATAAGAACTCCAAAATCTAAAGAAAAAATATACATGTTGGACAGGAAAAGTGCGATGGAGGGAGCAGAATTAGAAAAATGCAAGTATTTGTCCAAATAAATTACAGCTGCTTTTGTTTGTTACATATGAAACAATTTGCTGACTCTGCATTCTCATTTTCGAGAACGGGTACCCTCAAAATTAAATAATATGGTAATCCCGTTTTATTATTGATTTCCTATAACCCGCAGCCTAAACAAGAAATATTGTAAAACCTTGAATGAACAATTTCAAAACTTTTAGATGAAGTCAGGCTGGCCTGTAGACGTCAAGCATCGATGCCACATACGGCTGTTCGGGTCTACTTCTCGGGGATGAGAAATGACCTCAGGAATGGGGAAGTAAACATAATGAGTGTTGCATATACCGACTGTAATGCCGCTGTATCCAGCAAATGCACCATGGACCTGTAAATACATGCATTCATCTCATTTCAGGAGATCAACTCTATATATATGTAATGTAACCCTACATCAATATGCACCAAGTGACATGCTACAAGGTACATGTAAAGGCTAGTTAGCTTGCAAGCTTTGGTTGGTCAACACTTAAACAGTAACTTTACTTAGAAGGTGACTGGTTTGAAATCACACAGTGCCAGAATTAAAATGTAGGGGGTTAAAAGTAATGGATACTTACAGCATTTTGCCCTAGAACAGTGCATAGAATTCCATCTGATGCATTTGCACGGCATGCACGGATCATGTACGTTGGATCAATATACTTCACATCAGCAGGGATGCCAATTTCCTTAAAATATTTCTTTGTCTGGTAGGAAGATAGGGAAATTACATTTAGTACCCTATAATGTTCAAATGCAAGAAAAATAAACAAATCATTCAATGGAAGAACATAGAATGTGATTTGCTTCGATGTCTCTCAGAAACACAAATTAGAAAGGGGTGCCTACCAACAACGTTTCAAATTTTTAAAAATTGCTGCATTAGAGAAGATTCTTACATATAAAATTCGTATACCAAATGCTGATCCTTATGCAAGGCAATTAAATAAGGTATGATTTGTAACTTGAAAAAGACAGGAAATCCCCCTTGCTTCTTCAACCAGGAGTTTACAAACAAACAAATGAAAGAAATAGTGGACGCTAGGATGAAAATGAAAAACCTCTTGTTGGATATGCACACCAACATCTCCAAGTACAATGTTTCCAGAAGCATCAGTAGCATTCGTTTTTTCAACAAGATTCTGCACCAAAAACCAGCATCTCAGAAATGCTCAGTTCACATATGAAATGTGTATCATATAATCAAATGTGAACATCTCTAAGAATTGACTCTCCGTCTTCAAATAGGGAAAATATAGTAAAACAATTTCTCAAACAAATATAAAGAGATATTCTGGTAACTTAACCCCGTTTTTGAAAATACCTATTTTAGAAAGGGAAATAAAGTTCAACCTATTGGTTCTTTTACCCTTCAACTACATACTTATGAATTTCATCAGGCTCAAAACATTTACACTGACAAAACATGATACAATTGAGAAAACACCAAGAATTTATTTTAGAAGGAATGTCTTTGCATAGCTGCCAAATGAATATAGAACAATCTTCTTTGCAGTAAAGCAAGTGAATTTCACATAATTATAATTCCCATAAGAGAAGTTACTGAATTGAGAAACAACCAAAAGTTCCTAATAGAATTGAAAGGAAGAAACAATAGAATAGACAACAGATTAAAGAAAGAAACATGAAAAAGCAATAATAAAACAAACCAGCGGCAAGTAAAATCCTAAATATTACAACGGAGACATTGTCAACCCAAAAAAGAAAGCATCATGTTCGATTTGGAAAGGACCATCAAAACTACAAACTTGTGGACAATTATCACTTCCAATAAGGTTCAAACAGCCACACACACACACACTTATATATAATCACCTGTCCAGCTCCTTCTGCCACACAGACCACGGCCGATCCCTTTGTCTCTATTAGGTATTTCAGATGCCTTAATACACCATGAGGCCCGTGCAAATTGAAAGGTACCTAGAGAATGCATGATTCAGCAGCATTAATAACTTGCATTTAAGGACTGTGATGTGTATAGTTGATCATAATTTATGGTTAATAATCAGCAAAATACCTCTGGAATTAAACATATGTCAACTTGTCCACTAGCTAAGGATGATTGCATGGCTATGAAACCACTGCTACGACCCATCAATTTCACGATACCGATTCCATGGTAAGCACTATGTGCCTGGTATTAAAGGAGAAAAAAGAATAGTTAGAGACAGGAAGGATTTTTTGCACATGCATTTAAGTAGATAAGTATCATATAATTCATGAATTTAAAAGTTGAACAATTTTTTTATATCAACATCAACAATCGAAGCTGAAATACCTCAATGTAGGCAGAGTTGATTGCTCGTTGTGCTTCTTCAACAGCAGTATCAAAACCAAAGGTTTTATCCATCAGCAGAATGTCATTGTCAATAGTTTTTGGCACACCAACTACAGCCACTTTCAATTTTCGTTTGCGGCACTGAAAACAAAAGTGTACAAACATATAGAATTAGCAAAACACAAAGCCAACCCCTATTTGTGACAGAAGATTTTCACAACTCTTATAAATTCTTAATCACAGAAGACCCTTTAATATCCCTCATGATTGATATATTAGATATAACTTTGAAATGAAAAACATAGCTTAGAAATGCCAAATGTGGAAAACAAATCTGAATCTTTCAGTTACCCAAGACCATTGTAATGCCTTGAAGTTAAATCCAATGACAACAAATTTATAAACACAGCTTACACTTCAAGGGATTAAAAAGAAACCACCTTAGTTTCTATGAGTTATATTTTTGAATTTACGATGGTAATAATAAAGGAAATACCAGGTTCATGATTAATAAAATAGTGCTAAGGATGAAGATTATATAATATCTGATATGAACCTCATTGTGAATAGCATTGGCCCCAGCATGAGTACCGTTTCCACCCAGCACAAAAAGCATGTTGATTCCTCTTTTCTGACATCAATTTTGGAAACATAGCAGAAAATCACTACATTGGCCTCATGAGTCTGCCTATTTTAATTCAAAATTTACAATTCCTTCAAGAAGACTTGAGTTAATCTGACAGTAGCAGAAGAGTTTTGAGTACCTCCATACTAGTGACAATATCACTGACAGAGGGCCCTCCACGTGAAACTCCTAACAAGCTTCCACCCGAAAGGTGTACATTTTGGACTACTTTCCGCGATAGCTGAAAATCAATCCAAATTAACAATAGAAAATCTTGGATGGAGCATAGATATTTCTAACAGACCATTGTAAGGAAAGAAACATAACTTACCGGCATTTCAGCCAAACCTTTGTCAGAGAATCCACGATAACCAAACGGAATCCCTACAATGTTTCTTACACCATATATTTCCAGTGTGATGACAATCTGCACAGATTCATTAATTTAAGCATGTATTGATCAATAAATACCAAAATCATTCAGATTTCAGACTAAACATGAAACTTGAATTTAAAGAACATATATTTATGGTGCTAAGATCCACTCATAATTACTTCATCAATTTACAGTTTACACTACAATGAAAGTGAGACTTTAACTACCGAACTTCACTTAATTCACAGTAAATACCTTTGTTTTATAAAGCAAAACCATAAATTCAGGAAGTTTGTGCAAACGCATCTAAAGTAGAAGAAAAGCTTCGGTACATGGTCTGAAATTAGGATGAAATTTATATACCAAATAAAAAAAAGCGAGATATATTTCATGTCCACAATCTCAGTCAGTAGGCACTGAATATGAACTTTTGATTTTGGCATGAAATACAAATTAAAAACCTCTTAACAATTACATAACTACAACAATGAAAGCACTGAGCCAAATCAAACAGCATAGCATAGCTGTTGTAGCGAATTACAAACATGCCAGCAGCATATTGAAATTTAAATATTTGTGCTGACCTGTCTAATGACATCATTAAGACCAGGGCAAAGCCCACCACAAGTAACAATTGCAGCCTTCACTTCTTCTGGTTTGAAATATATTTTCTCTCGAGGTCCAGCACGATGAACCCTAACATGATATGCCATGATGTTACATATAATACCAATAACTGCCAAATACACTTTAAAGTTGCATAGATTAAAAAAAAAAAAAGCAGTGATAAGGAAATATACAAAACGGCAACAAATATGGACACATGTGATGACATTGGATCTATGAGTTACCAATTCTACTAAATCGATACAAAAGTTGGAAAACAATATTAAAAATACTATAACAATATTTTACTATATATTATTTAAAATAACATAGCCTGTAAAGAAAGATGTGATGCATGAGTTCACAAAAACCTATTAATATGTTGAGAGTTATACTTACCATTGTTCAACCCAAGTACAGTTAGGATCAATGCATTCTGCACCAGCAGAAGTAGGAGAAGAGTAATGTATGACCTGAAATATTTAAAAGATCAGAATTATTTTACCAATATAGTCTAAACGTGGATGATTAATTTAAAACATTGCAAGATTATTTCTCTCAAGCATTGCCTTGATTTAAGATATAAACATAACGACAAAGATGGGCAAACAACAATTTACTTCTAAAGGTGCAAGACTGGATTTCTTTCCTAAAAAACTTTATGCCATTTCAGGTAATTTTGAATTCTCATTTCAAAGACATACCCTGTAGATGGAATTTTTCAATTTTGAAGATTATCTCAAAGCTCTATAAGCATATGTAAAAATTCCAATTCTCCGTATCACAATTCAGCAACTTGGTATATACTGAGGAAGCAAATTCAAATATATATGTATATATTTACCTTAAGAAGCACTCTGTCATTATTATTAATATAACCATGCCACTCCTCATCAGAGGGATAACCTTCCGCAAAATCCTCATTAACCGGAGTTCTGTAGCCAAACGAAAGAATATATATGATTTTTTTTTATTTGCAAAGTTCAAAATAATTAATTAAAAAATTTAATAATAAAAAAGATAAACGCGATCAAATATCTAAAGGTAAAAGCACAAAATCGTAAAATTTTTAAGCAATTCATTGAATTCCAAAATAACTATCAAGTACATTCTAGAATTTCCTCACCCTTAGAGTAAAAGAAAAGGAAAAAGAACACATAACAAGGAGCAAAAATTAGCTGGAAACAGTAAAAAGAGGGAAAGGAACTGTATTTGAACCTCATTCTGAGACAAAAAGTGGAAGGAAAAGAGTGAGCATCGGGGTAAATATCGGTGATGTGAGGAATATTGAAGCGCCTTTCGAAATCTTGCTGATACTTTGATTTCCAGTCGGGATCACTAAAATCGATGCTATTTTTAGAACTTTGTTGACTACATTGAACCTTGGGGAAAAGTCTACTCCTTGCCGCCTGCGATCTCAGGATGCCGAGATTCAAAGAAGTAAATCCATGGCGGTAACCGAGGCGACGACGACGATAAACGCTGTCGTTTCGAGGGAGGCTTAGGTTTGGAGAAGCGGAACCGGTGATGGCGCGGGTAAGAGTTTCCATCAAACGACAAGTAGAGTTTTCGTGGGTGCAGAGAATGATGGAAGATTCAAAGCTTTTATTTTGTTTTTTGGTTTTGGTAAAGTGATGGATTGGATGGAGGGAGAAAGCAGACAAATTGAGATCGGCTGCCGGCCAAACTGCCAAATTTTGGCTTATAAAACCGAGGACGCTTTAAGCGGTTAAATTTCAACGGCGTTGCACTTCTTTCACCAATTTAACTCCCCTTTTTTATTAGGATATCTACCTTATATATTCTCGTGTTATTATTTTAATATCTTATTTTTTTTAATAAAATAATACATAATTTTACATTTTATTTTTATTTTAATATCTTAAAAAAATAATAAAATGCTGACTAAAAGAAAAAAAATACATGTGGCAGACTAATTAGGAGAGAAAAAAGCACATGTTACAAGCTGTCAAATCATTTTTTTCTTTCCTAGTCATCATACCACGTGTTTTTTTATGATTTTGGTCGAAGTGACATGCTGACTAAGAGAGAAAAAATGACGCAGCAGCCTATCACGTGTGATTTTCTCTCTCCTAGTCAGTCTGCCATTAATTTTTTAACAGTGTGGTACCAAAATAGAAACAAAACGTAACGTTAGATACTATTTTGCCAAAAAAAATAAGTGTGATACTAAAACAATAATGCGAGAATTGGTAAAGTACTAAATATGTAGTTATTCCTTTTTATTATTAAAAGTGATCTAAAAAACATAAAATGACATAAACTTTGTGTTCGTTCAGCAAAGATTTTTCGACGTCTATAGGCTTTCAACGCCCGTTTTTATAGAAGTTGAATTTTCCAACTATGATAAAACGTTTGTTTGGGCGCTAAATTTAATAGAAAAATGCATGTTTAACGTGCTGCTTGTACCTGTTCAGCATTGCTTCTTCGATTGACTCTCCAACACCCGTTGGAGAAGCATGGTTGAACACACCCTTAATATATATACTTTATAATATACTTATCTATGTATGATGCAACTTTTCAACCTATGAGAATACTTTTTATTCTTCGTTATAATATTAAATTTACATTAAAAGTATTCTATTGTTGTGATTGCTTATTTATATGAATGTTTATTAAGAAGTTTGATTTATTTTATTATTAAGAATTTAATCTTTATTATTATAAAGTTCTATATAATAGTATGTATTTTTTAGGCTTATAAATAAAAGATTTAGGGAAGATATTATATACACTTTTTATTAAGTATACACGATAAATTTAATCTTCATTATTAGGAATTTCTATTTTGTATGTTTTGATTAGTTAATAAACATTATATATATATATATATATATTATGCCATATAAAATTATATATACTATTATTGTGTTTGTATTACTTCTATTTATATTTTATACACGATAATGAACTATTCGGAAAGAAATTGATTACGTTGATTCGTTGTAATCGATTATGTTACAAAAGAATGGACCTGGGTGTTTCGTTCCAAAATTGGATAACAATTTCTTTGGTTAAGTTATTTTATTTAATGTTCAATAATCTTAATATTATTATGTGAATTAATTTTTATTATGTTTATTTCGTGAGTTTATTGGATCTATTACATTTTCTGAAGTGAATGAAAGCATGATCAATCTAAGACATAAATTCTTTGATTAGACCTGCTTTCTTCTTTGGTGAGAATACAAGCTTATTAAATTTAAAGCATAATTGTTTTATTGAATTTGTTTCATTCCTCAAAGTAAATGCAAGCATAATATTTTATTATGTTTATTTTGTGACTTTATGATTTTATTTGTTGCTTCAAAATATCTATCTAATATTAAATTTACTCTGATCAATTCCCTGAGATAAATATGACTTTATATAACGGAAAGAATAAATGCCACAATAACAAATGTTGTCGTGGTCGAGGCCATGAACATAAACATGGATAAGATGCTCATTTCAAGAATGTTTATATCCACCAAAAGTAGGGTTATAAGGATGATAATAGTGATAAAGATTATATTAAGAAAGTAAAACTTTTTTACAGTGGATAAACCATTGGTCTCGTACTTATCGTATATGTTGTGAAACGCAGGATTCAAGAATTACTCCAAATTTCAAAGTTTAATAGAGCAACAAAAAAATCATGATTTTGATAAGAAAACAAGAAGATAGTTGTCGTGCGCCTACTCTAAACAAGAAAGCTTGAAGCTTGGGCTAGGAGCTTCATTATCAATTGTAGGAGTAAGGTTAGTACACTACTAACTTCTTTGTGTTCTTGGAAATCATAAATTTGATTGCTTTGTTGCTTGGTTAATATTTTGGTTGCTTGAGTGCTTGAGACCTCTCCAATGGCTTAAAAATCGTAGGAAATCACTCAAACCACCTCATATAACATGTAGGTTCATTTTGGGGTATTGCCTTTGGGTTTTGGAGGCATGAGAAACGATTTGCGAACCTCAAAAAAATGAATTCTGGATTTGAGTACTGATACGGGTTGAAAGCATATCAGTACCCTGTGTTGTAACTGGTGAACACAAGAAATCATTGAAGGGCGTATCGGTACGCTTAAGGTGGGTATCGGTACCACCTATTTCATCAGAATTTCAGTAGCAAAAAAGTGTACTAGTATGCCTGGAAGCGTATCGGTACCGAAGGGGTATCAGTACACGACCCCGTGTACTAGTACGGGTATGGGTGTTCAAAAATATCTAATCCGACCGATCCGATTATCCGTTGATATGATTCAAAAATTCGGATATCTGATCCAATTTTTATTTTCGGATAAGATATCTGATCTGATTTTAAATTTTTCAGATCAGATACAGATCGCAATATTTCAAGTTTCGGATTATCTGAAAATTCAAAATTTCATGAATATTAATTTTGTTATTTTTAAACATTTAGAGTTCGAAAGGCTTATAATTCGAGGGCATTTGTGTAATAACTTTGTAAAGCCTTAGGTGACTTGTTGTAATAGTAATAATAGGGATCCTTGGTTGATCGAATAATTGTTCTATGCCACGTAAGGGCATTTGTGTGGTTGAGTCACCTTGATTGTTGGGATGCGGATACCCAGTGAGAGAAAGAGTGTGTTGCAACCCCATGGTCAGAGATTGTCGAATGTACGTTCCCGAGGCTATATGACTTCGGGCCTCACCCAAAGAGTTTACGTTCCCGAGGTTACGTGACACTCGACCTCACTTTGAGTGTACGTTCCCGAGGCTATGTAACACTGGGCCTCACTCCAGGTTTGTTGGTATGATGCATATGTGTTGTGTGAGGCTAATGCATCTTTGTTGTTTGCTATGTGTTTAGACGGCTAGAGGTAGCGCCATATATATTGTTGCATTGCCATGTTATCATCTCTAGCTACATGCTCTTATTTATGATTTTCATAAAGCATGGTTGAGTGAAAGTGTATCCACTCAGCTTCGTTAGCTCAGCGTTCGGAATTGTTATTTTCGTCCGTAGATTAGTAGGTTGACGTGCATCGTTGGAGCACCATCGGAGTATGACTTCAGCATCGACTTGTTCTATGTACAGTACTTAGATTATTTGAGCTATGTATTCGTAGGACCCTATGTTATATTTTAACTCTATTTTGAATTTTATATCGCGATTAAAAATACTTTTAATTATATATTTTAAATGGAACTCTCATGTAACATTTTCAAATACTTATTTATGTGAAATATTTAAACTTGATGGTTTTATGAAAATGAATGCGTTTAGGCTAAACTAGGTTAGAAATTTTATATAAATGGGTTGGGCTTGAAGCCCAAATGTGACAACCGGGTTGAGGGTGTTACAGGAGGCCTGCACGGTCTTGTGGAACATACCTTTGTCATGAGTTACATCGCCTTGAAGGACAATTGCCTCATTCACTTGACCTGACTGCAAAGCCTATTGATTGGGAGTTGAACCTAACTCTGTTGACCTGTCAATAGCTATCACTAGGTCTGATTCTATTCCATCGAACAGTCCCAAAGATTATAAATACCCATAGAGTTAGAGAGAACGAGACAAAGGAGAACAAGGAGAAAATATCCCTTTCACACCTCACTCCCCCTTCCTTACTTTGACCACCATATTGACCGTGGTTGATCTCTATCCAAATCTATAGGAGTGAACCGCTTAAAACCGTCACAACCACCTTGATCTCCATTTCTACCTCCCTTGTTCGGTGCATGCTCACTTTGTGCATCAACGTGGATATATATAAATGAATTAATGAATGTTCTTGTATTATGTAGATTAATGTATGAGTATCAAATGTTTAACAATGCACAGGGGACAGAGTAAAAGACTTCATTGAAAATTGTTGAATTAATAATTTAAGTGGTGACATTTGGTACCACTTCTTGAATTATTATTGTCCTTTCACCAAATTATTGATATTGTGACATCATCTTGTCATGTTTATTTGTATGTGAACACAGCAAATTATTTGGGACCGCTGCTTGGATAATGGCTTTGAAAAATTCTAGTGTGAGGTAAAAAATGAAAATTTATTGGAAGAGTGAAAAGATTACGGGAAAAAGTTAGATCAACATCAATATTATAATGCTTATGAGAAAAAGTTACATATCTCTGAAAAAATAATTTAATAATTGTTGTAGTTGTTAAAAATGTTGATGAAATTTGTCAAACATTTGATCTTTAAAATTTCACAACTTTTCTTGAAAATACGATGAATATTATAAATTGTTTTATGCTTTCAATGACTTCGTTAACATTTATCATAATTACAAGAAATGTTATATGTCGTCCAACAAATGGAGTAAAAGTATCAAAAAATCTATATTCTTTCTTTTTTATGCCCTAACACTAAAAAATCAAATATTAAGTTCTAACCCTAAATTTTAAACCTTAAACCCTAAAGTTTAAACCCCTAAAAAGCATACCTTAGACCCAATATTCTAAACTCTAATAGTAACCCTAACCTTAAACTCTAATTCTAAACCTTAAATTTATTCTTTTTAATATTAAGACATAAATAGGATAAAAAAAAATAATTTTTACTTGATTAAAAGCGTCAACGTTAATTATAACCAGAGAAAAAAGTTGATGAAGCTTGCCAAAGATGACATTTCTTAAACTTCTACAACTTTTTTTCCATAATTACAAAAAATGTCGTGGGCTGTCCAATATTTTCAATAAATCTGTTAACATTTTCCGTAGCTAAAAATTAATGTTAACATTTAATATTTTGTAAATTCAAAAACGCTTTTTAAAAATAATAATAATCAGTACTTTTACTTGGATTATCAAATAAATACAGGTGAGCGTACTGAAGCAGCCAGCCACGTTAACTTCTCATTCCCATCTCAATTCTCAACATAATGAGATCACACTTTAAATCGGTTTTAGTGTTAAAAATCTTAACAAAGAAGTGCCGATTGAAAATTCTATTTTGACGCACCGTATATTTTGAGTTTATCATGAAAATCTTAATTCTATAATCAAAACCTACCAGTTGAATCATGAATTATTTAATATATATATATATATATTAAGAAATAAAATGCACTAATTAATTAAGGAAAAAATTTAATACACAGGCGTGTAAACGCGTGCCTTTTAGATTTAGGGGTTAGGGTTTTAGTTTAGGGTTTAAGGTTTAGGGGTTTAGGTTGTAGGGTTTAGAATTTAGGGTTTATAGTTTAGAGTGTGAGATTTAATTTTTTAGAGTTAAGGTTAGAAATTTAAGATTTAAATTTTTATAGTATAAATACACAGGCTTGTTACACAGCCTGTGTATCAAAGTTTTACCAGTTAATTAATCACCTAAAAACTCAGAGAGCCTTAAAGGAAGGCATCAGCAGGTCAGTCATGTACATTTGTATAAATACAGTTTCCCTGCTCCCATTTTTCATACTACAGCCATCGCTCTCCAAGCAACACATGGCCATGGAGCTCTCTAGCAGCCTCACCCGTCCCATTTCCGCGCTACCTACAATCAGATCCTTCACCGCGTACCCGTCTTTCTTTCCCCATCTCCGCCCACTCCCACTGTTTAGCCCCACCGCCCGCCGCCGCATTGGACCAAGTTCCGGCGGTTCAGGAGAATGTGTACAGTGAAAAGCTGCCAGTGGAAGACCTTAAACAACAGTCAGCTGACCAAGAGTAGTTTTCGGAGAAATTAAATATAACGGTTCACCCTTTTACCTAAGCCGCTTTGCAAGTTTAAAAATACATCATTCTTTCCATTATATTTGAGATTAGAAAAATGAATATTTGAATATATATATATTTCCATCCCTTGTTTGATCGTGTTTGTACACATAAGTACTTGTTATGTTGATCTTTTAGTGTGCTTTTTCTTTGTGAAAATGGGGTTTCTAGTCTCTATGATAAGATTTTGGAATCATTAAAGTCATTGTTGAATGAATAATGAGACTCGACTCGACTTAATAAGTTAATATATTTGTAATAAGAAGAAAATGTGTAGAAACTCTGTGTTGGTCAAATTGTACATTTGATTATTTGTGTAATCATTTGGGATGTTGAGGAGTAAATGCTTTGCAATTGCCGCTTGACTCGAGGATGCATATTCAATTACATTATATGGAGGTGGTGCATTGGTTGCTGTATGGCTAGCTTCAGCTGTTGTTGATTCAATTCCATTGGTGGGTTCCGAATCTCAAATCTGAGTTTCTTTGGACAATCAATTTATTTATATTTCTTTTGATTCACCATTTTTACTGTAACATTCAGTTCCCCAAGTTGATGGAAATTGTGGGGCTTGGCTACACCTGCTGGTCCAGCTCCCGTTATATGTTATTCAAGGTAAAGCTATTTTGGAAATCTAAATAAATAATCCCCCTTGGGAAAAAAATACTAATTCTTTTCACTTACATTTGCCAGCGAAACAGGGAGGAGTTGGCTGCTAAAACTGAAGACCTTAAGCAACAGCTCTTTGGTTTTAACGATGAGCTTAAACACTACATTTCGTCCGGGTCTAACCTTAACTTTTAAGTCTAACCGGATCTATTATTAATATATGATATCAATGTTTCAATTTTAAAGTTTCTAATTATTAATATATTTATCCGAAATTAATAATCAGAAATGCTAGCAAATTATTAACATGTACCCAATTTTGTATAGTGACCAATATAAGTAGTAACAGATTTCACTCCATGAAAGAGCGTTTCTTAGAAGAGTTTTCTGTGTATAAAAGTAAATATTTTTCTTGAAACAAACGCATTTTTTATGTTAGGGGTGTGAACCATTAGGAAGTTATATTAGAAATTTAGAGATACGAAATTACCAAATTTTAAGAAGTGTAAACTTAGATCATTGATAGAAAATATATAAAATACATAGAACTTTGAACTTTACAGCAGGTGTAACTGCTATTTCTAACATCAGTCGATCCATCCCTGACTGTTTCATTTGATGAATTTGATTATTGCTATATGGGAGGCCACATCAATTGCAAGCAAAAGAATGAAGCAGATAGGCTTGGTAAAGGTACATTTGATAATTGATTATATCATATCATGTATGGAATGATGAGTCAAATGGTGTTGTATTTCATTTAGCCCCTCACTTTCTTGGCATGTGTTTGCGAAATGGTTGGTTCACAAACGTCATATTCCCCCCAATATATAACCAAATGCCACCTAACTTTACCTTAAATCTCCTTCAATTACTATATATCTTCGTATCGTCCACACTTACAGTCCAAATATATCTATTTTTTTTTAAGATTTAAACTTTCTTTTTATTAAAAAAATCGTATCATGATTACCCCACAAACAAAACCTGATTTTAACAACCTTCTTTTATGATTTGGTTCAAAGTGTTTTCGATAGAACTTTGAAAAGTCAAAATTTTATCTATATGATTCGAATCGTAATTTTATAAACTTGATTCAAATTTTTTTTAAATAAAGTGTGAGCTATAAAATAAAACTTTGAATAACTCAAAATTTGTATATTAATTTATATCGTATATGATTATAGATAGTAATTTAAATTGGAATCAATTAGTATCCTAACCTTATAAATATTTATAATTAAATTTTAACAAAAACTCAACTTGACACGGAAAAAATTCAAATGAAGTTTGAATTATCAAATAGGATTAATTAACTCAACGAACTCAAAATATTGACTCGACTCGATCGAATACTCACCCCTTATTATAAGTCCCGTGAAGTTTAGTAAACGTATGTAATGTGTTTTTTAATAATATTTTTCGCCTCATGCTTTTATTTATTTTGTGGTTAATTATATAATATATGTTACTCCCACTTATTATTTATCATCTATGAATTATGATGATAGTATGTCTGTGTGACATTTTCAAATTTTGTGGTCGTGTATGTTTATAATAATATTTAATTTAAATTATGTAAGTTGTTTATTTATAGCATTTGATGTTGTGCATTAAGTTAGACGTTATATATGTTATTATAATTCAATCTATTTGTATTCTTATTGTCTTTTTAGTGTAAAATATTGTAAACATATAATTTTTTACGTACTTTATTGTGTTTATTTATAATTAGTGACATAATAAATTTAATTATTTTATGTCATTTCAATTCATTTAATAATTTATATAGTTTTATCATAACATTTTAATGTAATTCTAAATTTTTAATAATTAAATCACCACACCTATAAATGTCGTACATTAATAAAATGCTATTGTATTCAATTAAAAATTGGCCTTGTTTTTTTTTAAACGGGGCGAATAAATATATTCTAAGGTAAAGTTCACAAGTAATCACTGAATTTTAGTATATTATTCTATTTGGTAATCAAATTTTTTATTGTGTTAAAATAGGCATTAAATTTTTAGTATTATTTCAAATTGATAATCGAGCCGTTATCGGTTGTTAAAAGAGTGACGTAATTACTGCAATATCTTTTCCACTATTTAGGCCTAAAGAAATTTTTAATGAAGCGTATGACTCATGTTAAGGCGTGTACTAAGCTTTATTAATAAAATCAACTTATTGCAGTTGATTGATCTTTTGATTGATTTTGTTTATTGTTATGTTAGTATTTATGGGGAAATGGTTTTAAAATCATTTTTTATTTCTAATAGAATTATTAAATTATTTTTAATTAAAAATGTGACTAAATTGAATGAATGTATAAATAACGAGGTTTAAATTTATTATTTTTTTGAATATGACTAAATTATTTAAATGTGTAAATTTGGAGGATTAGATGTGTTATTATTCAAATTTTGTTAATTGTCATGTCACCTTTTTAACCGCCGTTAACGGACGATGATCAATTTAAAGTAAAACTAAAAATTTAATTTCAATTTTGACACAACTGAAAGTATGGTTACCAAATTAATTAAGTACTAAAATTTATTGGCCATATGTAAACTTTACCCTATATTCGAACATGGCTTAAAGACCCATATGCCCCTAAACTATATATTTTTTCCGAACAGCCCTCTAAAGTATTTTTCAGGACGTTTTGCCCCCTAAATTAAAAACCGTGACCTCATATGCCCTATCCGTTAAAAAATTCTCACGAGCCAATCAGAACACGTCTATTAACAAAAAAAATAAGCTTACTTAAATAAAAGGGTAAATTACACATTAGGTATGTAAGATTTTATTTTTTAATCCCTTATTTGAACTGTACATCTTCTTCCTTCCCTTTTCTTTTTACTATCCATCAATTCATCAAATCTGTCCCAATAACAAAAACCCACTGCTACAAACATGAAATCTGCTCATGGGGTCACTCTTTTTCTCCTGTTTCTCCTCTTTTGAGCTCACGCCTTCAATTACAATGAAGCTACAAGCATGGCACGGGTAACTTATAAAAAAAAAAAACTTGCTTCGAATGCATATATACATTTCCGTTTTTCCCTTTGTTTTGGGGGATTTAGAGTTGGGTTTGTTGAATTGCAGGTAAATGGGTCTTCAGAAAAGATACCACTGGTGAATGGGGAAACGGTGAAGACGATGATGTTGTTGAAAGAGAGGAGGAGAAAGGTGGGGAGTTTATGCACCGTTTGTACATGCTGCGGCGGAGCTCAAGTCGTTTGCTCACCGTCTCCTTGTTGCTATGAAATCAATTGCAATATTCCACACATAACCTTTGGTTTCTGTTCTTTCACTCCCACAACCTGCAATTGCTTTGGATGCCACCTCTAAAACCTTTGTTTTTATCTATACATTTTCTTACTTAATACTCCATAAGAGTTGAAGAATAAATAAAATAAAATTTTTTGATTCTGATGTAAACCTTTATTTTTATCTATACATATGAGGTCACGATTTTTAATTTATGAGATAAAACGTCCTGAAAAATATTTTAAGGACTGTTTGAAAAAAAAAATATGGTTTAGGAGATAAAAGTGCCTTTAAGCCTTCTAATATACCTAAAAGTTACATTTTTTTGAGTAACCAACACCGATGTACAGTTTGAAGTGCTTTATGTTTGGTTGTTGAAAGCAAACAGTTCAGTTCATTCTTGCCCCCACGACCCGTATTCAACTCATTCACATTGAGTTTTGACACTAATGACTAGCAGCCGTCAGAATTAAACAAATATTATGTATGATTATGATATTACCTTTTTAAATATAAATTCAGACATCAACATTTTCCTACAATCAGAAGCCAAGCTCAAGACTCCCTCTGCCTCCGGATTCCATGGAAAACTACTTTATTTTCATCCCAATATATAAAAAACTCAAAAACAGTTTATCAACTCAAGACATAGATTCCCTAACATTCTTTCTTCATTGTCGTCCAAAATACCTCAAAAATTCTTAAGCAATTTCCGAACCTGTTCCAAGGTAACAAAAAGCACCACCGTAAACGGTCCCTGTCTGGAGATCGTGGGTATGAATCCCTTGTATAAAGCCATGGGTCCTTCCGCCTTCACCGTCTTCATTGCACAATCCCAAGCCCCGGCGTACGGAGGCTTTTGTCCCGGCACTACCTTCATGTTCATTACCCTTGTCTTGATCACATCAACGGGATTCGACACCACCGCCGCCACGAATCCAGCCGAAAAACTCGCCGCCACGTGTGTCCCGAGCCCATCTTTCATCCACCCATTCGACAAAATTATTTCTTTGACCTGATCGTAGGTGGCCAACTGCGACGCCGTCACCAACATCGCACGGTTCACCGTAAGCGATGAGCCGCGCCACAGGGAGGTAATCCCTTCTTGTTTGGTCATGCGAACGACAGCGTCGATGACGCTGGTGTAGTTACGGCGTTGAGATGGGGGTAAGCGACCGTCAGCTTGCATACGAACCATTGCGACATCGGCCGGGTTCCCGATGGCAGCGCCGATGCCTCCGGCTATTAACCCCGCGGCGATCTTGCTGGCGAGAGGCATGGTTTTGGTATGCGGATCAGACCACTTGTGTTTGAGGATGTCGTAGATCCCCATCCGGGTGGTGGAATAGAGGGTCTGGCGTAGCATGGTGGCAGAGACACCTGAGAAAAGAGCTGCAACGCCTTCAGTCTTAAATATCCGAATCCCGGTGGCTATGGGACCAACACGCGCGGAGGCGGAAGGTCGGAGGTGGACAGCAGTGGAGGCGGCGTGGGTGGAGGGGCGGAGGGGAACCTGGTTTTCACCCTGGAGTTGCATTCGAACTTTGATTAAATCCAGTGGGTGGGTTGAACATCCAGCGACGATTGAAGCAATGCCTCCTTCGATAAAACCTTTGACTCCTCCCATTTGATTTCTTTTTCAACAAAACTTGGTTGCCAATGAAGAGGAAAGGGGTAAATAAAAGAAGTACTGAAAGCAGTTGGAATTAGACTGGAGATGGAGAGCGATTGAACAAGAGTGAGGAACGCTGGGCCTTTGAGACATATGCCGGGTGATTTACAAATATAGCAAACTGAATGAATGGATGGATACGGGGAATGTGTATTTATAGCAGCGCAGAGAGTGGCTTCACCCAATACCAATGGCATGCGGGAGATGATGGATCTTCTACATAGGTGTAGCGATGTCCCCTCTCGCTAAAAAAGAAAGTGGTTTTTTGTTTTGGAAATGTTTTATTCTGTGTGGAGTTTTATAAAACCGTATTTTATTTAAAAATAGAGTCGCCACCGGCCACTCAAGGTGGACCGGACACCGAAAAAACCAGAGATTTCAAAATATCGGGTTCGGGAGCCGGTTACGGATGGGGAAGGATTAACACCCCACATCGCCCAAAAATTGGTACTTTAATAATTACCGCTTTATTAATATTAGACTTTCCGGATTAAAGTGACGATTAAATTAAAATTTGGTTATATCTCCGAGTAAATTTTAAAGGCCCCTTTATCCGAGAGTAAACGCCCAACCACTATCACTACGCCTGATATTGGCCACATTTACGCTCGAATAAAAGGGCACTGCATTGACAATTTATATCCGAAATGCAAACTTAAAAAACATGGCAAATATAAATAAATACATTGCGGTAAAAATATAAATAAATACCAATAAAACACTAATCTAACATAAATACATAAATATCAATCGCATAAATAAAACAAAACTAACAAATAATAATAATAAAGCATGGTTTACACTAATATGCATAAAACAACATGAATATGAGAATTAAGGGCTAAAATGCAACAATATTAAATTACATGGCATAAATGATGCATATTAATGGGCTAAATTAAAACAGAGGCAAAATATATGGGCTTGAATATAAACTAATAGAAATATCATGCTGGAAATTAAAGCCTACATTTCAGTGACTAAATCGAAACAAAATTGAAGTTAAAGGCCACAAAAACGTAAAAGAAAAACCATATTAGATGCGCCTGAAAGATAAAAGGACCAAAAGTGTAAATAGACCCTAGACAGAAATGAATACGGGTTGAAAGAGTGAGGGCCTAGAGCGTAATTTACCCATTACCCAAACACGCGGATCCTCCCCGGATCCGGGTCATCGCGGGTCAGGTTGTGCCAAAACGGCACCGTTTTGTTTAAGGTTGGTTAAAATAAGGGTTGGTTTTATTTTTATTTTCGAATGGATTAAAACCCTAAATAATTCTCCCAACCCTCACTTTCTCTCCTTCTCTCGACCTTAGACCAACGGCGGTCGCTCCCTGCTCCACGCCGTTCACCGGCCTCACGGCGAACATGCGGCGGTGCAACACGACAAGAGAGAGTAACAGGTACACCTCTAATCCCTTCTTTCCCCCTTTTGTAAGATCTTAAAATTTTGATTCGAAAATTAAAAAAATCTAAGTTTAATAAAAAGCTCCGATTTCAAGTGGGTAAAAGAACAAGATTTTGGCTTTGGAATTTTTATTTCATCCAAAAACTTAAAATTTTTTATGATCTGAAAATCCTCCCGGTCCCTATTTTTCAGATCTCAAGAGACCCCCTAAAACTCTCTATTTTCTCTCTGAAAAATCCCTAAGTTCTCTTTGTTTTTTTCGAATCCCTCACCCTCTGATTTTTTAGATCTCCACAAAATCCCCCATTTTCATTTGCTTTCGGTGTTTTTATAAACCAAAATAACAACCTCTTTCTATAATCTGTTGATGCAGATATGGTGATATGAGAGATGGATTCTTGGGGTGTCAGGGTATGGCCGAGTGGTATGGTGGTGGCAGAAGCATGGGTGAGGGTATGGTTTAAGTTGTCAGATTAGGTTAGGTTATTTTAGGGTTGATTTTTTTTGTTATTTTTGTGTTTAGGGTTAGATTTAGGGTTTCAGGATTGGATTGCCAGAGATGGTGACGGCGGTAGTGGAGGAGAATGACGACGGTAGTGGAAGGTGGTGGCGGCGGCAGGTTCATTTTAGGGTTAGGTTTTTTTGGGTTTTTGGTTATCGGGTCGAGTTATGGGTTTGAACCGGGTTTGGTTTGGGTTTGGGTTTAGTTTGGTTTGGTTACGGGTCATTACAGTTGCCCCTCTTTGCTTGTTGTTGTGTAACGACAACGAAGCAAAGACTAAAAATGACCCGTTTCATCCGGTCTAGCTGGTTATCTTCCCTTGACGTATGTCTTTTTTCTTCAGTAGATCTTCTTTCTCCTTAATGCATGTCTTCTTTCTTGTCTTGGTTGATCCACCTTGTCACTCTTGGGGAAGCAAAACCTTCAAAATGGGGGGTTTGTTTGTTGGGGAAGCAAAATGAGTACGGTTTGCTACATTATTGATGACGAGCTAGTTTCTAAAGAAAATTTGACCCAGCTGCAACACTGACGAATAGGCAGGGTCTACAAAATTTGATCCAGCTGCAACACCGACGATGAGGCAGGATAAAAAACTGATAACTTCTTCCTTTTTTTTCATCATGGTAATACGAGAGTAAAAATGACCTGGCTACAACACTGACGAGGAGACCGAGTCGAAAGATAGATGTTAGACCCCACTACTCCATCAACAGAGAAGTAAGATCGGAGAACGTTGGTAACATGGATTCAACCACCCCATCAGCAGAAGGGCTGGATCGGATAGTGGCAACCTGGGACCGGCTACACCATCAGCGGAGAGCAGGATCAGAGAACAACTGCAACTTGGACCTAGCCACTCCATCAGCGGATTACTAGATAGGGCGATGAAAGTTGATAATTTTTTTGAATGTTCATCTTTTATCTTTCTCTTTTTCTTTTTTCTAATTTTTTCTTCTTCTTTTTTCTGATTTTTTCTCTTTTTTTTCTTCTTTTTTCCTTTTCTTTTTCATTAATAAAAAGGACTTGAAAATCAGTAAAGTTGGATCTATCAACGGAGGGGCAGAACATTAACTGGAACCCTACTACACCATCAGCGGATAAGTAGGACAGCAGCAACTGGGACCTAGCCACTCCATCAGCGGAGGACTGGATCGGATAATGACGACCAATAATCGGCTACACCATCAGTGGAGAACAAGATTAGAGGACGACTGCAGCTTGGACCTAGCCACTCCATCAGTGGAGGACTGGTTTGGATAACGACGACCTGGAACCGGCTACACCATCAACGGAGAGCAAGATCTGAGGACGACGGGAGCTTGGGCCTAGCCACTTCATCAACGGAGAGCAAGATTTGATAATGACGACCTAAAACCGGCTATACCATCAGCGGAGAGCAGGATCTGAGGACGACGAGAGCTTGGGCCTAGCCACTCTTTCAGCGGAGAGCAAGATTTGATAATGACGACCTAAAACCGGCTACACCATCAGCGGAGAACAGGGTTAGATGAATACGATAGCTTGTGCCTAGCCACTCCATCAGCGGAGAGCAAGATTTGATAATGACGACCTAAAACCGGCTACACCATCAGCGGAGAGCAGGATCTGAGGGCAACAGGAGCTTAGACCCGGCCACTCCATCAGCGGAGGACTAGTTCAGATAATGACGACCTGGAACCGGCTACACCATCAGCGGAGAGCAGGATCAGATGACGACGATAGCTTGTACCTAGCCACTCCATCAGCAGAGAGACTAGATCGGGCGATGGAGGTTGATAAATTTTCATTCATTTTTTCTTTCTTTTCTTTTCTTTTTTTTATTTTTCTTTTTTTTATTTTTCTTTTTTCTTTGTTTTTCAATTTTTCTTTTTTGTTTTTTTGATAATTTTTTCAATTTTTCAAATTTTTTTGATAATTTTTCCATTTTTTTTTCTTTTTCTTGAATTGTACAAATAAGAAAAACTTGAGAAAATTAGGTATGGCTGCACCGTCAGCGGAGAAACAAGACCTGAATATAAATTTGATCTGCTTGGGGAAAGGTTCAGATCTGTTGCACCATCAACGGAGAAACGAGATCTTCAGGATGTCTATACTGTTGCACCATCATCAGTAAAGCAAAATCTAAAAATGTTGGCCTATTAACAATGTCGAAGGCAAGATCTGAAAATGCTACTTCTGCTGCTCTACTGGCGGAGAGGTGTAACCTGAAAATGGAACATTAATCAGTAAATGTTCACAAAATTTGTCATTGTTACCTTTTATTGATGCTTCAACATCCTCTTTGTGTTTGGCCTTCTTCATGGCTAGAGGTTGGCAGTTGTGTTGTTGCCCCCACGGCTGAGGATGTTCAGTCTCTTTTTAAACTTTTTTGTAAGCAAAAATGCATGAATTTCATGCATGGTGACTTCGGTGTATGCATTGAACATAGATGTATGACGTATGCGAAAATGATGAATGCAACTAAATGCATGAATGTGATATGATTTTTCTGGCCCTCAAAGGGATGCCCCTGACGCCTCACTGGTCTCGTCAGGATCTTGGTTTTTCATGCGGCGGTGCCCCGACTTTGTCTTAAGTTCTATCAGCTTTCATTTGAGTGGATACCCCAAAATTTTGTTCATTATATGACATCATCTGACACTGTTCTCGTAATATTTTTAAAACTTTAGGGTGATGTATTTTGGATATTCAAGACTCAGATATGAACAAAATATGTTTGCATTGCTATTTGTAGCTTTGATCCCTTACAAAATACTCTTACCACTATTGTACTTAAGTCGGTGAGGTTGGTTTACAAAAAGTATTACTCTAAAAGTGATAAAAACTACAAGGGACCTGCTATGGTCAGGACAGTGCAATACTTAACATGGTCCAGTAAAAAAACCTTCAACACCCTCAGTTGGCATCTTCATGCTTCGGTAAAGGGTTCCCACTTATGGCTGAACTTGTAGGATTTTCAATGCTTATAACACCGAGCTTGAGGTACCTTTCTATCAGCCTCTTGAAGCCCCAACAATTTTCAATCGTGTGGCCCACCTGTCCAGCGTGATATTCGCAACTCGTGTTAGGATCATACCACTTAGGGAATGGGGGTTGCGTCGGAGCCTGGTGGAAAGGTACCACTATATGGGCTTTTAGCAGTTCTTTATATAGATCTCCGTACGACATCGACATGGGAGTGAACTCTATCTTCTCAGTGTTCTTCCTACGACCAGAGCCTTGGCTTGAGGCAACGTAAGCACTTGGCACGACTTTAGTTTGCACAACTGTGCTGGGCTTGGAATAATTTGCATTGTAAACTCCCGAAGAGTTCACTTCCTGGTTTTTCCTTCTATGGTAAGGCTTCTTATGGGACGAACTACCCCCTATCTTCAATTTTGCCAGTCTTGAAAGCATTCTCGATGAGCTCACCGGATAACACGAGGTCGATAAAATTGGTAGTTGCGATACCTATCAAGCGACCCAAGATCGGACCCTCCAAAGTTTGTACAAATGTGACCACGGTCTCCCTCTCACTGAGCGGGGGTTGGACCTGAACTGCTATATCCCTCAAGCGTTGAGCGTACTGCCTGAAGTTTTCATTATGCTTTTGTTTCATCTGTTGTAACATCCACCGATCTGGCATCATGTCATTGACGTGTCGGTATTGCTCCAGAAAAGCTTTTGCCAAGTCTCTCCAGGATTTGATATGATGTCGGCTCAATTGATTATACCATCGGGCAATAGATCCCGATAGACTGTCTTGAAAGTAGTGAATTAA
Organism: Hibiscus mutabilis; assembly: GCA_019671005.1. Classification (NCBI taxonomy): domain Eukaryota; kingdom Viridiplantae; phylum Streptophyta; class Magnoliopsida; order Malvales; family Malvaceae; genus Hibiscus; species Hibiscus mutabilis. The sequence continues at coordinate 14,370,236 of CM033734.1, forward strand.
CAACTTGTCGTCTCGGCCATATCCTGTCATCTTCCGACAGAACATAGTGAGGTGAGCGCTGTGACAGCTTGTCTTGTCATTCTTCTCAAACTCTGGGACCTTGAATTTAGGAGGTAAAACCAAATCTGGGACAATACTGAGTTTACTGGCATCGAATCCACTGAAGGTATCCTCTACTCCCATAGCCTCTAACTTCTCTTCAAGTTTTTTACATCGATCTTCGATTTCCTTTGAAGCTTCTACCTTCGGCCCCTCGGTCTCAAACAGATTATCTATTTCTGAGATAAAATTTTCAGCTTGATTGCCCCCGTGTTTAACTTCCGATGCAGATGGCTGATTTATAGGGATCGAAGTACCGACCTGATGTAGATGAGACTTTCCTCGAGAAATGATCACCTGGCGTTGAGTTTCTGGTTGTATCCTGGTTTGAATGGGCGTGAACCCCGGAGGATACATAAGATCCTCATACCCGACAGTGGGTCTAGGATTTGCAGTGGGATTTACAACAGAGGCCTCTCCAGGCTCGGGAAGCTTCAATCCCGGCATTTGTGCCATTTGGCCCAGCATGTCTTGTTGTGACTTTGCAAGTTGTTCCCACATATCCTGTTGGACTCTCGCCAACTGTTCCTCAACCTGCTTGGCTATGTTCGCTTGCAATTCTTTCTGATCTTGCTCGATTTTTTTAATCTTTCATCGTTCGCCATCTTTGTTTTGTAATGGGTTCCGTATGGGTGCTGAGCTGACTGATCTTCTACTTTATCCAGTATCACTGTCATAGGGCTCCCCTATAGTCAGATTTCTTATTTTGAAAACGAATGTATATCCATGCAAAATGTGTCCTAAATTGATGCAATGCAAAATCAAAATTGTGATTATGTTGTGCAATGATGCAGGTGAAATCAATGCGATGAGAATAAAATGAACCGAGTTAGTACCAAATGAAAAATATAGTAATAAAAAACTATACATAAACAAGAAAGAAGGCACTAGAGCCTAAATAGGGTGACCACTAATCGGGCAGAGTTTCACATGGCTCTAAAGGGTTGGCTCCTACGGCTCACTATATGCAGTTTTGGTGCTAAGAGGTACCTGAATTGTCCTTGTTGTCCTCTACTAAGAGTAGCAAGACCCCCGACCATCACCCATTATAGGCTCCTTTCAACCGGGTTCAATTCAGGGGGACCCATTCGCTTATGCCTGCACGAAAGAACGATATCCTTAAGAAAGCATAAGGTACTCGAGCCCTGAAGGTACTTGCGTGGCCTACACTGGAGAACGATATCTCCACGAAAGCATTAGCGTTTTCCCCCACTTAAAAACGGGTTTATATGCCATATTTTAAATGCGTTAAAATAAACGCGCAATTATAACCGAATATTAGTTTAATAGTCACTTTAACCCGGAATTTCCGATATTAATAAAGTGTTAATTATTTGAAAAAACTCGACTCTCATTTGTTATTGAAAAACAAAAATGTCCCCAACGGAGTCGCCATCTGTAGCGATGTCCCCTCTCGCTAAAAAAGAAAGTGGTTTTTTGTTTTGGAAATGTTTTCTTCTGCGGGAAGTTTTATAAAACCGTATTTTATTTAAAAATGGAGTCGCCATCGGCCACTCAAGGTGGACCGGACACGGAAAAAAACCAGAGATTTCAAAATATCGGGTTCGGGAGTCGGTTACGGATGGGGAATGATTAGCACCCCTACACCGCCCAAAAATTGGTACTTTAATAATTACCGTTTTATTAATATTAGACTTTCCGGATTAAAGTGACGATTAAATTAAAATTTGGTTATATGTGCGAATAAATTTTAAAGGCCCATTTATCCGAGAGTAAACGTCCAACCACTATCACTACGCCTGATACTGGCCACGTTTACGCTCGAATAAAAGGGCACCACATTGACAATTTATATCCGAAATGCAAACTTAAAAACATGGCAAATATAAATAAATACATTGCGGTAAAAATATAAATAAATACTAATAAAACACTAATCTAACATAAATACATAAATATCAATCGCATAAATAAAACGAAACTAACAAATAATAATAATAATGCATGGTTTACACTAATATGCATAAAACAACATGAATATGAGAATTAAGGGCTAAAATGCAATAATATTAAATTACATGCCATAAATGATGCATATTAATGGACTAAATTAAAACATATGCAAAATATATGGGCTTGAATATAAACTAATAGAAATATCATGCTGGAAATTAAAGCCTACATTTCAGTGACTAAACTGAAACAAAATTGAAGTTAAAGGCCACAAAAACGTAAAAGAAAAACCATATTAGATGCGCCTGAAAGATAGAATGACCAAAAGTGTAAATAGACCCTAGACAGAAATGAATGCGGGTTGAAAGAGCGAGGGCCTAGAGCGTAATTTACCCATTACCCGAACTCACAGATCCTCCTAGATCCGGGTCACCGCGGGTCGGGTTGTGCCAAAACGGCATCGTTTTGTTTAAGGTTGGTTAAAATAAGGGTTGGTTTTATTTTTATTTTCGAATGGATTAAAACCCTAAACAATTCTCCCAACCCTCACCTTCTCTCCTTCTCTCGACCTTAGACCAACGACGGCCGCTCCCTGCTCCACGCCGTTCATCGGCCTCACGGCGAACATGCGACGGTTCAACACGACAAGGGAGAGTAACAGGTACACCTCGAATCCCTTCTTTCCCCCTTTTGTAAGATCTTAAAATTTTGATTCGAAAATTAAAAAAAAATCTAAGTTTAATAAAAAAACTCCGATTTCAAGTGGGTAAAAGAACAAGATTTTGGCTTTGGAATTTTTATTTCATCCAAAAACTTACAATTTTTTATGATCTGAAAATCCACTCGTTCCCTATTTTTCAGATCTCAAGAGACCCCCTAAAACTCTCTATTTTTCTCTCCGAAAAATCCCCTAAGTTCTATCTGTTTTTTTTCGAATCCCTCACCCTCTGATTTTTTAGATCTCCACAAAATCCCCCATTTTCATTTGCTTTCGATTTTTTTATAAACCAAAATAACAACCCCCTTTCTATAATATGTTGATGCAAATATGGTGATATGGGAGATGGATTCTTGGGGTGTCAGGGTATGGCCGAGTGGTATGGTGGTGGCAGAAGCATGGGTGAGGGTATGGTTTAAGTTGTCAGATTAAGTTAGGTTATTTTAGGGTTGATTTTTTGGTTATTTTTGTGTTTAGGGTTAGATTTAGGGTTTTAGGATTGGATTACCGGAGATGGTGACGGCGGTAGTGGAGGAGAACGACGACGGCAGTGGAGGGTGGTGGTGGCGGCGGGTTCATTTTAGGGTTAGGTTTTTTTGGGTTTTTGGTTACCGGGTTCGGGTTCGGGCTCGGGTCGAGTTATGGGTTTGAACTGGGTTTGGTTTGGGTTTGGATTTAGTTTGGTTTGGTTACGGGTCATTACAGCAGGGATAGGCTTAGAGGGGCTGAAGGGGTCGTTGTTCCCTTAAAAATTTAAAATTCTTATATGATTAAAAAAATTATTAGAATTTTTTTATGTATTTCTTATTGAAAAACTATTTTCGCCACCCTAAAATTTTATAAGTTCGCCAATCCTAGAATTTTATAGGCTCGCCCCTCCTAGAATTTTATAGGTTCGTTCCCCCTAATATAAAGTTCTGCGTCTATCCATGCTTTTATGCTTTTATTTGGTATTGAATCCTACGCTTCAATTTTGCATATTTTGGTCCTTTAGTTTTATAATGATATCAACCAGGTACGAAGCTAGAGGCAAGTTATTTAACTTTGGAACGTTTGAGATTTTAAAAATAATTAAACTATAAAAATTAAATTTTAAAAGTAAAAGCCTTAAAAGTAATTAAACTAGGAAATTTGAAGAGTCAATGCTTAATTTAATTAATTCTAAAACTGATAAGGCCCTAAAAATAAATTATACCAAACTATTTCGGGAGGGGCAATGACTTAATTAAAAGGCATAATGCCAAAAACTGCCCCATTTGTTTTTTATTTAACCCTCAACGTTTCATTTTGGATCAAAATGACCCATCTGATGAAAATTGTTACTCAACTGACGATAAACAACTTGAAATGATCTGGCAAAATGACACGTAAGAAGAAAAATGTTTTATATTTAATTCAATTTTTTAAAAATATTTTTTGACTCACGTGTCATTTTGTAAAGTCAGCATAGTTGTCTATATAACGTTGTTATCGCCGCGTGCACTGCCATGTAGGTTTGTTACGTCATTTCAAGTCATTTATCGTCAGTTGACTAACAAATTTCATTCGCAAAAAGGCCATTTTGACTCAAAATGAAACATAGAGGGTTAATTGCTTCAGAAAAAAGAATAATGGCCAAAAATGACTATTTAGTCAAACATTAGGAATATATTTTGACATTATACCTAATTAAAATGATTTTAAAACTATTAATGACATAAAATATAGTTAAACCATCAAAGTTGGGGCAATTGCCCCTCCCACCCTCTACTTACATCCGTCCTTGGTATCAATAGGTCTAAATCGATAAACTAATTAAATTGTCGTAGTTAAAGTGATGACCATAATTTTTTTTTGAACAATTTGCATTCATTCATTTGATATGAAAATTCACTTCATCACTTCAATCATAACAACTAAGGATGTTATCAATTTAGACTTATTAATAATATTATAAAATTAAAGAACTAAATTATGTGAAATTAAATTAGAAGGTTAAAATTTGAATTTTAATAAATTGTAAGAACTAAATCCACAAGTAGACATTTATATTGGAAGAAAATTAAACCACAAATCACTATATTATGAGTAGTTTACAATTGGATTATCATGTTAAAAAAGTTACAATCAAATTACTCCATCTATCAATTGTAACAATCATATCAGTTTATCATTAAGTATGCGACGAACATTATCTTACTCATAATTGAGTGAATAAAATGTAATTTTACTGAGAAAAAATTAACGTATGTTACACACATTTAAAAAAAATGACATAATTATTACAATCGATAAATATTGTGATCTGATTATAATTTTTTAAAATATAGTAACTCAATTGTGAACTGAATCATAATAGAGTGACTTGTGACGTAGTTTACTATTTTTTTTATTAAACGTAGGCTAAGGCAATCCGGATAGAAGTGGGTTCGAGAAGAGAACGGTAAATTTTGTTTTTTTTTTATATAAAAAATAATTATTACCGTATACTTTATTAAAATTTTATTAAATTTAGTCAAAAGAAAAAATACATGCAATAATAATTACAACAACTTGCTGAATAATCACGACAACCGTGCCACAGAAAATCTTAAAATAACAAGACAAAGCGGCCTAGAAATAAACTACCCCATGCAACAGAGCATGCATGACAACGCAAGATCGACACCAGCACATGTTTAAGCCACCCCACTCCTCATGTATAAGCTACACAAATCCTGGTAAATTTTGTTTAAAATGCAAATGTATTTTTATTTATTTTTTCATTTTAAAATATATTGTTTGTAAAGATTGTTTTTTTCATTTTGTTGATTTTTTATTGGGTCAGTGAGAAAGAAAATGAAAATTAATTAAATAAAGACAATTTTTTAAATTAAATCATTATAAAAGTAAAATAACTGAAATTTAGTTAAAACATTAAATTATCATTAATTGGAAACTCCAATGTGAAATAAAATTAAATATACTTGACGGCTAGACAAAAGAACCTGATTTGTGAGTCAAACAAATTTAGTTAAAAATATTTAATTGCATTTTATCATCATTAATTTTCTTTTTAAATGATTTCCAAACTCATAAAATTTAATACTTTATTTGTTTTAAAATAATTATTTATTCAAATAAAATAATTACAGATGTTAGCATTTTGAAACCATACATATAATATTTAAACTATTCATAACACCAACCTTTAAATGGAAGACAATTATAAAACCTTAGCCGCTCTCTATCAGACAATTATAAAATCTTAGCCGCTCTCTATCTTTTCCTTATTTTTTTTAGCCGTTCGGCAATTTTTTCCCCTAATGCCTCAAGTTTGTTTTATTATAGTCAGCGGCGATATCGATTTTACTGTCAATTGTCGATCACATGATCTATTTTTATTTTCATTTTTTAGTTTTTTAATAAAATAATTATGTTTTTGTGACACGGTTTTTCTGCCTTTATGGCACGTTTATCTCTGTTTATTGGCATGTTTAACTCTTTTCTATTGGCATGTTTATCTTTGTCTTTTGGCATGTTTTCTTCTACTCCGTCGGTCGTTTTGGTTGTTCTTTATTTTATGTTTTTATCAGGGTTGGATTTGACGACGTCACGACTGATCAAGATGACGCTTATTTGTAATTCCGTTGATCTTTCATGCTCTGGACCTCGGTTTAAATTTGTATACGCGGTTTGCGCTTGTGAAGAGTTTCTCACAGTGCTCGGCTCTGATTTGCGTTTTCTCGGTGGTCTATCAATAGCTTCATCCCCTTTTGTGGTTCGTTTTGCCGATGCAGTCAGGTTTCGTATCTATTTTTCGATCGAGTATTTGGATGAATTTATAACTTTTCATGTATGGTTCATGTCTGATCTAAAGTGACTAGTTTTAGGAGAATGTCAAAATTATGTATTTAGTTTACAACGATAATTTGTAAATTCTTATTGTAATTTTGGGTATTTTCTCGATAATAAACCTAGTGGCTTTTTTCAAAAAAAACTATTATAATTAAGTGTATTCAAATTCATATCTTCTTAAATGTTGCAACAACAATAACAATAAAATTTATATTTAATTAACAATTTTATAATATTGAAAAAACAATAATAATTAGATCGAAATTTGAGAAAACGTATATAAATCCCCGGAAATAGTTTAGTGATATTTTTGATGTATTTATGTCGGTGTTGAAACATCTTAGAGTACTAACGACATGTTTGATAATTTATTGAAGAAATTCAATTGTTGAATTTTAATGATTTAATATGTTAAGTATCTTTGATAGTTTGAAGTTAAAACAATGTCTAATCACGGGATTTATGTGAGATGGTAAAGGTCTTTTCTACCTTAATCAGTAGTTTAGAGTTCGATCCTTGCCCTGAGCGTGAAGGAGCTTTACAACTTATGATCATTGTTTACCCCTTATATGGACTAATAAAACACGAAAAATTAGTCATTGAGTTCGCTACAATTATCTAAAAAATTTCAATGAAAAAAGTGAAATATATTAAGTAGATAAAGACCAAGTTATGACTTAATAAAGAATATTTTTATAGCTTTTATTTTTTGTTGATTTATTTTAATATTATATTTTAAAATTAAATTTATCATAAAATTTAATTATACTCGGTATTTAATTTTAAACCATATGTTTATAATTTAAATTCAGTAGTTAAATAAGGGATATGATCCTAACCATTAAATAAAACTAAATTGATTTTAAAAAATACAATTTTGAAGATTAAACATATGAAAAATACAACCCTTAAAAATGGTAAAGATTTGGGGCAGGCTTTCAAGATTTAAGACTTTGGGTAGTTCAGTTAGGGCCCAATTTGTATAACGGTAAGTTGAGAAAAATGAAAACTACGTCTCCTGAGAGATTCGAACTCTCGTGGGAAAATCCCATCTACTCAGCAGGCGCACGCCTTAACCACTCGGCCAAAGCAAAGGTTCAGCGGTAAATCAAAAGAGAGATTAAAAGTAGCATGAATAAACACTAATTAAGAAATTATTATTTTTTGAATAGAAAAATTAAATATTAAGAAATGAAGGTTGAATTCACTTTTTAGGTTTTAATTTGATTATTATTAACAACACTAATTAAGAAATTAAATATTTTTGAATAGAAAAGTTAAATAAAAAACACGACATAAAAAGAATAAACATTTCAATTATCGTAACGTTACAAATATTTTTTTTATCTTAAAGGGTTAAGATTAATGAACATATACTGCATATAAACACACAAAAATGTTTAAAAAACTATGATATCAAAATTTATTGCAATCATGTTCCTTAACATTTTTTCTTAGGTAATTAAAATTTTTAATTACACATATTCGATTCTAATGAGTTTATCTTCAAATTTTAACGATATGTTACATATTAAAAAATTATACATTAAAATTCTAAGTATAAAAACACATGATTTAAAAATTGTTAAGGACATAATTGCATTAAAAATAAAAGTTATGCACCTAATTGTAAAAAAAGTTAAGTACCTACTTATACTATTAAAAAATTAAATGTCTAATTACACCAAAAGAAATTGAATATAAACATTGAAATTAAAAATCAAAGTTAAATACTAAAAAACTATATTTACCTATATTTTTATAAAAATATTTTGATACGACAAATTGTTAAGATTTTTGTTTTGATATAATAATTGAAAAATAGTTTCGGACTAAATTGAAAATATTGCAAAAATGATTTAAAGTCCAAACAACTTGAAAATATGTTTAAAATGTTTTCTTAGGATTTTGGCATGTCTTTGAATATTTTTAAATAGCGAAACTTGTCATTTTTAAAACCCGTACCAATACGGTATTAGCCGTATCGATACAAGTGAGGTTTCAACTACAGTGATATTTCAGTGTTAAAAACCTGTACCGGTACAGGCTCAGCCGTACCGATACGGAGGGGGTTGTACCGATACGCCCTTACACGTACAGATACCCCTGCTTTATTTCAGCCTCCAACGGCTATTTCCCAATTTAAGCGTACTGGTACCTGTTCCACGCGTGTCGATACTGAGACGTCCAAAAAGGAAAATTCAACTTGGAAAATATCCCCAACGGCTCCAATTTACCCATAACAGCTAGTAACGATGTTAAGCTCGATTTTCTTCAACCGAATTGACCGCCAAGTGGTGGAGAAGTTGATTTTTGGGTGTTGGTGGTGGAAGCAAAAAGATAAAAAAATAGACACAAGGATTTAGAGTGATTCGACTTTCTAACCAAAGCCTACATCCACTACCTTAGCTTCCCCACTAAGGATTTCAACCAATTCACTAAGAATTCTTTCCCTTTTTTAGGCTTAGGAGGCAACCTTTTACAACCTAGACCCACTCACCAAGTCTAACATCCAAAGCTCACAAACCGAACTTTGGGAACACTCTTAAACAAGAGAATTAATAGCAAACTGAAATCCATATCTAAAGGTATGTGTTTGCACTCTAAAACACTCACCCAAATCCTAATACACTTGAGCATATAATGACAATGAAGCTCACAAGTGTTGTCTATACAAAGAATTGAAATTTAAAGCCCTAAGACAATTTTGGCATCATAATGTTGTTGACATTGAGATCATTAGTTGTTGTTGAAGCTTGAATGTCCCTTTTATACTCCCAAATGAGTTCCTAGCCGTTTGAGACCGTTGGGATTGAATTGGAGCCGTTGGAGACTCTATTTCTAGTAATAAATGCAGTTCTGCAGCCTTCCGTATCGGTACACATGTACCCGTATCGGTACAGTTACTAGCCGTTATACCCATTCTGGCTGTGCGTATCGGAACACCTTAGACCGTATCGTACGGTGTATCGGTACGCCTTAGTCCGTTCAGTATGCCCTACAATTTAAAAGACTATTGGCAAATAGCCGTTGGGGGTAGTTAAAACCAGGATTGGTACGCGTACAAGCGTATCGAAACGATCCTACCCGTATCAGTACGCCTAGGGGCGTATCGATACATTTTTTCGGTTCTAGAATTTTCCTGTAGCAAAAACCCTTATTTGTATCGATACGAGATGTAACCGTATCGGTACGGATGTGCTGAAAACATAAATTTGGCTACTTTAAAATGTTTAAACACTTCCAAAATCTTTCAAAAATTTCTCAAACTTATTTTCAAGTTGTTTGGACTTAAAACCATTTTTGAAACCTTTTCAAATTAGTCCAAAACATTTTTCAATTATTATATCAAAACAAATATCCTAACAAATGGCCACAAGCTCATTCCAATCAATAAAAGAAAGGCTGGAGCATTTGAAGATGGCTAGAAACCATATACAAGCTTAATGTTCAAGAGAAATTGAGTTTAAGTCTTTATTTTTTTATTTCTCTTGTAAATATTTGTAGAGAGTGATTTCATTGTTTCTATCCTTCACTCTTACTTGTGAGCTCAATTGTGTAAACACCCACCTTGTGAGGTATTTAGTTTACCAAACAAACCTTGTAAAAGGAAGAGGTTCTAGTTTATCCTAAGTAAACACTAGAGTGGTTCTATCTTAGCCATTGAAAAGATAGGGTTGTAAAGATTTCCTTTTTGATCTTGGAAAAAATGGAAGAATTCTTAGTGAATTGGGAAATCCTTAGTGGTGTGCTAAGGTAGTGAACGTAGACTCGGTTGGGTAGTTGAACCACTCTAAAATTCTTGTGCAAATTGTCTACTTTTTTATCAGTTTTAGCCAATTCATCAAAGAGCAAAAATCAACCCTCTTGACGGTTTTAAGAGATAGATTCGAGCGTGCTACGAGCCTTTCACAAATTTTGACCAAAGATGCAACATGTATTATAGCATGTCCCCTAGAGGTGTAAATGAATCGAACTTGAATGGATAAGGTTATGTTCGTATTCGTCTAAATTTTTAATATCATGTTTGTGTTTGTTTATTTATTTTTGAAGGTGTTCTTGTTCGTTTGTTCAATGTTCACAAACATGTACGTTTATATGCTCGTGAACATGTTCATTTAACATTCGTGAACATGTTTGTTTAGCGTTCATAAACAATCTTTTTACCATTTTATTTGCAAGCCAAAAAATGGTGAAATTACGCCACTAGTTCTTAACCTTCACAATTTGAACTCTAAAGTTCATTAGTTCATACATTCACCAATATTTAAAATGTTAAAAAATAAAAAGGGAACCAAATAAACGAGTCGATAAACGAGCTTTTTCGTGAACATAAACAAACTGAACACACCTATGTTCGTGTTTGTTCGTTTATTAAATGAACATAAAATTATCGTTCATACTTGTTTATGTAGCTTAATAAACGAACATTATATGAATAGTTCATAGAACACTATGCTCATTTACACCCCTGCATATCCTCATTCAAATGCATTGAAACTTGATCTCATAAGCATATGCCTAATAATAAGCTGTGAACGTTTAATAAATGATTCTGTTAAACCATTTTTAGTATGTGCAATGGACTATGATTCTGTTAAACCATTGGAATTGATATTAAACAAAAAACTTTTGAAGTAAACACTCCTAAATTATCTAAATGCACCTATTTGATAGGTTGATCGAGGAAACTTGATCTCAGCTTTATAATTTGAGTAAAAACTTTAGCAAAAGCAATATGATGTGATACAAGTAAACAAACATGTGATTATTGTGGGAAGGCATCAATTAAAACCATAAAATATTGGAATGATACAAATAGCAGGTGAAAGTTAAGGGTGGGCATTTGATCGACTCAAATAAAATTTTTTTCAAGTTAATCGTTGACGAGTCATATTTTATAACTCAATTTTTATTTAAAATTTTTTAGAGTCGAGTTGTTCAAATTTTTATTTAAATTTAATTGTAAACATGTATAATGTTATGATACTAATTGGTTAAAATTTAGAGATTTTTTAAATCATATAAGATATACATATATATATATATTGTTATGGATATCTATCTATATGGATGTCTATCATGATAAGAACTTTATCAAAGAGATTTGATTTATTTTATCATTAGGAATATTATCTTCATTAATTAGAGTTTAATATATAGATTTTGTACTTTTTATGCCTATAAATAGATGATTTGATGAAGGCATTGTACACAAGTCTATATTAAGAATAATGCAAATCTCCCTCTTTCTCTCATATCTTTGTTATTCTATTCTTGTTCGTTGTTCTTTTTTATTTTATTCACAACACGTTATCAACGCGATCTCGCTCAATTATCGTGGTTTTTGTTGGTGGTTCTTGAAAAAAATTCTTGATTGGTTAATCATTCTTAAATCAAGAACAAATGTGGCCTTTGAATTATTTTTCCCTCGCCTTATCAAACTGCACCAACCGATCACCCTACTAAAGCACAATCTTGCCTCAAGCAGTTTCTGTTTCATGGTAGGGCGCATGATAAAATATGCCTTTATTTTTACTCATAAAATAGTTTTTTTATATAGAAACTGACAACAACTTTTAGTAGTTGATAAATTGGTTTTAATACACGTTAATTACCTTCGTTTATTATTAGTTATTTATTTCACTTGCCCTATGAAAAATACTTGCTACTTAATCATGGAGGATATGAATAATCAACACATACATCAACAAGGAAATATTGAAAATATTTTCAATAAGAGAATTTATTATAACAATGGATTCTTTGTTATAAGATTAATATTTGTTTATGATATTATAATGACGAGTTGATATTTTTAACCATGTTTTGAGTTTTACATGATATATTTAAATGGTTTGAAGTAAGAGACATGACATAAAGAGATTATGAGAAGTTGTTTTGGTCGTTTGCTGTGTCTCCATTGTCCTCAAGAGGAAAATCAACATCGGCAAATTATACTTTTATTTTTTGTTCTTTAAACTATGATTTTAAAGTCTAATAAATCATGGTGATTTTGAATCTACGAGAAGATTGTTATAAAGTCTATATTTGCTCAAAAGCAATAATTCTTTTACGTCGAAAAACTCGACTATAGACTTCTCCCAAAGTTCAGGTTGCAAAAATTCATCTTGATAAGAATTTTTATGGGAGACATTCCCTGAAGTGAATGCAAGCATCATATTTATTTGATGAAATTATTGGATCTGTTTCATTCCCTGAAGTGAATGCAAACATGGTAAATCACTATTCAGTTAGTGATATAACTATGACATGATCCAAATTACTTCATAACTGAAGTTATGTGGTCAGAGTATCAATGATGGGAATATGTTAATAAAAACATACTCCACTTTTCACACAAATAATGTTGTCCTCAGACACAATATCGTAAAAAAACTATTTAAAGGCCCACTGACTCCACTCCATTCCCTAAAGTGAATGTGATATTATATAATAGAAATAATAAAGGTCACATTAATAGTTGTGGTCGCGATTGAAGCCATGAACATAAACATGGACAATATGGTTATTTTAAGAATGTTTATACCCACCAAAAGTATGGTTATAAGGATGTCAAGAGTGATAAAGGTCATTTTAAGAGAGTGAAATCCTTTTATTACCAATGTGATGTTACAAACCATTGGTCCCGTACTTGTTGTACGCTAATAAAATCAACAATCATTGAATGATAAAGAAAAGAAAATAGAAGCAAATTTGTTTGCGAAAATGACGAAGATGATATTGTCCAACTCATTTGGACATTGTTGATTTCCTTATAGCTCATGGAGGGAATAAATCGTTTTTTAATTATTCTCATAACCTTGAAGAGAATTATTGATCTTTTATTTTATTTATTTTATGTTTATTTACTTTACATTATAATTATTTAAGTTTTATATTTTTATATATTTATTTTGTGAAATTTATTTATTTTGTTAACATAATTACTTATCAAATATAATCTATGGTGACGATTTATGTTTAGAAGAAGCATAAGAAATATTTTCACATTTAAATGCAAGGGAAAAATATGAGTACTATATCTCATAGTACTAAAAATATTGATGCTCCAGAAGAGCAATCAGTTCTTGAGAGAATGCACATTATGAAAGGTGCATAATTGTGAATATCACAATACTTATTGCTAAAGGTAATAATATTGTCACCACCAAAAGTTGATATAATCTTTTGAGAATTATAGATAACATATGTTATCAATTTGCATATGAAATAAGCAAATGTGGATATAAGTTCTGGTAGCGAAAAATTAGTTGAAAGCTCTAAAAGAGCTATATATTGCTACCTAAAGAACAATTTTCATTGAAAGATCCGAAAGAGCTAAATATATTCCTATTCAAAGGAACAAACAAATGTACAAGTGAGATTAAATCACATGTTATGGTAAACCAGAAATTTACAAATTCAGAGATGTATGTATATACATATATATAGTTGGCATGATCGGTTCGACCATCCTGATCAATAATAATACGAAAAATTATTGAGATTTACATGCACATATATTAAAAGAACCTGAAGTTATTGTGGTGCTTGTTCTCAAAGGAATTGATTAAATTCCACTTACTAAAAGAACCTGAAGTTCTTTTGTTGCTTATTCTCAAAAGAATTGATTAAGATCCCACTTACCAAAATAACTTGAAGTTCTTGTACTAAAGTTGAGACTGCATATCTTGCATATCTAATAGAATATGGGCCCATTTATCCAAAAAATGTAGAAAGTTTTTATATAATTTTAGTGGATGCATTTACATATGTTTTATCAACTTATAATCAGAAGTTTGTAAGATTGATTAGAAAAAGATTCAGATTATGCAATAGACTATTCGTCTTATAAAAGCTAGTGTATTTATATTTTAGGCTATATCAGTTGAAATAACTGTTACAAAGCCTATTGATTCAAAAATACAATTTAGCAAAATTTTAATTGAATGACTCCTATTTAATAGCTAAACTATGAGAACAACACATTTATTATCTATATGGTATTTCACATATAGCAACACTTATACGCATCAAGCCAACGAGTTATAATAAATTCCCCATTATAATTGGTTTTTAGTCAGAAGCCATACATTTCCCATTTTATAATTTTTGAATGTGCGATATATAGTTAAATTGCTCCACCACAACGCACAAAATGGGTAAATAAAAAGGGTTAAGAATATATATTGGGTACGAGTCTCATTTTTTCTTTAAATTCTTAAATATTAATTGGATAATCATTTATGAGATGATTTTCTCAACATCAGGGGAGATAATAGTCAATTAGATAAATAACGAAAATAAATTATCATTATCTAGGTCCTCGTATATGAACCAAAAGTTCATAAGATAATTCATGTTATTATATGTCAACTATCAAACATATTTACTAACCTAATGAGAGTAATCAAGTCTCATATACCAGCTAAAATGCTCTAAATTTGAATTTGTTAGAGCAGATGAATGTAAATCATGCCTAAAGCATGGTAGTTAAAATCGGTTCTAACGATCAAAATTCTCGTAAATGCAAAATAATATGACATGGTCATATATTAGAGGCAGGTGCTCCTTAAGAGACCCAAGACATAACTAATAATAAAACTCTAGAAGAGTTTCAGGTACCTGAAATAAAGATTGAAAAGAGATCTCGATAAGTTATGTCGCTACGAGAAAAGAATGGAACCGAAATAGAAAAAGTTATCGACAATAATTTTACATAGAATACTTCTATAGAAGTAAAGAAAGAAAACGAGGATTTTGTATAGAAATCTATAGATATTGAAATGATTGGCTAATATAGAAAGACGCTTTGAACTTTCAAAAATGAAGTTTTTGGACCAGTAGTCCAAACACCTAAAGTGTAATGCAAGTGGGGGGAACAAATAAGTAGTTGTGAGATATAAATACGAATTGAATTATGATTTATAAAGAATTTTAATTACTTCATGGTAGATGCAATTACTTTGGCAGTTATGAAATATTTTATATGCGTCTAATTATTTTGTGGATCCCTATATACGAAAAATTATCCTTGAAGGATTTAAAATGCTAGAAGCATTTAAAATTTTTCGAGGAAATTCATTTAGACATGTCTCATTGAATATTTATATTTTGGCACATTTGGTATAATCGCCTTAGTGAGTACTAATTGAGGAAATACTATAAGAATGATCAAATTTTCTTATGTATTTTATAAAGGAGTTTGGATCAAGATTCATTATGATAATTTGAATATCATTAGAACTCTTGAAGAGCTTCAAATTGGAAACTCATGAAGAGCTTTCAAAGCATTTAAAGAAAGTATTTGAGAAAAATAATCTTTAGATAATGTTTTGTCTCGACCTAAAGATCGAGCTTTTAAATATGCGTTTTTGTATATGAATGGACATAAGCTGAAAGAATCTTAAAGAAGATTCAATATGGATAAAGCATATCTATTTAGTACCCTAATGATTGTAAGTTTGTTGGATGTGAATAAATTTATCTTCGAAAGAAAGATAAATAAATCCTTAGTCTAGAAGAACCATATATTAGTTGGTCTAGAAATACCATCTAAAAACTACAAAGATCATTACCTTTAGATTTTCAAACATTAATCGACGTCTCCTCAAATCATGTAGAAACCATTGTTATACACGAGGGAAGCCAAAAATGTGTTTGGCTATGACTATTGATCCAACATATTCTGAAGATATGTTATCTCAATCGAAATGTGGAAACATCGAGGATGGAAAAATAAAACATATTACTCCAAATTTTTATCCCTCATGATCTTCAGAAAAATAGTAATCAAGATTGAATTATGAAGATTCAAAGATCTTATGTGATATTTTCACGAGGGGGAGTAAATACGCGTTGCACTCTTTTTCCCTTAACCGAGGTTTTGTCCCAATGAGTTTTCCTGGTAAGGTTTTTAATGAGGTAACATGTTATGCTTATCAAAGATGTGTGTACTCTTTTTCCTTCACTAAAGATTTTTTTCCCACTAGGTTTTATCTTAGTAAGGTTTTAACGAGGCACATTATCTTCATAGACATCTAAGAAGGAGTGTTATGAATATTTATCTATATGGATGTCTATCATAATAAGAACTTTATCAATGAGATTTGATTCACTTTATCATTATGAATATTATCTTCATTAATTAGAGTTTAATATATTATGTACTTCTTATACCTATAAATAGATGATTTGATAAAGGCATTGTACACAAGTCTATATTGAGAATAATGCAAATCTCCCTCTTTCTCTCATCTATTTGTTCTTTTATTCTTGTCCGTTGCTCTTCTTTATTTTATTCACAGCATATATATATATATATATATACTTTTTCATTTTTTTATATGTGATATACCTATATCATGCAGAGTTGAGAGACTTGACTCGAACTTAAAAATTGATCCATTTTATAACTTAAAATTTATTTGAATTTTTTTCAAGTCAAGTTTATGAAATTATGATTCGAGTCAAATTTTTTACGTTGAGTCGAGTCGAGTCGAGTTAAATTTTGCTCTCATTTTCTTAAAAATCTTTTTTTTCTATTTTATAACTTAAAATTTATGATTTTTTACGTTTATTAAATTTTATAACTTAAAAAAGTTGACGTGGCACATTAAGTTTAGAAAATAAACTTTTATGCCATCTTAATTTTTCCTCTTCTTTCATTTCATTTTCTTTTATTTTACTTCCATTCAAACATATTTCTCCTTTTTTTCTTTTCTTAAAAAGAGAAAAGAAATAAAAAACATATTTGAATAAAAGAAAAATAAAAGAAATGAGAGAGAGAAAGAAAATAGGGTAAATTAGCTTTTTTTAATAATAGTTGACGTCAATGATTGTATTACAAATTTTAAAAGTTCGGTGACTATACTACAATTACCCTAAATGTTCAAGGACTACTAATATAATTTAGTCTTAAATATAAAATGTTTTAAACTAAAACTATTATTATACCGTACCATTGCACCATCACCATTAATTTAGAAGAAATTTAACTATCAATGACAAAAATAACATAAAATTGCTGACCAAAATTTAAATGTATATAAATCAATTAGGAAAGGAGTGTAGAAGTGGGAAATGAGAGTGGTTTCGTTTTTAGCAGAGGAATAATGAGGTGAGATTAGACATTTGAAATGATGTGCCTTGCTTTGTTTTTTTTGGATCTAGCAGTGCTCTAACTAAATTTCAACTCACAAAGACAAGATTATGTTCCTTTCAACTGTTCCAACCATCCTATTGTATTGGTTGAAACTTAAAACACAAACCATCCACCATAATACAATACCTTCAATATTCCCTAATTCACCATTCTTTTTGACATAATCTAGGCCACTCTTAGTAATAGAAACAATTATAATCTCATAATCACTGACCAATTGTTTGATCATTCATCCCAATGGGCAATGGGCAATGGGTGAAGTGAGTTGTAGTGCACACATATATACTATATTGGACTTTTTTTTATATTTTCAAGTTTTGCGGTAAAATTAAAAATTTATAAAAGGATCATAACGAGATTAAAAATTTTGAGTGGCATAATAAGATTTTAAAAAAGTCATTAAAAAATAATAAGATTTTAAAAAGATTAAAAGGATTATAAAACTAATTCTACATTTAAAAAAAATATTTTATTACTATTGGAGAAAAAATTGTTAGGCTCATGCCCCAAACCCCCTATGTTCCGCCCTATCCAAGATGCACTTTCTTTCTATCAGAATTTTGATTTAGTTTATATGTTAGGTTTAATTAATTAAGAATTCCCCTCCTCCCCCTTAGGTAGGAACTATTCAAAAAAAATCTAAAATAAAACTATGAATCGTAAATATTGTGCTTTTATGATATTATCTGTTTATTTTTAGTCATTTTATAAGATATACACATTTGTAAATAATTTTACTTAACTCCATTTTTAGCTTTTACTCATTTGTCTATAACAAGTAATTTAGAAGAAAAACTTGAGAAAAAATAAAAATACTTCTATTTAGGCTATAAATCGAAATGCTATACTAATTATACATAATTAAGCATTGCAAAAATAAACTAATTCATTTCAATTTAATCGAAATAACGCACAAGTGATAGAATTGAATCATAATTATGAATCAATTGAGTTAATTTTTTTTTGATAATGGTAATTAAATTTTATTAAAAAAATTGTAGAAGATATTACAAATACATCGCATTCAGAAGGGAAAATAATGAAGACTAATCCATCAAAATCTCATACAAAAATCTAAAGGTGAAAAAAAAGGTAAATACTTTCATAGAGATTAACATACCGACAAAATCCAGAAGCTTTCTTCAATCTCTTTGTCTATATCAAACGAGACGCATTACGAGATAAAAAGGAGTGGTGAGCGAGCCAACTATCAGGCATATTGGATTGATTACATATGCAAACAACTATCAACCGAATGTGAATCTATCTTTCTATGACCACTGACAGAATCTAATCGAAAACTAACGTCGTAAAGATCTCTGTACGAGAACCAAACGACCACTAAAGTATGTTGAAGTCATGTCGAAACGACAGACAAAATAAAACCATAAAAATAAAAAAATCGTACTACAAAGACATAAAAAAACATACCACAAGAATATAGATTCTTATTAAAATAAAAAAAATTAAGTACATAACAAAAATAATGAACTCGATAATCAGTAATTAACATATAAATAATTATCGGTAGTGACTAACTCAAAAAATGAAGAAAATAGCAAGCGGCGGTCTTTGTTATTTTAAAAGAAAACTAGGGTTATGGAATTATATCGAATGGACTACAACATTGTTGAATCAATTGAGTTATTTAAAGGACTTAAATCGTGCATTTTAAACCCAGATTAATTAAAAAATATAACAAAGTATTTAACTTAAATTTAAATAAAAAAGTATTATAATTATTTTTTGGGGGGGAATTTACTGAAGCGTGAAAGAAGATAAAAGTAAGAGAGAAGAAACTGAATGAATCCAAATCCATGGTGATTGGTGAGGCGATAAAAACAGTTTTGTCTTGTTATCACGAAAGGGAAAAACAAGATTCCGCCCGCCCTACTAATTATTAATACCAACAACGAAATACTTCAGATTTCCTCTCTCTATTTCAGATGCCCAATTCCTCTTCTCACCTCAACTTCCCTTTTTGCCCCTCCAACCACCACCGACGCCGACGCCACCACCGACGCCGACGCCACCGTCGCCGCCGTCGCATATTTCCATGTATAATAAAGCCCCTTTCATCTTAGGTTTTCTCTGCTCTGGACCCTTCTCGGCGCCGGCTAAAATTGAACTGGGATAGGATAAATTCTCGGATAAGAAATGCTGGTTCCTGGATCTCTAGGATTTGACGTTGTCGTTTTGGTATCCCTGCTTGGTGTCTTTTTGGTTATCCGCCATAAGTTGAGGAATGCAGCGGCCAGGAAAGAGGAA
Source organism: Hibiscus mutabilis (assembly GCA_019671005.1). Taxonomy (NCBI): domain Eukaryota; kingdom Viridiplantae; phylum Streptophyta; class Magnoliopsida; order Malvales; family Malvaceae; genus Hibiscus; species Hibiscus mutabilis. Next base: position 14,390,218 of record CM033734.1, read on the forward strand.
GTTACGAGGCTGCTCGAAATGGTCTCACATGAATCCGCCGTAGTGGAAGCTCAAGCCACCGTAGAGTACGGTTACTTTCCCAAGCACCAGTGTGCTGTTTGCTTTGCCCCTACAACCACCCGTTGTTCTCGGTGCAAATCTGTTCGTTACTGGTTCGTTCCATTTCCCCCCTTTTATAGTTAGATTTAATTTTGACCTAATTTGTGCAAATAGAAAAGTAATTTTTTTTGGGGGAGTTGGTAGAGAGTAGGAACTTCTGTGTGTTTTGAGAATTTGTAGTTGAGAGTAATTGCAGCTGTTGAAGTTGAATTGAATGATGAAGATGAAAACTTATTTCGGCTTTGAAGGGGGAATGGTGGGATTAATTTTTTGACGGGAAGAGATTATAGCGTTGAATTCTGACAGAAACTGATTGGGACTTTCCCATTTTAGTTGTGTTTTAATAAGCATTGTAGTTGAGAATTGTACTTGATTTTAGTGAGGTTTAGATCTTATGCCTCTCGAGAAGTTCTATACGGTTTAGGGTTGCATGTTTGTTTGCTTATTCAATTTTAACTAAAATTTAGTGAAAAGATCACGCTGAATCATTTACATTTCCCCAAGGGTTGGTCTTTATGTTTTATTTGATTTATGAGTTATGTCCCAGTTATGACCTATTTTTTGTTGTGGTATTCTCTGTTTTTTGATATTGTTTATTGGGATTGTGTTATGGAGAATTGTGCATTGAATGATGTCATCTGCAGCAACTACTGGACCATTTGTTGGAATGCTGTTTTTTAACCGTTTTCTTAATCTGTGCTTGCTGATTGGGCTCGATTTTTTAGCATCATTCTTGCTGATAAATAATAGCCTCCATTGCCCTTATATACATATTTATTTATCTCAACTTTGCATAATAGAGCTTTACCACATAGCTCCATGATAAGAGTGCCATACAATTTAAAGATGTAGAAGATAATGCCTGGAGTTCATTTTAGTTAAATTACTATTCAATTAGTGGTTGGCTATATGAATCGCTTTGCTCTTCGAAATAAAAATTTCTTCTTCCATTCTTGTTAAAGGTCTCGGCCTTGCTTTGTCGTATTGTATTTATGTGATAAATATTTTGTTTATAACATATAGCTCTTGTTTAGAGTGCCATTCTGTTCTCTTTGCGTGGGTGTCATGTATCATGGTGCCACACCCTTCTCTTTTATGGGTGGGAGGTGAGTGGTGGCATATATAGTGGTGGTTTGAAAAGAAGATTAAATTGTCTGTCATTTTCCCCTTACATTGCTTGTAACATAAAATAGAAGATGTGTGCCTTTTTCTTGTAAATGTCTTTAGTAAATGCACTGTATAGTCAGGTATGTTTGCTGTGCTATTTTCATCATCTAGTATTGACTTCTTTGTTAATCTCATATAGTTCCGGCAAGTGTCAAATTATCCACTGGAGAGAAGGCCACAAAGATGAATGTCACCCTCCAACTGATTTTGCAGCAAAAAAGCAGTCTGGACTTCACAGCTATGATTCTGAGGTGGAAAATACATTTAAGACATCTTCTGACTCATCAGCAGTGGTAGAAGACTGTGACAGTGATGGTGATCTTAAGCCTCATGCAGATTCCATGGCAACAGTTGATGCTTTTGCCCCACCCTGTTCTTCGTCATTAGCTGGTGTGAGTTTATCTGCTGCCAGTAGTGAACCACCGGTTGATGTTTATCCCAGCAGGACTCTTCTGCCTGGCCATGGTGACAAGTTAGGCAGACAGCGTTCTGATGATATTGCCACTGGTATACCTAAAAGTAGGACTTCTGCTAAGAACATGAAAGAAACTATCTCACCTTCATCAGAGTCTAATAACCTGAGCAAATTAAACAAGAAGAAATCCACTCATGAAGAAGTTGAATTGAGAAGGCAGTTTGCTAACAATAATAATCTCATGCTTGATGGTGTCCATCCTACAAGAGCTGTCTATAACAAGTCAACCAGAGCTGTTTCATCTGAATCTCTAGTTACTGATGCATCCAAGAAAAGGAACTTAACATCCCTGGGCACTTCAAGATCTAGAACTGTAATTGGCGATAGAGAAGATGACTTGCAACTTTGTGAAAGTAAACACTTCACAACTTCCTCATGTAGTACTTCCGGTCATCATTCAACTTCTGCTCCTGGAGGGCATTCTGTTCAGGGTTCCAACTCTGGCTTGCCTGCAAAAATTAATGCTGTCCCTACCTTGCCACCAACTGCTAGTAATGGCTTGAAAACGTCGTTGCGGAAGGTTGTTCAACACTTCAAAGTCTCCAAACAGTCTAAATCTCATCTTTTTGGTTTTGGTAATGAGGCTGATAGAAAACACCATTACAAGGTAGTTTTCAAATTACAATATGTTATTTTGTAGACGTTCTCATAGCATTGTCACGTCGTATTCCGAAATTAGAGCAATTTTTGATGTGATTTGGCAGATAATCTTTCCGTATGAGCTATTCACGGAACTATACTCTTATGATGCAGTGGAACTATGCCCATTTGGCCTTAATAATTGTGGGAACAGGTGACCTTCGTACTTGCACTTATTTCAATTCGCAAAAAATTATTTGTTGTCCTGAGATGGTTTCAAGTAGTTAGCATTTTTGGAACTTTTTACTGGTGCTAATATGGTATGCTGGAACTTGTGCACATCTCTTCGCCTTTACATTACGAGACGAGTACAATCATACACTTGGTGTATATCATGTATTTCTTTGTTTTCCCTCAAAAATAGTTAGTTATGTTTGGATTATTATTTTCTCATCTCCTACGGTGTAATAAGGTGTGTTTTTGAGTTGCTAATTTATACTTTTCCTTTGAAAATTACTGCAGTTGTTATGCTAATGCTGTCCTTCAGTGTTTGGCTTTTACTCGGCCACTTACATCATACCTTGTCAAAGGACTCCACTCTAAAGCATGCAAGTTTCTGGACATGACTTTTTCATTAATTCATTCTTCATTCATGCCCCTCCTTCAATATGATGTTTATTGCTGATGTGCAGGTCGAAAAAAGGAGTGGTGCTTCATCTGTGAGTTTGAATGTTTGATTTTGAAGGCAAAGGAAGGGGAGTCCCCTTTGTCCCCAATCCGGATATTATCCAAAATACAAAAAATTGGAAGTAATCTTGGTCCTGGGAAGGAAGAGGATGCCCATGAATTTTTGAGGTGAGCCAACCGTTGAAACTTTTTATTTTTATATACTACTTTGGCATAACCTTCTCAAATGTGAATTAGACTTCACATCAGTGAGATGACAGGTATGCAGTTGATACAATGCAATCTGTCTGCCTCAAGGAAGCAAGGGCTGCAGGTCCACTGGCTGAAGAGACAAGTCTAATTGGCCTGACTTTTGGAGGTTTTCTTCATTCTAAGGTTTTTCACAGTTTTCATTATTCATTATGTCCATGTATTTATTGAATTTATTCGTATTCAACAGATACAATGTAATTGAGATTTTTGCTATTTTGTTATGGAATTACCATGATTGGGTTGTCAGATAAAGTGCATGAAGTGCCTTGGTAAATCTGAGAGGTATGAGAGGATGATGGATCTAACTGTTGAGATTGACGGGGACATCGGAAGTCTGAAGGAGGCACTTGCACAGTTTACGGCTACAGAAATTTTGGATGGAGAGAACAAATATCATTGCACCAGGTTTGTTGCTTTTTAGTGTGCCATGTCATTGATGTTGTTAAGGTTCCGCATATTACCATACCGGCTTGGCTGTTGTGCCTTATCTTTTGTTTTAGCTGTGTAATTTTGAAATCCCAGTTGATCTTAATGTGTTTATTGCTCTCTCATCCCCCTTCTAGTGTCAATGAACTCTGTCTTTGGCTATTTTACCGTGATATTATTACGGTTATTGCTCAAATCTTACTTTTTTGGCATATTTGTTCCAATTGTAGCATTGTTACTTGGATTGGCATGTAATTACTGTTGTATGTTCAAAGCAAACGTCCAGTATTATAGCTGTTTGACCTTCTCATGTAAATTCTCCCTTTTTCATTCAGGTGCAAATCTTACGTAAAAGCAAGAAAGAAGTTAACGGTATTAGAGGCACCAAATATTCTTACCATTGTTTTAAAGCGGTTCCAGGTAATTCAATGATGGCGAGTTTCTATTTTTGTACTTCCATGTGCATATTTGAATGTCAATCCTTGCTTTACCATCTGTACTTTTGCAGTCTGGAAATTTTGGGAAGTTAAATAAGTCGGTTCAATTTCCTGAGATCCTTGATATGGCCCCGTATATGAGTCGAGAAAGTGATAAGGCTGTCATTTACAATCTCTATGCTGTGGTTGTTCACTTGGATGTAATGAGTGCTGCCTTCTCGGGTCATTATGTTTGTTATGTGAAGAGTTTCCGAGGGGAGTGGTTTAGGATTGATGACAGCACGGTATGCTATTCTCTGATTAATACATATGGAGATCTCTCCATCTTCAATCATGCGATATGCATTACTTACTATACATAAACCTGACGTTCAACGTGTTTTGTAGGTAATACCAGTTTCATTGGAGAGGGTCTTACTTGAAGGGGCATACATGCTCCTCTATGCGAGGTAAACTGCGACTTTGAAAGCTTGGTTAGATGAAACTTTGGTTTTTATTTTTATATTTTTTTTCTGCACAAATAAACATGGTTCTTCAAAACTTTAGGCACTCTCCAATGGCCCCGGCTTTGGTAAGAAAAAACCTCGAGTCTCATGGTTTCAAGACTAGGAATTTGGAAGCTGTTCCGTGTAGCCGTAACATATCCAAGTCTAGATCCGACTCTAATTTTTCAAAGTTGGATCCATCGGTAGCACAACGGAAACACAAACATCCTTACATGCAAAGAATTCCTTCAGCTGATTCCACGAGTGAGAGTTCTTCCATTTTCAGCAGCTCCGATGCAAGCTCGTGTAGCACAACAAGCACCAAGGACTCTTCCAGGAGCGAAGACTTCTCAGATTATTTATTTGGCGAAACAGGACCTGAATGGTACAGCCAATATGGGATTTCTTCAGACACAGCTCCCTCGTCCTCCTATCACGGTTTCAACACAGACTCAGGGAGGGAGATGGATGGCCATGGTCGGTGGCTGAAGGGGGATGGGAACTCATCCACATTTTTGTACACTGACTCGAGTAGACAGCGTTGGAATAGTAACGGTAGAGCCTCGGACTTTGAGCAAGGAGGCTGGTCTAACCCATTTGATGTAAGATCAACGGGTATTGCACATAGGAGAGCAAGCGTAGACGGATCAACTCAAACGTTTTATTGAGGTTTGAGTTGGCATATAATAAGATCTAACTTTGAGTTATTAACTTTATCATTATGATTCACGAAATCATCATTCTTTGGCATTGCTCCATAAAAATTACCTTCTAAACTGTGAAGCTTGCTGGGTCGCATCGGGACCGAGCAGATATCATTATGGGACCACCCTGTGCCCAGTTGCCTGAACGTTAAAATAATAACACTGACTGAACTTCTTGACTCGAGTTTGATTTTGGCTTTAATACATGTATTTTATTCCAATATTCAGCCTGATCTTATTCTATTTATCCTTTTCACTCATTCTGTTCATCACTTGTATCTCATCGTCTCTATCGTTAGATAAATAAATAAATAAATAAAGATGTTGTCATGTGTAATAAAAAAATTAAAAAGCAGAATTCATATTTTTTTCTAAAAAAAATCTTTTACATATTAAAGATTTCATGAATTTTTAAATTTCAAATAGACTAAATATAATTTTAATTTTAATTAAATTCAAAACATAAATTTTGATTGTTTGAGTTTTTTTAAAGATTATTTTGATATTTCTAACATTTTTTATTTTTATGATTTTCCTAATTTGACAAAATAATATTTTTTTGACATCCTAATTCTAATTCTAATCATAATCCTACTTATAGGGGAAGGGAAGGAGGTGCTCTAGGGGGAAGGAAAGGATGCTCTTAGTAGGTCTAGAACTCACGACTTAAAGAGAATATGAGAGAACAAAGATGAACAACTTAACTAACCGGCTAAATGTGCCTGCTCAAAAAATAATATATTTTAAATATATAATAATATAAATTGTTTTATTGCGAAAAAATCTTTGAATTTGTAACATCATTAATCAACACAAGTTGAATTTTGATTTCTTAAAATTTAAAAATTAAATTAACAAGCTTTTATTTCTTATGGTACTTTTATATTACTACAGTTTAATTCCATCAATGAACTTCAGTTAGTTTGATGTTTTTTTTAAAAAAAACTTGTACTTTATTTAAAATCAAATGCTATTTACTTCACTATTCCTTGATACTTGAAAAAATATCATTGGTAAAATAACATGTGAATACTTGAAAACAAACTCGAAGCCTTATGAAAATTCAAAATATTAAATAAAAAATATCGAACATTAAAATAATAGAATTCAATAATAAAAAAGTCTTACACCTTTTCTGATAAAAGCAATACACGTCAAATAATACTAAAAATCGATTTCTTTAGGTGATTTCTCTTCGATAATATTTTTAAATAAAAATGCTTAACTCTTTGATGCCAATATTAATGTTAAAAATCTTTTTATTAATAGAGAGATATTACGTTTTCGTACCGAGATTCGAACCCATATAAGATGTGGGCAATATGATTAGCCACTAGGCCAATTAATGTCAAAAATCTTAATTTTAATGGAATAAAACTGTAATATTAATTAAATGATAATTAATCTAAAATAAAAACAATTTAATATGAATACAAAGTTTACTTAAATATTTCTATAATTTTATACAGTTAAATCATTTATTACTTTCATTAAATAATTACTGGTAATATATTAAAATATTAATATTTTAATGTCAATTTAGTAATATAAAAGTTTCCAAATTAAGAATCAGGCACCCATTGTTTCTGCAACATCGTTTAAGAAACTAACCTCTTCATATGAACCAAAAATAATTCCAACAAAAACTACCGGAGTGTTGTGTAAGTTTAAAGAATAAAACATAAGTTAACCATTTACTCCTACAACTATCGGCAGCTGCTTCCTTTTCCTGCATATGCCACACAGGACAGTACCAAATTTGTACATGGAGGAAATTGGAAAAGCAAAAGCCTAAATGGATTAACTCCACTTCCATCATCACCGTGGGCTTCTTAGAAATCAAAATTGGGTTTGCTCGGGTGCTATCGACTGTCCTGTGTTGTTGCTAACCGGAGCATGCTTTCTCCTTCCGCATGGCCAGTACAAAATAAGTATAAAATCCAGTTGCAGCGACAATGAAGACGCCGATCAAAGTGCATACAGTTGTAGCACAAACATACAGGTACCTGGATGAATTAACATTAGATTTACCACAAGCGAAGTAATAGGACAAGAACACCGGTTATTCGTGCAGTTCGTCATCATTCAATATAACACGCATGCATAGGCACATTTCAATCATCTAGGAGGAACACAGATTCCAGTGAGACTCCAAACTTACTTGGGAGAGAAAACACTCCAAACGAACAAATGATTCTGCATCAACAGCAATACGACTGTGTATGCGGTCAAGAGAATTGAATTTAAGACCAGCGGTACAAGGCAAGGAAAACCAAGCAGCATCATGAGAAGATCTCCAGCACTTGCTTTCTCAGGTATAACAAGATGGGCCATGCTTTTTGTAGAGATGTACATTACAAGGCTTAGGAGAATAAACATGGGCGACACGTAGGTGATAATAAACATTAGAATGCCGGACAAGAATGTTGAGTGGTTTGATATGCCCTTGCAATGAGTAAAACATTGGGAAAGTTAGATAGTCAATTAGTAATATATCTTAAATTTCACATGAAAGCAAATATCAAGTTTGCAGATAAGCCTTCCATTTAAAAGGCGGAGAAAAAAAAGTCTTGCATTCAAGCATATGTATTAAAAGCAAGAGAACAATCACATACAATGAAAGCTCCAGCAACATCAATAGTAGCCAGTGTATTGCTATTTCCTAGAGCAAAATGACCAGCCATTCCCAAGTAGTAAAATCCTGCAATCTAAGAGAACAAAATAATGACATTAGTACCATAAGGCTGTTTCTCATTTAAAGAGTTCTTAAATGCACTTCCACATCTGTTCAACTTCTATACGGATACAAGAATAGCTACTTTCAAGACAAAATATTTGCTCTCTCTGTTCATGAATGTATAAGTTTAATTCTAATATTTGATTTTCGACAAATTTAGAGTTTCTTTGACAGAGAGAACACAGCAAAAACACAAACCCTGGAACAAGTGAGAAGGGAGAAGAATGGTGCCAGCCGAGGAGAACATACATCTTTATGGATGCCGTAATGACACAACAAAACCGAAAATCTAACCATCACAAATATGAATGCCATCAAATGAACAAACTAGTACTAACTGAAACTACAAATTCAAGAGCTTCTCACCCTTAGCATGCTGCTTTCTAAATATCCCACTTCTAAAAGTTCAATGCAACTGCTATCTATTTATGGACCATGGCATGCAACATACTAGCCTTTAATATAAATGAGGATGTAAAATCAGTCAGCAAAGTATCAGCTAGCAACTGACCTCTACCCATTCTTTATGGTGTGTTCCACTTCTAACAAAATAGTGCACGCCGGCCACTATTTGCAAAAGAAGCAATAATATGGGTGTTGTGTTGATTGGCTGTTGAAGCAACAGTTGCAGAAGACACCAACATAATATGTATGCCCATCCAACCACATATAAAGAATCTCTTAGTTCCACCAATGGGAACTTCTCTTGAATGCTAGGGAAAAAAGGAGGTGAAATGGTATTATCAGCAGGGAAAATCTTAGAGGTTGAGAGAGGAATAAGCCATGGCAAGGCCACAACAGTCCCAATTGTCACAGCACCAAGAATTGCATAGATTATTCGTACCAGAAAGGTAGCACCATAATTAGTTGATGAAAATGCATAATCCTGATATCTTGTGATGTGCAGCAGAACCAACAATCCAGATATCAGAAAGCTAAGTCTAACCATCTGAAAATATTTTCCTTTGGATTCTATAGAAAATAGAGCAAATAAACCTATGCTAATCACCAGAACGGCAGATATTAGTTGAAGTGGTTTCACATATTGACTCCCAGCCTGTTCAAGCCATTTAGAAATGTCATGAAGACTCGTCCAGTTTACACAGCCTTGATGCCACAGCCTCTCAAAATCCTTCCAGAGATGAGCAGCAGAAAGATGCAACATATTCTAAAGAAACCTTCTCCACTTTGTCCTTTTTGCATGAGAAAAGAACTCCGCAAACCAACTACAGAAAGGGACTGTGCTGTTTTACGGAGTAATAAGAGATAGAATGTGGATATAAAAAATACCATGTATAATGCTCTTCTTCTACCATAGAACTTGATGTCATACATGTAACAAGGATTAAGACCACACTGACAATGAATGTATCATCGAACGACCAACCATTCATGCTATCATTTAAGTTCGATGTTTGTAGCTTTCCTCCATGGTAAATTTCTCTGAACCAACAAAACATCAGGCTTGATAGTATTACACTTGAGATAAACAATGTTGCCAGTCCAAGTGCAAGTAGCTTAACAGGTTTCTGCCCCCGTATTTTGAAAAAGGAAAAAGAAAGAATATACACACATCAGTAATTAATTTCAGTTAGTTCAGAAACTTGTTGAAAAAGAATATACATACATCAGTAGTTCTTCGCGATAACCACTCACTTGCAGATTTGAGAAACTTGTAATATGCTGTTGTAGTACTGCTGTAATCTTTGTTGCTAGCAGACCTATATGTTATAAAAAATAAACGGGATTAGGAATATTGTAACAGGATATCATTTCATGATTGGGATGCTAACATAGTCTTGACATGTAGAAAACCCACTCAAATCCCCTCTTAGACTTCCAGGAGGTGTATAGAGCTGCCACTTCCATATACAAGCAACAAAGCATATTCTCTGTCGTATGATTGCATTCACTCGAACCTGAACTCTGATGATCATAAAATGCATCACATGGGAAATTTCTGCATGGTAAACCTGATAGCTGAGCATGCAACAATCTGAGTAACTGCCAAGCATTCAACTCCAGGGCCCTCAGATGTTGGTCCTCTGATTTCATTGAGAAGGAATGGAATTAGATAAGCACGCACATGGGCCTAAAAAGGAAAAGACTTATTTTCTACATTGAAACATCCTTTAGTTCCTCCCCATATATCACTTAAGACTAGGGGATAACAATTTGGTTCAAACTCCACCAGTTCCAAATACACAAATAGTTGCACTTTAGCCTCTTTTTCTGCACACTGTGCATAGCTGTAAATGTCCAATTACACGAGTCTTTTAATGGTAGCATCTTAGGGTAGATGAATAGAGCAATGCATGTTGAAAAACATTATCATAATCCAGACAGTAAAGAGGAAAACACATACCACTCTAATATCATGTAGGAGCAAGGGTGAAACAATCTCTAGACGAATTACAATTTTTTCTTTTGGAAAATAATATCCACGGTTGTTCCACATTTCTTCCAAGAAAAATCAAGATACCATCATTATCACCTGGACAATTAGATATCCAACCCGTAACCAAGAGCAAATCGCCATCAACTAAGGAGAGTAGAGATAAACCTTTTAGAGAATCAAAAGCTTCTCTAATAAGAACACCAACATTGTTTTTAGGGATTGGAACACCAAATAGAAGAGCCAAGGTTGGTGCAATGTCAATCTGCATAAATATTATGTACAGAAAAGATAATAGCATAGTTAATCACTCTTGCACCCTATTCTCATATCTGGAAGTTCTTGACGCTACTAAAGCACCTATCCACTTCGCAATGGATAAGGAGTTTGTGATACAGCTTGAGGAAAGAAATAGTACTAGAAACCGTTAATAGCAACACTATAATGTTGTGAATTTCCATTTGATTACCTGGTTAATGACTGATGCATAGTCAAAGACATGATTCCTCAGACCAATGAAAAGAGCTAAGGAGTCGGTTTCTTCATATGTAGAACCCCCATGATTACCATTTTCTGTCATGCCATGATCACTCACTATCATCTACATGTTGAATAAAATGAAGATATATCAGCAAATCAAAAATACCAGATGAATCAATATAATTCACAAAGGCAAGGCAACAATAAATAGATCTACTTGCATCACATAAAAGAAAGCAACATGCAGCATGAGGTGGTAAGGGATCAATTAGCATTAACTGAATATCTCATATTTATTTATTTATGAGGATACCAGTTTTCACAGGCTAAAAGTGCGTACATGGGCATGTGCAAAGAGCTTACCGAAACAAGCAAAATGAACCCGAGGCTTAAACCAAACCTGAATTTTTCCATGGATGGAAAAACATAGCTATGCCTCAGAAACTTACCCGACACACTAAATACTAAGAAGCCTTGAAACATAGAGAGACTGAAGTCCATGTCATTTCACAAACTAAATAAAGTCTTGACTTATTACAATAGTCAAGTTCTTAGATCCCATATATAGAAAGTTCTTCAAATCAAAGCTCTGAAATGGTCTATGTGAACAGATGTTTGAACACTTAGTTTGAAGATCAAGAGCTAATGATAAACCAGAATGGACCCATATCTCCATTCAAAGTTGATTACGGAAATTGGTTAGCTTTCTAAACACTCATTCCTATCAGCAATTTCCTTGCAAAAGCTTACACATCATTCCCAATTCCAAAACTGTTGATGTCCATTATGGACAACAACTAGCAACCATGCATATAAGCACACACATTCCCTTTAGCAATTAGCTTGCAAAAGCTTTTGTATGCATTCTCTTCTGGCTTTTCCCACAAACATAATGAATGACATGAATAAGGATTTGCATACACAGATATATGCATATATTAGTGTGGTAGTAGTGTTATACCAAAATTGTTGTGTTGGCTTTCTTGTGGTGTTATCTTAAAATTGAGCCTATCCCCGGCTATAACCAATTGGTTTGAGGTTGCTTAACATAGTAGCAGATCCTAAGTTTTGTTTTGTTGTTCTTCCTGTCTAAGCCCCAGGTGAGGCTGACTCCCTTTGTGAGGTTGTCCAAGCATAGGCGCCTGTTGAGCTACAAGTGAAGGAGAGCATTAAAGCAGTACCTCAAATCTGTTAAGTGTTGGGTTTCTAATGGTCTTATGTTAAAGGTGGGCCTCTAGACTTATTATCAATTGGTTTTAGGTAGGATACTTAACAATAAGCAAAGCTTGCTCAAGCAGAAGCCATTCCAATGTTACCCATCACTATCTAGTATGCATGTTTTTTACCCCAAATATTTATTGGCACCTCATATATCTTGCTACCAAGAATATAGAGTTTATTTTACAAAATAATAATCACAAGTTTGAATCCAGGTGCAATTGTCAAATAACAAGCATAAGAAGTGGTGGAGCTAAATCAATGACTGAAAAGCCAATTTTACAATGTGAAATCCTTCAATTTACCCCTACATTTCAGGATGTTACATCAATTCATCATTAAGATTTTGAAAAGTAAGATGCAATTGTTTGGAGTCATTATATCAGTTTGATATCAGTAATTCAAGAAGCATTAAATAGCACAAACCAAAAGTGCTCGCCCTTGGCGATTTCCTTGGGATTGATTAATACTTGAATGGATCAGCTTCACCACCTCATCCATCTCCTTCAGTTTTGGGGCCATCAACACACTATGAAAGATGAATAAACATGCAAGTGAGGTTCAAAAAATACAACAAACATGTTAGAATATTTTCCCACCATGGAAACCGATATAATTATCAAAGAACAAAATGGGTTGAAAAAGTCACATAAATAAGATGGGCAAATTATACTAGCATCTTTGAGTTTTGATTTTATTTAGGGATGGCAGCAGAGCAGCGCAAGAATTGCCTTACCCACCTCTGCTCCACTCTTGAATAGATGTTGAAAACATCCCATTCCATGGATGTCGATTACATCCATAACTGCTCAACACTGCTCTACGCCACTCAATTGCACTTTTTTACTAAAAATTTTTAATTTAATATTATAGCAAAATATATTATAATTTATTCATAAACATAATTTCAATATATTTTTCATCAGTTTAGTACCTATATCTAGCATATATATTAAAAAATTATTAAAGATTTATAGAATAGTTTCAAGGCTAAAATAGTAATTTTAAAAGGTGGGGCAAGGTGGTGCAAAGCAAGAATTTATCAAAACTGCCCCGCTACCCCACCTGCCTCCATGGTTTTTTTAAATGAAAAACTTCTCCATTTGTAGTGGATCAGCTCGAAATCTGTAGAGTGGATCGATGCCATCCCTTATCAGATTAGACCTCAAACATTTTTTCTCAAAATGGTTGATACTACATTGACAGTTACACTGCATCCGATACAAGACAATATTTTACACTGCAAACACAAAGAATCCTGAAAACAACATTAATAGGAAAAGCCAAGGGACGTTATTTGTATAACCTAATATGTAGTTCTACAAGCCATAGATCAAATGAATTGTGAGTTATCCGAGAGAAATTTCAGTTTTTGTAAATATTGTAGTAATTATCCTACTTAAAGTTTATCTCTGTAATAGATTAGATTTTATCCTTAGTAGGACTCCTTATTGTATTTAAAGTCTATCAACTTAGTAGATTAGAACTAAAAGTTATCTTAAGAAGGTCTTCTTAATGTACTAAAAGACCTAGAGCCTATATAAGTCTGTATCGAGAGAATTAAATCATTGAGCAATAACAAAAAAAAAAAAAAATTCTGCATTCTGTTTTTTTCCTTTTACGCAGAAACTTCAATTCTGCTTTTATTTTCTGCATTCATTAACATGGTATCAGTCAAAAATACGATCCTAATAGCAAATTTCAGTGGTGATTTCTTCGACTTCCAGTACGATGCTCTCTGCCCTGGTTACTCCAATTTCTTCTCCAATGATGAGGAGAGGTAAACCAGTATGTGTTTTTTGCAAAAAAATGGGTCATTCCAAGGATACATGCTGGAAAATTCATGGTCGACCAGCAGTATGGAAACCTACAGCAGCCAAGATATCCAGGCCATCATACCCTAATGCAGCACCAAAGGTTGGCCCTAGTAGCTTTACTGACCAACAACTCACTAAGCTTCACAAGCTGTTTCGTCAGTTTAATCATGCTGGTGCAGGAAATTTGGCTATGGTGAAAACTGCAAGTAATATAGATGCTTTTTTGCGGACTGCTCTTGTTTCTACCTATTCTGCAGCAAATTGGATTATTGATTCTAGGGCCTCTGACCACATGAGTGGTAATAGGGCTTTATTCTCTGTTTTTAAAAAGTCTTCTTCTCAAGTTTCCATTAAAACTGCAGATGGTTCGCTATCTCTCATCAAAGGGACTGGCTCTGTTTCGTTAGATGGTAATTTGGTCCTTAAGGATGTGTTATTTGTCCCTGACCTCACATGCAACTTGATATCAGTGAGCAAAATTTCTAAAGACTTGAACTGCTCCTTAAGGTTTACTAATTCTACATGTTTTTTGCAGGCACTGGATTCGAGGAAAATAACTGGCAGTGCTAGCTTGCAACATAGTCTTTATATCCTTCATGGAAAATATCCATCTTCTATTTCAAATTCTCCTTATTGCTTTACTTCTTTAGGACAATTGATACTATAATGTTATGGTATTTTCGGTTAGGTCACCCCAATTTTCACTATCTTAGAAAAAATGTTTCCTGATTTGTTTGTTAATAAAGATCCAAATTCTTTTAAATGCTATATTTGTCCTCTTGCAAAATAAACTAAATCTTTATATTTACCATCTGTTCATAAACCCTCTAAACCATTCACACTCATTCATTGCGATGTTTGGGTACTTCTCGGTTAGTTATGTCATTCTAGATTTCTATCCAATTTTCTTATTCACACAACTTGTCAAAACTTTAAATGGCAAATCATCATTCTTCTAGATGCATCATAAAACAGACCTACATTTCAAACAACTGTTAATTACTTTGACAATATATGCCACTCATTAAATTATGTTTTAAGTTTATATATTCATGTACATTTGAAATTTAGTCCTTTTATTTTTATTTTCAGAAACTTAATCTTTTTCGAATTTAAAATTTGTTGGTATGATATTTTTTTGAACATTCTGATGTGATTATATGATAATATCTTTTATGTACTCTTAGCCATTTGAAATTGCAAATACACTATGTAGGCAAGTTACTCGAACTCAAATGTTCTAAGGATGATATCACTTTTTTCACCGGAACCACTCAACGAATTCTTGTTGACGTGACATTTTAAAATAGAGAAAACACTAATTTAAAATTATGAGTGAAAGATCAAATTGATATAAAAATAGAATTTTAACTAATAATTAATTTTTATATTAATAATTAATAATAAAGTAATAATAATTTATATATAATAAGATTTTTTAATGACTAGTTAATTTTTTATATAACTAATTATCTTTTATAAAAGTAGTTTCAATATTATTTCATCAAAATTAAAATACTTACTGATAATAAAAAGGCAATTATTCTATGTACAAACGCTTAAATTTTAGGGTTTATGAATTTTGTTTGGAGTATAGTGTTTAGGGATTTAATTGTATGAGTTTTGAATTTAGGGGGTGTGGTTAGAATTTAGGTCTCAAGGTTAAAATCTAAACCTCTAACGATATTACCTTAAACCTAAACCTAAACCCTAATCTCTAACTCTAAATTCTAACCCTAAATTCTAACAATAAACCCTAAATTTTAAACTCGTACAATTAAACCTCCAACCTCTAGAAAGATATATTATAAATATAACATCGTAAACTGTCATAAACTTTAAATTTAAAGTGGTTGTGCCTCTTTTGGTGCGGAACAACCATTATTTGAATTTATATATGTATTAGGTCTTTTCTTAAGATTTTGGTGGCGCGAATTTAAAATTTAGGCCCATATTAATAGTTATTAGAAAAATTGAGTTTTAAAAGTATGTCTCTAATAATAAGTATTAACAAAAAAATAGCCTCTAATATTAACAAAAAAATAGCCTCTAATAATAAGTATTAAAAAATTAAATTTTAAGAGTATGCCCCTAATAATAAATAAGTATTGATAAAAAAATTAGGCTCTAATAACAAGCATTAGAAAATAAATTGGATCCTTAATAACATATATTTAAAAAAAATTAAATTTTAGGAGTAGACCCCTAATAACAAATATTGTGAAAAACTGGACCCTAATATTAAATTTTAAGAGTAGAACCCAACAAGTGGTCCCAACCCGAGTTTAAATCCTTTTGTCTGCAAGGTGTGTATGCTTTGTCAAAGGGTTAAGAATATGTATGAACATGTACTACCTTATAATCATCTTAAGACTATTCAAAGAAAATTTTAAGAGTATGTCCCTAATAACATGTATTAGAAAACTATTGGGTCTCTAATAGCAAGTATTGAAAAAATAAATTTTAAGACTATGTCCCTAAAAACAAATGTTTGAAAAATTAGGCCCCTGATAACAATATTAGAAAAAATTGGACCCCTAATAGGAAATATTGAGAAAAATAAATTTTAATAGTAGACGCCTAATAATAAATATTGGAAAAATTGAACCCCTAATAACAAATATTAAAAAAATGAGGTCATAATAACAAGTATTGGACAAAATTAGACTATTGATAACAAATATTGAAAAAAATTAGACACACAATAACAAGTGTTAAAAAATTGGGCCATAATAACAAGTATTAGAAAAAATTAGACTTGCAATAAATATTAAAAATTAAATTTTAAGAATAAACACCTAATAATAAGTATTAAAATTTAAACTCTAATATCAAATTAAAAAAAAAGCCCCGGACCCTTTTATTTTTTTTTGACATAAAAGATGAGCCTAAAATATATATCGCAAAAGTAGAAAGTATTGTCAACAATCTCTAGAACATGTGATTAAAATTTTTAGTTGACATACTCCTCTTCTCTTAGGTTGTGGGTTCAAGACCCAGTAAGAGTAAAAATCCCCTTCTCCCTCTCTTAAATAAAACTTATTTAAAAAATTAAGCCCTAATAACAAGTACTAAAAAAATTAAGTTTTTATAATAAATATTAAAAAAATAAATATTAAAAATTAACATACAATAATAAGTATTAAAAAATAATCTTAGTATCAAATATTAAAATAATAAACCCCGGACGGGCATCCCTCCTAAAATATGGAGTATAACGCTGAAGTACAAAGTATTACGTGGGTCGTGGTGCTTGCATGTGATATAATATAATCAGCAATGTCAATGCATGCAATTGCATGGTACTTATAGCATAAGTTTGCGTCAACTTTGAAAAACTTGTCTCTGTTTCCTCAATTTCCTCTTATCTCCATACTCACCTTCCATCTGTTACTTGTCTTCAAGCATTCCATGCTTTAATCGCACATAGTTTGTACTTTGTCCTCCCTTTACACCGCCATTGACATGTATATATATATACGTGTAACTCTGCGTTTGATCACTGATCCACAAATACAGTATTCTCAAGAGAGACAAAAGGAAAAAGGAAGAAAAGGGTGTACTCCGATTTTAAGTTTAGAGAAATTCGATTAGCTATGGTTGAGTTTCTTGGTGAGATCGAACCTCCTAGCCCTGTTTATGAAGAAGAGCTGCCGGAGGAGGATGAAGAACAAGAGGAGGAGATTGGCTACGAAGAGCTGAAGAAGCGGATGCGGAAGGACTATTTGCGGATGCAGAAGATGAAGGGAGAGTTCGGAGCCCGATCATCATTCCGACTCCAAGGAAGAAGCATCTCGCCGCAAGAAGATGTCCCGGGCTCAAGATTCCATCCTCAAATACATGGGGAAAATCATGGAAGTATGCAAAGCGCAAGGCTTCGTTTGCGGGATAGTACCGGAGAAAGGAAAGCCTGTTACCGGCTCGTCCGATAGCCTTCGGAAGTGGTGGAAAGAGGAGGTTAAGTTCGACAAAAACGCCCCGCCTGCTCTCGAGGAACTCTTGCAAATAGTTCTGGAACAAGGCGAGCAGGACCCTATTTCTAGTTTGCATCTCCTCCATGACTTGCAGGACACGACTCTGGGATCACTTCTTTCCGCTTTGATGCAACACTGCACACCCCCGCAACGGAGATTCCCATTAGACAGGGGCTTAGCCCCTCCTTGGTGGCCGACCAGGAAAGAACTGTGGTGGGGGGAACAAGGGACGTCTCAACAACATGGTGCTCCTCCTTATAAGAAGCCTCATGATCTTAAAAAGGCCTGGAAAGTCAGTTTATTGGCTGCTGTGATCAAGCATATGTCCCCGAATTTAGGCAGGATGAGAAGGTTAGTGTCACAATCCAAGTGTTTGCAAGATAAGATGACAGCCAAAGATACTTTCACTTGGTCTAAAGTGGTTAACCAGGAAGAAGCCCTTTTGAAGCTAACAGAGAAATGTCTCAAAATCTCACCCGAAAAAGATGACGGGGAAGAACAGGATTCAGAGCATAGCCATCCAGCTGACAGGGGCAAGCACGATGAGAATATTGCCATCTCTGGTGATAAAAGGAAGTGTGTTTTCGAGCGAGAGGTTACCCCGAGTACGTTATATGCTTGCCAGAATTCAATGTGCCCAGAATTCAACGTGCCCGCGTAGCGCACTGGAACTAGGTTTCACGGGCAAGAGCTCAAGGAGTGACCATGAATCAAGTTGCTCCTACCGGTCTAAAGAAAGTGATTTGAGCCAAGAAAGCAGTGAAGAATCAGAATTTTCTGATAGGAATCTTGTTCCATATGATCATCACTCACTTGGTCCTCAGACCAAAACGCATACAGAGGGCCCTGTCAATACCTGGAAAATACGTGCCGTGACAGATTGGCTCGACGTTGAGCTAGAAAAGGCTGATGATCAACATAGTGATGTGCAACTAAATGAAGTAGGGGATCCATCAGACATGATTTTGCAAGAGTATATAAACTACTTAACTAGTACAGTTGAAGGTGTACCATTGCCACCAGAATTTCTATTTCAAAGCGGAGATATGGACTTAAGTTCGTGTCTGTTATCGCCAGAGAACATTGATGATCAAGGATTAACTTCAATTTGGGATATGGGATATGATGGAACATCTAAATCATGAGTCAAGCAAAGACCGATGATCGAGTAAGCTGACAGTTACAAGCTCAAGTTTGCTCAAACACTTGAAATTTCATACGGGGGCCAGCAGAAAACATGCTCAATGAAAACTATTTATTTACTATAAACAGTCTCTTGATGTAGAAAACTATGAGGTTTTATTCATGGTTTTGCTTTTCTTTCTTTTCCCTTTCCCACCTTCTTCCCTAAATATTACTCTCCCCCTATATTGTATTAGGAAGTTGCTTTACATCAATAGATATATGTATGTATTTTAGAGGAAAACAAATACAGGTGAAAAACTTATCTAAATCAATATAAGCAAATAGAAGCTTTTAAGTTAGTAGTCATAGAAACTATGCCTTCGAGGTATGCATTCGTCGTAATCAAATCTCCTTATACCACATGAATAACCTTTCTTGAATTTATCGTATTTCCTTCTTACTATGACCTCAACAGAGAAAAGAGCAGAAACAGGTCTGTGATCAGAAAATCTGGACTCTCCACGGATATACGATAATTGCTCGATTCCAGAACCGCGCCATAGTATCCTATCACACCTGAAGAAACATTTCATGTTTATCAAAAAGAATCAAGTAATTTCCATTTAGCATTGTTTATACTCCCGGCTTATTGAGGTAAGAAGACGAAAATACCATGCAGGCGTTCGGCGTTTCTTCTTGGATTTGCCATTTTCTCCGGCATATGAATCCGAATTATATGAATACTTGTAAGTAGGTGCAAAGAGTATCCGTCCCTCTTTGAAACCATCAAATACTCTTCCGGCTTCTCTCTCCATATTTAACTGCATTCAATCGAAAAGAACAGGTCAGTCAAGTTAAAACATGAAAGGAACTTTTACCACTTCACTGCAATCCGCTTTCTTCTGTTTACTTAACACAACAGGATTTTCATGGAAGCAGCATCTAGAAAAGGACTGGCCGACTTGTGACTTTTTTTGTAGTTTCTTAATGGCAAAAGGTAGTAGTTATTGACCATTGCTTATATTCATGAAAAGGGGTGACATTATTATCTCGATTTCGTCCGCAAACTTCTGAATCTCTGATATTACTATCTGTTGGTATTTCCAATGCATATCAGTTTTGGATTTTCTCCAGAACACATATCCGTATCCGTCACTCGCACCAGAGTCTAAAAGACATTTTTATTTAATATTTAGAAGTAGAAAGTAATAAACCTGATCTTTCTCCAGAAGGGTGTCCCAGTTATTTCCCTCCAGCAAGTTCCTGGTTGTCTCATAGCTCAAGGCTACCCGATAATTCAAATCTCCGAGCCATATTACTCGGCTGCAATACTTAACAATGGATGAATCAAAGACATTGCGGACAATTTAAATATAAAAAGGGTCCAATGGTTATATCAATGCAAACATACTCATGCTCAATAATTTTCTCTGGGGCTCGATGATTTGGAGTTTTGCAAATGATGGGAAACTGTAAGCCTTTGATAATCTCAGAAACATCAGCATTTCTCCTGAGCTCGTCGCCTTCTTTTTCACCAGAAGCTAAGTGACTGCACACAAAGCAAAG
This sequence comes from Hibiscus mutabilis, assembly GCA_019671005.1. Taxonomy (NCBI): domain Eukaryota; kingdom Viridiplantae; phylum Streptophyta; class Magnoliopsida; order Malvales; family Malvaceae; genus Hibiscus; species Hibiscus mutabilis. The sequence goes on from CM033734.1 coordinate 14,410,841, forward strand.
GCTTGTTTGGTGCAACGATATGCTTACTGCTATACACCCCTGCAAATATTTGATTATTTATTCCCCAAATGAATTAAACTTGGTGTGGGATTATTCTCAAACATATAATCGATCACAATATAGTAAAAACTGAGCAGATCAAATCCTTATCATTTATGTACCAACCTTGTTGCCAAGGCGTTTCATTATACCTCTTCCTACAGAGGACACTCTGACATGACCAATGTATGGCATCAACTCCTTTCGAGCCCATATCGAGAGGAACAGTCCGACCATCTGCTTGCTGGTGATAAGGCGGTAATTCATTTCTTCAGTTGAACAAAGGGGGAACATCTCAGAGAGTGCAGCCAACTCACCGTCGCCAATACTCGTATCACAACCCACAGGTAAGAGACCAAGGTCTAGATCATTTGCTAAATCCCGAACAGTCTTGTGCATTCGGTTCACCCCATATGTGGAATCAACAGGGCAGTTGCAAGTCTTGAGAAGGCTACTCCCAGCCCTGAAATTCTTACTCAGGATTTTGAGCACAGGTTTGTCGAAAATATGAGGATTGGTCAGTGATTTCAACTCCTTGGAGGCATCAGTATCAGAGCTTTTTGAATCATTTCCAGAGTCAGGAGACGAGTGCTTGGGACTGTGACGTGGCTTGTTAAGTGCTTGGTTTATAAGGACCAGCCATTTGGCAGCAGGTTCGTTGTCTTCACTTACTAAAACGTTTCCAGCATTGAGTGGAACAATTTCTTGAAACCTGGGAAATCAATAGTCTAAGTAAAACAAGCTCCAAAAACACTCATTGCAGAAGCCAGAAAGCAGTATGAATCTGGGAAGAAAATCAAACAACTCATGACAAATTGACACTAAACTTTCTAGACAATGCCACAACAAGCCAGAAACTGAAAAAAGGAACAACATTCTGAGTCAATCATACCCACAAACATATATATCTGCAGAGCTGTCCATAAGAAAGAAATCTTCCAGGTTCATGTCACTGATGGGCGTCTTCCCTCCCACATTCCAGGTTGCAACAAATATCCTGCCAGCTCAACAATGGGATTTTCCTGTTGTAAGATGTAACATAGGCCTAATCAAATGTAAAATAACAACTTCAAACCACAACGCGGAATCCATACCGAAAATCTCGAATTTCAGTTACTGATGCCATGGAACACTCGAAATTTGAGAGATTCAGCCCTTCGATTAACCCGGCACTTTCCCTTCTTTCTGAAAGTAGATAAGGATTAGCAACATGATGTACATTAATTTTGAGTGTTCCCTCTCCCAGTTCTTGATTCTAATACCAACAATTTTGACAATGATAAAGGCCAAAGGGTCAACATCAGAACTAGAACTTCTACCGGTCCTTTTAGATTGCCCCCCATTTCAATTACTAATATCTGGTTTCTAATCAAACTATTTCTTGTTAGTAAGCTACCAAATTTTTTTACACCAGATAAGAACAACTTAGTCCCCTCGAGGATGGGGTAAGAAATGAAAGCTGTCGAGCACTATTATTGTCTATTTTGTTTAAGCAGTTCATTTTTCTTGATGTATTCATGTCTGAAAAACACAATAAACATTGAATAAACCTTTGTCAAACACAGACTCGTATCGACACACATTTGAGTCAAAGTTATCTCTCTCTCTCTCTCTCTCTATATATATATATATATATATATATCAAGATTTTCATAACCACATCCTGAAAGGAAATTAGGGATGATGCACTTAATACACTAATCAATAATCATACCTAAGAAATTTCTTCTTATGCGAGAAGAGGCTTCCAAAAAGTCCTTGTTCCCTGATGTAATCTTAATCTTCTTCTCCAAATCTACCAAACATAACCCATAAAATACTTCAGAAAAAAAAACTGAAAAAGAAAAGGAAAATTGATAGTCTGATAAGGGTGATACCGGCAGAAATTGTATCACAATCTGATGGTGCAAAATCATCGTCTGAGCCGCCTCTACCTCGTCTCTTAGAAGCAAAAATCTTTGGAATATTGAACTTGAACCCATTGCAAAATCAAACAAAGTCAAATCAAATATAGAAACAATTGTTTGGCCATGCACAAAATCGAAGATTCTATAATGTACCTTCTTTTTCTTGTCATTTTTGACGGAGTTATCAGGAGAAGTGACGGTGGGGGTGGTTCCACGCTGGTGGTGGCGGTCTTCATAATCCCCAAGTAGGCCGGCGGTCTTCGTCATCCCTGAGTTGGCATTCATTCAGTAGGTTACATGGAAAGTAAGAAATAACCGTCAAAATTTCCGATTACTCTTAAACTGTCGAATGACAAAGATTCATAACAAAACACCAAATAAAATCTGGGCCGGTGGAGGTGTTTTTCATTTTTTTTTTGGAAAAATAATTAATTGAAAACATTTTTTTGTTTTTGTGATCTGTTTGAAAGGATGAGACATTGACGCCAATTGTTTCGGAGAGTTTAAGACTTGTTAGGAGAGGGAAAGCAAAGAAACCGTTGAGTCGCAGTTCACAATTTAAAAATCTAATGGAAAAAACTGTTATAATATAACCGCCGATTTGTCTACGTACTTCACAACACATCATCTTTGATTTTATCATTTGCTCTCTTCTTCTTTTAATCAAAGCCTCCCGGTCGGTATAAAATATAAGTAACATTTAGATTTAAAAAAAAAAATCAATTAAACTATTTTCATATTTTATTTAATCAGACTCTTTTCATCAATATTAATTGTTATTTATATTAATACGATGGATAATGACATCATGAACTTTTGTACACGTGATATTGCATGTAGATGGTTTTACTAATGATTACTATTTTGTCTAACATGTCACGTTAATAAATAATTAAAAGTAATTAAATAGTTATGAGAAAATCAATTCAATCATCCATTCGAACAATTTACCCTAATAAATTCTTAATTCCAAGAAAGTAAAAAAAAATATTTTTTTATTTTTTAATATTAATAATTTTTGAACTTTTTGTAATTACTTTAATTTTTTATAATTAAATAAATTTTGTTTTTTTTAACTTTTATAATTTTTTTTTACTTTTTATGAATTTCTTGAAATTAAGGGCCTGTTAAGGTAGTTTTTTTATTTGTTATCCATCAAACAACCATACTAGTTAGAAGTGTGCAAAAATCGGATCAACTAACCAAACCAATCAATTTGATTTTTTAGATCAATTTTTGACAGTTCGGTTTCAATTTTTTATCAGAATAGTATTATTTTATTAGCCAAAAAAATTCACACAAATAACATTACCTAAGTCAAGCTAAAATTTTTTAGGGAAAATTACACGGGTGGTCACCCAACTATTACCATTTTTCTATTTTGGTCACCCAACTAAATTTTTTGTCAAAACCGTCACGTACATCTCTTTTCATTATCGTTTTGGTCACCGACCGTTAAATATTTAACGAAGATTGTGACATGACATGGTTTAATAACAATTTTAGTACCTAAAATTATTATATTATATCAATTTAATCCTAATACGAAATAACTCATCAAATATTTGGCCTAAACCCCAAATTTCCTATCCCCTTTCTTCTTCCTTTGCAACACCACTCTGAAAATGTAGCTTTTAAAAAGCTTTTTGATGCAATACGAAATATCAATTTTAGTATTATATAAGTTGGTACTGTTTATTGGGTATGGTTTGCGTAATGGTTAATAGGTACGGGGTTTCGGATGAGTGAGGTATGGTGTTGAGGTGAAGGGAGCGGTGTTGATGCCAAGAGGGGTAGAGACGAACCAAAAGAAAACTGCTCTTCCCCCTATCATGCGTTTCATGCCTGTAAAATAGGCAAAAATGGGTGCTTTGGAAGGATATGCCACGTATTGCAACAAAAGCTTTTTAAAATCTATATTTGTTGAGTTGTTTTGTATTAGGATTAAATTGATATAATATAATAATTTTAAGAACTAAAATTGTTATTAAACCATGTCATGTTACAATCTCTGTTAAATATTTAACAGTTGGTGACCAAAACGATAACGAAACAAAACGTTAGCGACGATTTGACGAAAAGTTTAGTTGAGTGACTAAAATAGAAAAAAGGTGATAGTTGGGTGACCACTTGTGTAGGTTTTCCAAAATTTTAAGACACTTAAAAATGCAAAAGGCTAAAAGAAAGGAAGCGCAATAATAGAAAAGTGAGCAAGGGAGATTTTGAGAGGAAAAGGGGCATTTTGAGGCAAATATAAGGGATATAAGGCACGCTGCCCTATAATTAGGGATCTACAGCAAAAACTACAATGACTTGAAGATGCCACATGCAGGTGGCGTCTTCAAGTCACTGTAGTTTTTGCCAGGTGGCGTCTTGAGCCAAATTAAGAAAATTGAGCCGCGAATCAGCAGCTGCAGTGAAAGAGTGGTCAACCGTGTCAGCCGAATAAAGTTGGCTCGACAAGACGCCACGAGCAGATGGCGTGCATGTCTGGCAGATTTCTCTCAGGACGCCATCTGCAGGTGGCGACATGAAGAGTGGACACCGTCTGCAGATGACGACTTGAGGCTAATTTTGTAAATATTCAAATTACTGCGCCATCTGCAGGTGGCGTCAGGATGTGGATATATATACAGCACATGCCCGATAATTTTTGTTCTTTTGTTGTTCATTTCAAAAAAATTCAGTTTTAAGGAGTTTTGGGTAGATTTTTTGGTAAATTAAGAGAGTCGGTGGTGTGATCGAATCACGATGGATTGTGACACCGAAAACGTTTATGGTCGTTGGGGCGAAATAGCTGATAATTTTAGCGAGGACGACGAAAATGTTATACCAGTGGCAGAAGATAATGATGTCGAGTTGCTTGATGCTAATGATGTTGATGCTGTTAGGACCGCTGCTACTCAGGGCCATGATCTTGATGTTGAGGAAGATGCTTGGGTAGTAGCTTCTGCTAGATATAGATTGGCTGATGAGCCGTCGATTTGGGGTTATGTTCAATCGGAGCCGCAGCAACCAGAGCCCAATCTTCCAGCTTACGTGCCTCCAGTCTACATGTATGAGGTGGACTATGCTGCAATGCGGGATCAAGAATATGAGGCACGTGAATTTTGTCATTCTTCAGCCTCAGCCTCAACTGACGGGGAGTTGAAACTCGGAGGTCAATTCGATACAAAGAAATATGCTCAGTTAGCAATTGAGGAGTACTGCGTCAGATATCATATGCAATCTTGCGTTGCTGAATCTGATAGCGGAACATATTGTGTAAGGTGCGTGAATTATAAGAACAAATATAACCGGAGAATAAGAGTTTTGTATATGAAACGAAAGAAGATGTGGGAGGTCAGAAGGTTCATTGATCAACATTCATGTACCATGACTTCAATCTCACATGACCACATAAACCTTGACTCTGATTTGATATGCGCTTACACAAAGTTGGTGGTTGAGTAGAATCCAAGGATCACCATTGCAGTGTTGGTAGCATCGATCCGTGCACAGCTTGGATACATCCCATCTTATTATAAGACGTGGATGGCGAAGTAAAAGGCGATGTCGTTAGTTTACGATGATTGAGATAAATCATATAATGAGCTACCGGCTCTATTACAAGCAATGCAAGTATTTACCCCCAAAACTGCAGTGGAGTACGAAACGTTATCGTCAGTAACACTACAAGGTAAAGTAATTCTCGAAAAAAGAATATTCAGTAAGTTATTCTGGGTATTACAGCCGTGCATTGAAGGATTCACATTCTGTAAACGTATGATTCAAATTGATGGTACATGGCTGTACGGGAAATACAGGCAAATATTGCTTGTTGCTGTGGCGCAAGATGGAGACATGAATATATTTCCAATAGCCTTTGCCATAGTTGAAAAGGAAAATACCGAGTGATAAGAATTCTTTTTGAATAATTTACGCCGACACGTAATCAAAGAGGAGAAGATTTGTGTGATTTCTAATAGAGGGTCTGCTCTATTATTAGTAATCGATAGGGTCGAAAGTTTATGGAGACCACCATATGCTTATCTAGCCTATTGTATACGGCATATTGCTGCCAATGCAAAGGCTCAGTTTCAGAACAATCAGATTCGTCCGAAAATTTTAAGTGCAGGTAAGTTGTAATTTGTTATTGTCTAAATTATTGATTTATTTATGCATGATATTTAACTTGCGTTTACTAACTGACGTTTATACGAGCAGGGTATGAAACGGTTCAGCCAAGGTTTGATGCGAAGTTTAGGCATTTTATAAGGCACAAAGAACGTGTACATGATTTTGTTGCTGATATTCCCAAGGAACGATGGTCACAGGCCTATGATGAAGGTCGACGTTACGGGTATATGTTCATTGATCAACATTCATGTACCATGACTTCAATCTCACAAGACCACATAAACTTTGACTCCGATTTGATATGCACTTACACAAAGTTGGTTGAGAAGAATCCAAGGATCACCATTGCAGTCTTGGTAGCATCGATCCGTGCACAGCTTGGATACATCCCATCTTACTATAAGACGTGGATGGCGAAGTAAAAGGCGATGTCGTTAGTTTACGATGATTGAGATAAATCATATAATGAGCTATCGGCTCTATTACAAGCAATGCAAGTATTTACCCCCAAAACTGCAGTGGAGTACGAAACGTTACCGGCAGTAACACTACAAGGTAAAGTAATTCCCAGAAAAAGAATATTCAGTAAGTTATTCTGGGTATTACAGCAGTGCATTGAAGGATTTACATTCTGTAAATGTATGATTCAAATTGATGGTACATGGCTGTACGGGAAACACAAGCAAATATTGCTTATTGTTGTGGTGCAAGACGGAGACAAGAATATATTTCCAATAGCCTTTGCCATAGTTGAAAAGGAAAATGCCGAGGGATGGGAATTCTTTTTGAATAATTTACGCCGACACGTAATCAAAGAGGAGGAGATTTGTGTGATTTCTGATAGAGGGTCGCTCTATTATTAGTAATCGATAGGGCCGAAAGTTTATGGAGACCACCATATGCTTATCTAGCCTATTGTATACGGCATATTGCTGCCAATGCAAAGGCTCAGTTTCGAAACAATCAGATTCGTCAGGAAATTTTAAGTGCAGATAAGTTGTAATTTGTTATTGTCTAAATTATTGATTTATTTATGTATGATATTTGACTTGCGTTTACTAACTGACGTTTATACGAGCAGGGTATGAAACGGTTCAGCCAAGGTTTGATGCGAAGTTTAGGCGTTTTATAAGGCACGGAGAATGTGTACATGATTTTGTTGCTGATATTCCCAAGGAACGATGGTCACAGGCCTATGATAAAGGTCGACGTTACGGGCATATGACCACTAACCTTGCCGAGGCCATTAACTCTATGTTGAAAAGAACGCGTCATCTACCAATTGTCAGTATTGTTTGGGAGACGTACTTTAGACTGGGCAAAGTATGGTGCGACAAAGGGAAGGAAGACAACTGTCAAATAAATAGGGGACAACAGTGGTTTAAAACTCTCCAAAGGAGTATGGGGAAACTTCAAGAGAAAACAACCGCTATGAGAGTGGATTCTTTCGACCCCAACGATGCTGAATTTAATGTCCAAGCCTTGGTACGCCCGAACGAGCACAAATTGTTTCGAGTAAAATTGCATGTGAACTGGTGTGACTGTGGCTGTTTTCAGGCATATAGATACTCGTGCAATCATACAATCGCCGCATGCATGCATGTCCATATAGACCCATATACATTGGTGGATGATTGTTTTAGGTTGGAAATAATGGGAAATATCTACAGGCCTATGTTTAGGACGATTCCAAATTAGGAATATTGGCCAACAGATCCAATATACGAAGAATGGTTACCAAATTCCATTCTTCGAAGAAAGCTAAAGGGTCGACCGACTTCCTCCCGCATTCATACTTGTATAGATGATCCAGATGATCAAGAGAGAATTCAAACTAGGCATTGTGGACTTTGCCGAGCTGCCGGTCACACGAGAGATAAATGTCCGAATCGTCCTAACTATCGTGCTGAGCCGTCACAGCAATTTTGAATGAGTTTGTAAACTTTCATTAATGAAGTAACAAAACATTTTTAAATTAAGTGCATTTGTTCCATAATAATAAAAAAATAAATTCAAATTAGAAAAAGTTTAAACAACTTTAATATAAATCGTAAATATAAAAAAAGTTTAAACAATTAATATAAATCTCATATAATATATATAAAAAATGACAAATATTAACAACTACAATCGTTCCAAATAAAAGTTTAAACATTAATATGAAAATTCAAAATAGAAAAAAATATCACATCTTCTTCTCCTATTGGACAGCTCTTGTCTATGCAGGGAAGATGTTTGGTCATACCGTTGTGGGGGTTGAGCCATCCTCCATGGAAATTGGGGGTCCTCTAAATCCTGCTCTTCTTCGCCTGGCTGGTCATCCAAAATCCGCATAGAATATGGTGTCACGTACATATCTTCAGCACATAACGGAGTGGAAAAGGGCGGAGTAGGCAAGTATGGAGGTGGTTGTTGAAACACACTCACTCTAGATGATCCAACATCAGTGTGTTGCAAATGGAACATCTGGAATCTCTGCAGTGCTCTATCCCATGGATCATCATAATCGTATGTCCCCTACATGCCCTGAGGGTACACCTGAACTCTATGATGACCACTCCGCAGAATTAATTGGTGGCGGCTGCAGGTCTTCCATATGCGCAGACGAACCTGCTTCATACTGATATTAGCACATATGCTCTGTATGCCATCTCTGACTCACTTCCATGGGTGCTATGAATGGTTTTCCTTTGTTATAAAACTATTCCATGTAAGCCAAATCGCCACGAAAATCATCATCCTGGAGTGGAGTCACATTAGTTGGCACATATAAGTTCCGGTTGTTCCAACGAGCAATGAAACTTTCTTGCTTGCGCCTTTAGTTATCATCAAACCTGATTTTTTGTTCTCCTATGTGAATATCTTTGAGATCAATCGGAGGACCAGGAACGGGTTGATGATACTAGAACTGTCGCAGGACTCTATCAGTGCACTGGAACTCAACCACCGAAAAATGGATCAACGGCACAACTGCACCCCAAAATGTAGCATCCTCTCACACATATTGGGGTACGCAAGACTGTACATCTGCCTCGTCGTACGACGTCCAAATGAACTGTCAAAAAAATTAATATTAACATCAGCAAATATTTGGGTATGCAAGATTGTACTTTAAACCAACTTTAATACCCGATTTTCCCTTCAAATTCGATCTTCAGTCTCACGTCAACAACGTTGTTGTGCACCACCCCCGTATTTCTCAAATCATGTCGCCACCTGCACAAATTTTTTTTATTTACTAATTCGAAATAATTTAATAAAAAAATACACATCATACATTTTGATTTTAGTATTACCTTCCAGCAAATGAAAACTCAACTGGGTTATTGACTATAGGTGTCAAATATGGCAGTCAATACCACGCCCAAGACTGAAGTAAGATAAGGCATCCACCAATATCAGATATCTTGTTCTCATTTCTAACAATAACAACCTTGCACATTTCATGGTATAAGACTGTCAATATCGCAGAGCCCTAGCTATACGAACGAGCTTCGCGAAAATTTCCAACAGTGGCAAATACTGCGTGTGCACAAGATTATCGGATTTATCCAGCATCAATACCCCACCAATGAGCTGCAAGATATAAGCACGTGCTGCGCATGCAACTTTTTTATTGGTTGAGTCCTCGGTTACCCTGAATGCATTCTCCAACTAGGTTACCTTCACACGTAACCCTTTCGTGTCGATTTGTGAAGGGATTTTCCCCAGGAACTGGTTGCACATCGCATATACGTTGTAGTTATTCTGCCCCATGACCGCATTTCCATTTATGGGGACACCGAGCTGTAAAGCTACATCTTGCAGGGTTATCGTGCACTCCCTGACTGGAAAATAAAATGTGTGGGTCTCTGGTCTCCAGCGTTCAATCAATGTAGTTATCAATGCCGGGACCACCTTATAGCCACGCACAAATGTCGCAAAATCCCACTTGTTGTAAGCGACGAACAATGCGAGCAGATGACTCCTCCGTCATCGTCCCTCGACGATGAAAGCAATGCTGATCGTCCTGCATTTAATAAATTAAATTTAATTAATAACATTGTACAACTAACATACATTTCTTACTTGAAGATAAATAAATAAGTTACAAATTACTTACGTCGATATAAGACAAAATGTGCATATGGTCCAACTGCAACAACTGATCAGACGCCATATTTCAAATTTATCTGCACACCAACTACTTTAACTAAAAAATATTTATTCTTTTATTCGAATATACAAATTATATAACTAAAAAATGCCTTCATTTCTTCCCTTAATTATACTAATTTTTGTTCTCGAATATACCTACAATTATTCGAATATGGTTCCCTTAATTATACTAATTTTTATTCTCGAATATACCTAGAATTACTCGAATATTCCTAGAATTACTCGAATATGATTCCCTTAAATATACTATTTTTTGTTCTCGAATATACCTAGAATTATTCGAATATAATTCCCTTAATTATACTAATATTTGTTCTTGAATATACCTACAATTATTCGAATATGGTTCCCTTAATTATAGAATAGAATATATATATATATATATATGTATGTATCAAATAATTTATAAAACAATAAAATATATAATATACCCTAACAAAATATTTAAACTCTACATAGCTCCATAGCTACATTAATAAAAATTCCAATTCAATGCTCAACTTATTATTATTAATATCCTAAAACCCTATAATTTTATAATTAATTATTATTATACCCTAAAATAAAATCTTACATGTCTACAATATCTACATTTAATTTATATAAATTAAAAAAATAAGTACCTAATCAACGAAAATGTGCTACAAATGCTTCCCTTAAAATCTCTTCACCTCCTGCAACAACAAAAAAATAAAAAAAATAAAAAATATATAATAATTAAATAATTTATAAATTAACTAAAAATTTACATACCAAAATTTGATAACTCAAATTTCCCTAAACTCTCTACACAAAATAAACCTTTCTCTCACTCAGTTTATTACCCACACCTCTCTCACTCAATTTTTTCCTCTCCCACAACTCCTCACTCAATTTTTTTCCTCTCCCACAACTCGTTCTGCCGTTGCAATTTATAGGCACATTTCGGGTGAGGACGCCACCTGCAGGTGGCATCCTCAGTTAAATACGCGTAACTATCATGCCTTTACCGCTGCCCAAGTCAATGCTGCAGTAATTGGCTGGATTTACCGGCTCAACAGCTACTCTTTAATGAAGACGCCACCTGAAATTTAAATTTTAAATATTAAAAAATTCAAAAAAAACGTCACATGCAGGTGACGTCTTCAAGTCAATATAGTTTTTATCGTAAATTTCTAATTATAGGGCAACGTGCCTTATTCCTCAAAATATCAACTTTAAAGGCATTATTTGCCTAAAAATGCCGGAAAAGGGTATGGGTGGATGGCATGTATAAAAAGAACGAAAGTTTTATTAAGAACATTAAATATGGCAGAAACGTCTAATTTTTTAAGGATATTTCGTCTTAGTAATTTAGACGGTGGAGAAAAACATTTATATATATATATATATATATATCGTAACACAATTAAATTTTCACACTTCAAGGCATGAACAAAATAAAAATTGTCAAAGAAAAGCTCCTTCAAGAGATTTTGAAAAAAGAAAATCTTATGGGTTTTTGAATTGGTTGACAGGCTTCAAAAACTTACTGTGTATAAAAAAAACAATATATTTTATATTAAGGGTTATATTTTGATATACAGACTGTGTAAAAAAAATTATACAACCCTTCATATTTAAGTTATAAAATCAACTAAAGATTACACAAGCTTGTGTATCGAAGTATTTTCCTTACATTAATATAGAGAGAAAGTAAAACAAATTTGTTTACCAAAAAGTAAAACAACTTTGCTTAACAAAAGTAAACCAAATTTTGATTAAGAAAATAAATAGAAAAATAAAATAAATGAAATCTAACAAAAAATTACCTAAAATAAATTATAGGGAGTGTTTGAGCTCAATATAATCAATACAAATATCAAAAAAAAAATTCTCGTATTAGACTTGTGATCAGTTTTCTTCACACGGTGTCTTTATTAAAATATACATATATTGAATCGCTTTCGGATACGTTGGAAAGGTAATAATCAATGTTCGGATCTCATATGAAAAATCGTTGCAAGTCGGCACATATCAGTTTCATCAGCTTTCACTCTTTCAGTAGAGTTAACAATTAATGTGATCAAAGAATTGAGCGACTTAAATAGAGTTTTAAAGTTTTTGGCAGCATTGGAGACTTGAAATTTGTCCAATTGTCACTATAAAAGATTGCTATAAGGAACAGCTGGTCTAATTAGTTACCCTTGAATCTATGTACTTCAACGACTTGCATGAAAGTTTTAGTAACATCAAACTTTAGCAAAAAATTCATTTTTTATGCTGAATGATACATCACAATTAGTATTCCATTATTCTCTTCAAAAAAAAAAAAAATAATACAGAACAACTTTGGCAACGCCAAAAAAAGTACAGTAGTGATTTATTTATTCTTTTTACAGTGACAAATATCCACTTTCATCATGTGAATGTAATGTTTTCTTTGCACCTCCAAAATCAGGACAATGCAGATAAGCAACCAAGGAAACTTGACCGATTCGCATAGAGATTGGTGACGAGTTGCACTGATACATTGCAAGGAACCCTGCCACTACTACCACTGCAATCTACAGAAAACTCAGCCCGGACGAGGGACTAGAATTCGGCACTTGGTTCTCTCCTCACTCCTGCAAATGCGTAAAGCATATCGACATGAACATTTCGTATTTCAGACAGTTCCACAAGTAAAACACATATGAAAGGACCAACATGGAACTTACCTTTGAGCTTGTGTTACTGAAACAGCTCATCCAATTTTTCCCTGTAAAGAGCAAGGCTCTGCATGTAGAAAATACAGCTCCCGGTTCAGCTTCATTTTAAAAAAGGGACAGAAAAAGCCATCTAACCTGCAAGAATAACAACTACTCCAATCTTTATTCTCCATGCCTAGAGGTGCTCGCATCCACTTGCCAAATTATGGAAGTTGGAACCTAGTGGCTAAGTTCATACAGGTCTAGATGAGATCATGTAATTGAGTTTGAAATGCACCAGATAAACTCCTTAACTGTTGCCAATGGTCTATTAATCTATCAAATTACAAAATATAGAAGATTCATGTCATCGTGCTCGAAATGCACAACTTGATTGTACTGGTTAACTATCACCAAATGGCCTACTGAAAAAGACAATGTTAGATGAAATGTCAAAGTACTTGAAAGGAAAAAAATGGAGAGGAGCAGCTGTTAGCTAGTGGCCTCATTGGATAAGGCACCATTGTATTCATTTCATCGTTCATTCCGCATGTCCATGTTAATAACTCAAGAAAACAACATCGAAAGCAGTAAGAAGTAATTTTCTAACACTGAACTCAACCCGGGTACAAAAATTCGGTTATATGTACATGGCCAGGCTATTGAAATTTAAAAAAGGTCCCCTGGCCTGTAAATAAATACTGGCCTCACAGATAAACTAGGTTACAATCACAGAACATGTCTAATGGAGTTCACTAAGCGAGCAACATTAGAGTTAATTAGTTTCCTAAACATTTTAATTCAATTTTAAACGTATAAGAAACAGAACACGGAGTCCTCTTGTGAACTTAATCATTGGACTCGGTAAAACTTTCAAATTATAAATGAATAGTGGCTATTCATTCCAAGCAGAAAACCAGATCTTGAGAACTAAAACAAGTTTAGTTTAGATAGTGACTATCGATTGAGTTCATACCTTGGTGTAGGCGTAAACGCCAGCTTCTTTAGACCCCACGAGTCTTCCTCTTCTAATAAATTCACCCCCTTTATATATGTATAGTAAGGGAGTCCCAGTAGGCAATTCTAAGGCAGTAACCTGTTTATGGATAAGAAATAGAGGTTATTATTAGCTATGTTGAGATGAGCACTACTAAAATATGGTTTGCTACCTCATGTGGAGCTAATTTTTCGAGATACATGATAATAGACCTCAAGGAATTTGCATGGGAAGCAACCATCACGTGCTTTCCAGATTGAAGTTGGGGTTCAACCTGTAATGAAATCTTACTTGTTCATTCGATTCTAAAGATTAAGATGTTTTAAACCTTCAAAATAACAATAAAGAACATGCTGAAGTTAGTTTTGCTCTAGTAGAAAAGCTTACATGTTCTCTAAAATAGGCTACAGCTCTTCGAGAACACATTTCCAAGCTCTCACCATTGGGTGGAGGAATATCGTAACTTCGTCGCCACTCATGAACTTTCTCTTCTCCATATCTCTCAGCTGTTTCCTGCTTGTCAAGGCCCTGTAACTCCCCGTACCTGAACAGCAGAAAAGCTTGTTTCATGATCAAGTTCAACCAAGAAAATGTCAAAGGCAAAGCCAAAGAAATGGAAAACTAATGTACATTCTTTCATTCAACTCCCAAGCTGTAATAACCGGAATAGATTGCCTTTTAGTCTCTTCACTGGAAACCTGACTCCAATATTCTTTTTCCCTATCACTGTCCTTATGTTGTATGATAGGCACCTGAAAAACATACAAGGAACTAAAGGAATCTCTATGTTGCGCGCGTAATATAACGGAAGCAATTATCAACCATTGAGGTTTTGGATAACAGAGACATCGGTTTAAGGCACCTTTTTGTGGCGGTGTTCAGTCATGGCAAGCATAGCAGTCATCTGTGCACGAATCAGCGACGACGTATAAATCATGTCTACAGGTATATTGCTTATTCTTTTGCCAGCTTCGACTGCTTCCTCTACACCTTTCTTGGATAATGGAACATTGACACAACCAGTGAACAAATTCTTCTCATTCCATAGAGACTCACCGTGTCGAATTAATATCAAAGCAGACTCCACTACAGAAAATAAATGTAACACCAGTGAGGGGAATGATCTATATAATTGGTTCGGGGTAAGATCAACTCACCTGAAGTATTCTTTTTGTAATCGTCTGACACGGATGAAACTGGATACAGCCCTGCCTCTGATGAATGAGAAGACAATGCATGAACTAGGTGCAACTGTGAATGGCCGTAGATGGAACTCCTTTTTGCAAGCAATCTAATGTCAACTGCAAAAGCCTTTGAGTTAAGCTGTAATGAATAATTCCTATATTCATTACCACTGGAATTCAGCTGAATCGTTCCTATTGTTTTGAGGAACATGGCAGCAGCAGTTCTGATAGTCCAATGTAACCTATAAAACCATCAGCAAATTAATATTACAAGATTAAAAACAAGGAAAAAGTAAATAATACAAATTGACAAAAGAGAGAGAAAAAAAGAGAAATAAATTATCAAAACAAAACCGTTGCAACAAAACAGCAAAGAAAGAGAAAAGGATGGAAAACATACTTGAGAGGCCAAATGGGTGTGAATAGGAATTGACAAAAGGAAAAATAACTGTAAATTATGAGGAAAAAGCGAACTGCAAAACAAAATTAAAGAAATCTGATTAAGGGAGGAGAATATAGCGGGGGGAAACGGATGGAAAAGAAAGTGGCGCAGTAGTCTCTCTGGTTAATGCACAAATTGACTCGGTAATATTACGTGTGCTGATTTAGGACGACAAAACTCGAGTTGCGTCCATCCTTTTAGGACGGGAGTTTTCTTTAAAAAATGTGGACATATTTCTGACTAAAAAAAACAAATAATTATAGACAATTTGGGTGTTAGGTCCCTTAAAAATATAAAATATTTTAAAATCACAAAAGATTATGCATTTATAAAATATAAACTATTATTAAATATTCTAAAATTATTTAAAATATTAAAATATTAGACAATTGAAAATATTATTAAAAAAATATAAAAATCTATTAAACAATAGTTTACTGTACTGAAAACGAAAATAGAGTTCTATCTTAATCAGTGGTTGAAGGTTCAATTCTTATCCTAAATATGGAGTGATTTTAAAATTTGTAATCGAGGGACGGAGTCAGGATTTGGAGTTGGGGGTGGCAAAACATAAATGTTTGAAAGTGTGGAGGGCGGGAAAAAAATTAAAAAATAAACCAAATTTTAAAGAAATTTATATAAGAAGACAAAAATAAAAAATAAATTTTTGGGGGGCCTTCGTCATTGCCAGCATCTACCCTTATTCAGGTTAACAAAACATATAATATCAATCATTGGACTCGCTCCGATAGATACATTGGGAAACAAAAAAATGAAAATAGAGAAGTGGATGATAAAAATTTTCAAACACGTCTTCTAAAAGAAGTATTAGAATGTCTCTTGCCAACATGAATCTACTGTTATTTTTTGAACATATTTTCAACAACATTAATCCTAGATATGAGTAACAGACTTTTGGAATTCTTCCTACAGTTTAAAAATAATGGAACCCAACAAGTGTCCTAGTGGAAAAGCGGATGATGTTCATCCTAGGAGACACGGGTTCAAATCGCTCTGTCTACAAGGTGTATGCGCATTGTCAAAGGGTTAAGAATATTTATGAATAGATACTACCTTATAATCACCTTTATAGACTATTCAAAAAAATAATGAGAAGAAATTAGAACCAATTGGTGCTCATGAGTATTATTTTGGACCTAAAATTTAGTTTTTAAATATAATCGACACAAGAAGACAACCATGTTTGAATTTTTCTATAGCAAAGCTTGAATTCTTAATAATATATTCACATAAAATATGAAAAAACTGCTGCTTAAGATCTAAAATAAGACTCGTGAACATCACTTTAGTTTATACACCTATTATCATTTTTAAATTGTAGGAAAGAATTTAAAAGTCATTGTCATTTTAATATAATGTTGATTCCTTTGGAAATGTGCTTGATGGGTGACAATATATTTGGATTAGTGAGAGGCAATCTAAAATTTGTTCGATGGTGTTCAAACTTTTTTATAATTTTTATTTTTACAATTTTTAAATTTTTATACTTTCTTGAATCTTTAAATATTTGAAGTTTTATTTATTTTTATTTGAGTATTTTTAATACTTTAAAATTGATTCAAATATTTAAATTTAAATTTCATAAACAAAGTTTTGATTTTATATAAAATTTTGAAATTTTTTATAATTTATATATATATATTATTTAAGGATTAAATAAACCCTCACACTTTAAGAAAAAAAATTAATTAAACTCTTTTACAACATTGACATACACGCATGTGTTGCCACATCAACAAATTGGACTACCATGCCAACAAAAATAACTATTATGTTAGCATAACAACGGTCAAAGACAAATTTTATTAGTCAAACAAGTTTACTTTATGAATTTTAGAAGGATAAGAGTCACTTTAAATGTTTTTTTTGGGGAGAGACTAGGTTTATTTTTTTTTTTAGAAAGTAGAGGGGTTTAAATTGTATGGGTAAATTACACTTTAAGTCATTTAATTACGAGTTCAATAATAAATAAGTCATTTTTCTTTTAAAAGTCACAAACATGTTACCCAATTAAAATATTTTTACAAATAGGTCATTGGCCATTAGATATTGGAACAAAATAGTGACGTCACCTGATATAATAATAGTATAGTCTTCAAAACCTATACATTCTATTAATTTAGTTCTAATTCAGAACAATTCAATTAATTTAGTCATTCATATTTAAAAATTTCGCCATTTTAGTTTTTGGTCTTCTTCTAGAAATATTATATTATTTTATTATTACTTTCCCGGTATAATAATAGTTGGACAATAACTTGTTGTGCTTTATGAAAGATGCAGTTATTTAACTATTACTTTGATCTGATAAGCTTGCTTTGAAATTATCATAAAAAAGACAAAATTGATTAAATTTTTAAACATAAATGGTTAAATTTATTGAATTGTTTCGAATTATGACAAAATTAATAGAACGTATAAGGTTTGAGACTAAAAGTATTATTATACAAGGTCACATTAGATGTTCGTTTCAATTTTAACGATAAAGTGATATATTTGTAACAATATTTTAATTGAGTGACTTGTTTGAAACTTTTAAAAAAAAAGCATAGGCACATCTTGGTAACATAGTTTGAAGGGGCTACATAAAATTTTCAATTTTTTGGATGTCTAAATTAAATTTTTCAAAAAATTTGAAAAGTTTAATTTATTTTTTAAAATGGGGGTTTAACTAAAATTTTTAAAGATTTAATAAAATCTTTTAAAAGTTTTAAGAGGAGACTTAATTAAAAAATATTCAAAAAACTAAAACATAATAAAAATTTTTAAAATTTTGAAGGGTTCGAATTAATTTTTTTTTAATTTTTAAAAAACTAAATATTAATTTGTCAAGTTTATGCAAGGTTTTGTGTAGGCATTGAAGGTAGGTACAAGTTACAGATTGTTTTATATGACCAAACTGGTCACATTAATGAAAAGAATGTTTCACCAGATTGTTTATCACATCATCTAAAGTGCCCGTAGCCCATTAGAGTTTGCCAAATATCGCATCTCCATTGCATGATTGCTCAAAAAACAATGGAAAAACTCAAAGCCCCATGGGAAGTGCTACAAGTTATTTAGAAAGTGCTCCTTCCAGATTATGGTTTCGCTTATAATTTGAAATGGTTCACTTAGCTTTTTCTCTTGTCTTTCAACCTTACAATTTGAAAGAATGTCACATACACAAACTGCAGACCTTAAGCTGCCATTGAAGGAAACCTTGTCGTTTTGATGGATAATTAACAATGGTGATCTTATTGCAGCTGTTCCATTTTCTTCAGTTATGGTTTCAGTCAAATTAGTTATAGTTTCCTGTGGTTATAAAACAAAGAAATGAATCCATCTGATTTACATTATTTATTCTTGTCGTTTAATCGCCAATGAAAAAACAACTGCTTAATAATTTATATTTAATAAAAGGTCTTTCTTCCATGCTCGGGCAGTGAAAAAATACTCCGCAAATATGCCTAATTTTATTTAAAAAACAAAAAATCAAATCCTTAATAGTAAACTCTAAACCCTAAATTATAATCGTTTAAACCGTTTATGATTTCTTTCAACACTAGTAGATATAATATTTTCCTTTAATAAAAACCAACCATTCAATACTATGTAAATCAAATTAGTAAAAATCTAACGATTGGATTAAAATCTACACATCTAGCCATCAAATAAGCAGATAAAAATATTTTATCTCTTTTCGGTGTCTCTTTCTGTACCCAATACTAAAAAAAATAAATTTTAAAATCTAACTTTAAATTTTAAACTATAAACCATAACCCATAAAAAATACTCCTTACTCTAATTCTCTAAATTCTAACCTTAAACCTCAATCCTAAACTCTAAATTTATTTCTTTTTAATATGAGGTATACACAAAGACACTAAAAAGGAACATAGAATTTATATTTCAATTAAACTAGCTTTGTTATTAAAGTCAAGACTGATTAATCCTCTATGTGACATAAAGTTGATTAAAATAAAACACTGAAAACGAAAGGGTAACAAAAATATATATACACAGATTGTTTGCAAAAGTTCCATTGGTATATTTTTTTTTGTTATTGTTTTCCAAACAATAATTTTTAATTGAGGTGTATTGAGCACTTCAAGATGGGGAATTACATGTATTACTGATACGATGGAATCCAATACTATTTACTTCAAAAGTGTGAGACGATGGACCCGACCTTGAAGTCAAGTCTTTCCTAGAGACAACAGTTTGATTCTCGTATGCGCTGCCTGTGAGGAAACTAAAACCCACTTGTTCTTGACAAATATCTAGGATGATCAACAATGGGTTCGGTTAATAATTAAACTTATTTTTTTAAAATTTAATTAATTAAAGTTTTAAAACTTTTAACCATTAATCGAATCGAACTAAGTTTGGTTAATTAGGCCTATTTTTTGAATTAACCAAAATTTTTAAATAAAAGTTTTAGTTTTGATTCAAAATAACAATTTAAGTAGCAATAGATTGACAAAACGGTTTTTATATTAGATATTTTTTATTTTTAGACTTTATTTTTTATGTTTTCGTTATACTTGAAATTGAGATTAAAATATAAATATTGAGTTTTAAATATAATGTGTCATTGTTGGGATTTAAGTTTAAAAGTAAAAATATATTAATTATATATATCTATTGAAATTTTAATTAATTTAATGAATTCGATTAATTAACTGGTTTCGAACCGAAGTAATCGAACTTTGAAAAAAATTAAACGTGAACACCTCTACAAATATCACAACGCCATTTGCACATTTGGTAATTGGTTGTGCATCTCCAAATATCAAATACTAGAAGCCCCATGTGAAATGGAGTGATGAATGGAATAGATTGGAACGATTATATTATCTAAAAAAAAGAACTCAATTTTTAATTTTAAAAATATTTTTATTGAAAAAAATAGTCACAATATGAATGGTGACACGGATATATAGAAAACATTGGCTATAAAAAATAAACTAGTATTAAATAGATGTCATATTGTATTTTAAACTAATATCATATCATTCAATAATATTTTGATCTATTGTGGGTGAAAAGAGAGTGTTGTTTTAACACTAAAAAATAAATTCTAAGTTATAATCTTAAATTTTAAATCCTAAACTCTAAACCCTAAAAAATACAATATACTCTCAATTCTCTAAACTCTAATATTAAGCCCTCCCTACCTCCTCACTCTAAACTTAATTTTTTAATACGGAGATATAAATAGTAAAACTAAAAAGGAACAAAACAAATTCTATTTGTTTCTAGCAGCGTTTTTAAAGAATGGTTTTTACGGGATCCGTACAAGTCTTAAAAAAAACAATTGGTAGGTGTGAATGTGTGAATACAAATCAAAGTCGTTAATATAAGAAAGTGCTGCACTTTCTTATAATTTGAGAGTATTCCCCTAACTGTCATAAAATTATTTCAGAAGGAAGGGTAAACATGGTTTACTCGACTTTTCTCTTGTTTTTCATCCTTATTTCATGTTTTCCTTCTTCTTCACATGCACAAAATGCAGACCTTAAGCTGCCATTGAGGGCTGTAAACCTTGGCAACTGGATGGATGGAACCTTCTCGTTTTGATGGAATTAGTAACAAAGATCTTTTGGTAATATCACTTTCCCTTCTCTTTTAGCCATGTTTTCAGTCATTTAATTATCAGAATAATGTTTCATTTTATTTCTGTCAATTGGTATAGGATGGGACTCATGTTCAGTTTCTCTCAACAAAGCTAAACAAGTATCTGTGCGCTGAAAATGGTGGTGGAACGGTTGTAGTAGCCGACCGTCCCTCGGCTTCTGATTGGGAAATCTTCAGGGTTTGTTCTCTCATCAACTTTATTCTTTAATGGTGGTGTAAGTAATCAATCTTCGAATTTTGCTTTGTTTGATGGCAGTTGTGGACGGTAAATGAGTCACATTTCAACTTGAGAGTGTTCAACAAGCAGTTTGTGGGATGAGGGAGTGGAGGTGTAGAAGCTGTTTTGAATACGCCCACCGGTTCAGAGATGTTTCAGATTGTAAGGAAAGATGATGATCTCAGCCGAGTTCGCTTCCGAGCACCGAATGGTTTGTTTTGAAATTGCCTTTGCTGCAGGCAATTTACCTGATGCAGTTTGATTTGGTGATGTTCCTACAGGTACTTTGCATGAAATGAATGTTAGTTGAAGTTATTGACGGTTTTGCTTTTCGCATTGTAATCAGGCACAATCAGAGACGCTGGTAACTGCAGATTATACAGGGTCCGGTTGGGACAACGGCGATCCGTCTGTGTTCAAAATGACAATCGTAAACATCTTAGAAGGTGAATTTCAAATCACAAATGGTTATGGTCCTGATAGATCCCCTCAAGTCATGCAGGTAATTAAGGCTCTTTTTACTCCTTAAACAAGCAAGTTAAAGCCAGGGTACTCGAATTGACTCTAGATGAAAACCATGATTTTTCAGGATCATTGGAAGTCTTACATCACTCTAAATGGACTGAATGCCGTGAGGATACCTGTGAGATGGTGGATAGCGCAGGATCCAACTCCACCGCAGCCTTTTGTTGGCGGCTCTTCGAAAGCACTAGACAATGCTTTGACAGGGACTGAGTAAGGATATCTTCAAGGGATGACACAACAGAAGACATGTTTAATTACAAATTCTAAACAATCTCGTGTGCGAAATCGGTGCAGGAAATACGGGATGAAGGTGATTGTTGATTTGCATGCAGTTAAAGCCTCGCAGAACGGTAATGATCACAGCGGCTCGATAGACGGTTTTCAGGAATGGGGAGATTCCAACATCAACGAGACTGTGGCGGTCATAGAGTTCCTTGCAGCAAGGTTAAGATGAGACTAAACCACTTTATGTCATGCATTGCCTAGGCAACTTGAATCTGAATGTTGAATATAATTCCTTGACAGATGTGGTGGAAGACCAGGTTTGGCTGCAATCGGGTTGATGAACGAGCCTAGGGCACCGGGTGTAACCATAGATGCACTCACAAAGTATTACAAAGCTGGATACGATGCCGTGAGGAAGTACACAACAAATGCATATGTGGTCCTATCGGCTCGTTTGGGATTTGCTGATCCAAAGGAGCTCTACTCGTTGGCCGGTAGCATGAATCGAGTCGCCATCGATGTGCATTTCTACAACCTCTATGCAGATACGTTTAGAAGCATGACTGTGCAACAGAACATCGATTTCATCTATAACCAGCGGGCTTCCGATCTCGCCTACTTGATCTTGGCTAACGGTCCCCTGGTCTTAGTTGGTAATTTAAGTTCGAAACGGTTCAGTTTAGGTACGCAAATGTAATGTGATTGATCTCGAGTGGTGGTGAAAAACTGTTGTTGCAGGGGAATGGACCGGAGAATTTGATGAGACGATGCATCGATGGACGATTACCAGAGATATTCGAGAGCTTAGATAGATGTTTATGGTGGTGCAACTTTTGGGTGGGCGTATTGGGCTTATAACTGCGATGAAAACCATTGGAGCAGTGTCGAAACTTGAGTAAAAGTTTAAGGTGGCCAACTCAAATTTTTAAAAATTTTAGAGGATTGAAAGAAAATTTTCAAAAAAAAAAATTGAGGATTTAACTAAAATTTTAATAATTTTAAGAGATTTAACAAAAAATTTTAAAAATTAAGAGGGATTTTAATTAAAAATATTTAAAATTTTAAGCTTAATATGAATTCTTAAAAATTTTAAGGGGCTAAATTAAAATTTTCAAAATTTTAAGGATAAAATTTGAATTTTCTAAAATTTTAGCCGGTCCCTCAATGCATTGGAGCCTCAAGTGGATGATTGACAATAACTTTATAAAGCTTCAGTGACAAGTTTTTGATAATCAAAGCCTTAAAATCACAATAAATGAGGCTGGGGTTTCCTTATAAATTGATGGTGCAGCGCACAGGGGAATCCAGGAAACTCTATTATTAAAATGTTAACTTTATTCAACTAAGTTTCTTTGTTTTTCCCATGCAATCTTTCTCATCATATATAATGAATAATTACAAATTATAATTTAAACTTAATTTATAACATCATTTTTGAATTATACACGCTTAAGGATTAAAGTAAAAGTGGTGAGCGAAACCAACAATCTTACAGACTGCTTCGGAAAATAAATATTATATTGACAAACGAATCACAAAAGGGATCAAGTTATTGAAAGACTACTGACAACTGCAACTACAAAGATGAGATGAAACACTAGATAAAGAAAGCATGAAACAAAACTAATTGTCTCTATTCACGTACACGCTTAAGGATTGAAGTAAGAGTGATGAGCGAAACCAACAATCTTGTAGGCTACTTCGCAAAACAAATATTGCATCGGCAGACGAACCACAAAAGACGATCAAGTTATTGAGAGACCACCAGCAGGTACAAATCATAGTCGAGTGTTGTGAAAAAATTATACACGAATGCAAATCTACCACAAGCGAAAACGTGCCACGAGAAAGAGAAAAAACGTACCATAAAGACAAAAAAAATTAGAAAAAAACAAGCATAAAAAGCAAAAACCAAATATAACTAAACAATGGAAAAAAATATTGGCGATTGACGGTGACTCCAACGATCAACATAAAAACTGAAGTTATTGTTGACCAGTCAAGAACGAAAGAAAAAAAGAGTGCGGCGCATTTAGAGTTTTAAGATATATTAGGTTTGTTCTAGTGGTTCAGATATTTTTATATATCATAAATGTCTAAAAGTTCGAGTCCTCTTTTAGCCCTTTTTATTTTTTTCTTTGGTATTACCTACAATTGAGATATATATTAAATGTTGAAATTATAACCAAATAAGACATTTGACTTAGTGGTAAATATACATATTATTTATTTTTTAATGATTAAATTAATATAATATATAAATAACAAAAGTAAAATCAGAATCTCTAATTTATCATAAAAATAATTCAGTGTATACTTTACTGGAGGTCTTTTATGTTTAGACCGTATTCTATTTTAGTCACCCAATTGATTTCATGCTATTGAGATTAGCACCAACATGGTTATCTTTTATATCACCAAATTCCTTATCTTTCACAGTATCGATCTCTACTGCAAATATATGGTTGCTCGAATTCCTATTCTCGTTTGCATTAAGCAAGCCTATTGGGAGAGCCGAAAGCTGTTTCGAAGGTGAAAAACGTAAGCAAGGCCATGGCCACCGAGCTTCGGGTATTCAGGAATAATGGTGAAAACGAAAGCAGTCGAAAAAGATACTAAAACTTTATCGTTGTTTGAGTTCTTAAATAGTAAAAAAAAAACATGGCTACCTACACGAGGAGTCGTGTTGGTTAAACAGAGCAACCCATTACTTGCAATGTCTACAATTCCGAATATGCTCATGTTGTTGTTGGCTGAACCATAGAATCCATTGAAGATGAACTGATCTGATTGTGAAAAATTTTGGTCTGATGCAAAAATAAGAAAAAATAAGAAAAATATCAACTTTTTCGCCATAAAAATGATTTGGAATTGAATTTCTTTAATGTTTTGAGCATCAGAAAGTCTGGTTGATTTTGAAAGATGGAACAAGAAGAACAAAAGAGGCATTTTTTAGAAAATGGTGAAAATTTTAAAGAGAAAATAGAGTGATTTGTAGTCTCACATGAGATTTACAGAAGAGAATGATTGAAGGAGAAGAAGAAGAAAGGGAAGACGAAGAGGATGGTATTGAAGATGGTGAAAATTAAAGTTTTGAAAGTTTAGGGGTTAGATTAAAAAGGCATAAAGTCAAAAGATGCCTATAACGTTTGACTAAATAGTCACTTTGGCCCCTAATTTATTTTTTGGAGCAATTCAATCCTCAACGTTTCATTTAAGTTAAAATAGCCTCTTTGC
Source organism: Hibiscus mutabilis (assembly GCA_019671005.1). NCBI lineage: Eukaryota > Viridiplantae > Streptophyta > Magnoliopsida > Malvales > Malvaceae > Hibiscus > Hibiscus mutabilis. The sequence goes on from CM033734.1 coordinate 14,436,179, forward strand.
GGATGAAAACTGTCAGCCAACTGATGGTAAATGGCTTGAAATGACGTAACAAACCTATATGTCAATGCACACTGACATGACAGTATCATATAGACAAATGTGTTAACTTAAAAAAACGTTATAACAATAAAAAAAGAATTTTATAAAATTATATAAAATATAAAATAATTTTTCTGTTGACTTATCATTCTGTCTAGTCATTTCAAATGATTTATTATTAGTTTTTTAATAATTTTCATCTGTTGAAGGGTCATTTTGACCCAAAATAAAACGTTGAGGGTTGAATTGCTCCAAAAAAAGGGCCAAATGACTATTCAGTCAAAGTTGGAGGTATCTTTTAAATTTATGCAAATTAAAAATTAAATTTTTTATTAACATGCCACATTATCATATTAACGGATGTTAACAGTTGGGTGACCAAAACAATAACTGTCGAAAACATAAATAACCAAAATAACAATTTTTTAAATTGAGTGATCAAAATAAAATACGACCTAAACATAAGGACCTCCGGTGAAGTTTACCTATTAATTAAATATCAGATATTGCTAAATTAATGTAATTGGCGAGTAGTTGTATGTATCGATGGCGATTATTACGATGAAAACAAGGATCAAAAAATTTCAAACACTGAAACAATTTTTGTTGGGGGAACGGCGATGATTATAATGAAATTGTTATTATTTTATTCGTTTAATTTGGTGCCTACTTCAAACTGAATACATATTTAAGCATAAACAAAAATTAACATGCTTTAACCAAAGCGTTCTTCAGTACTTCAAACTCGAAATCTCCGCTGCTGCTACCTGCTTCTCTTCATCTCTCCACCAATGGCACTCGCCTCCAACTCCCTCGTGTCTTTCATCAGCGGCTCATTGAGTCAACCCGGAAGGCACTCCCAGCTTCTTCCTCCCCCTTCTCTTGCTTTGCCCGGATCTCGTTCTCTCTCTCTGAAGCTCACTCGCCGCTCCACCACAACCCTACTTTGCTCTTTAGATGCATCCAACAGCACGGACAAGGAAGCCCCAATTGAAACAAGTACATTCTTTCACACTCTCGATTTTCACCCTTTTGAAATCTTTATGTTCTTAAATGAAATCTGGGTTTCTTTCTCTTTTTCCAATGGTTGCTTAGGGTTCCCAGCTTATCCCACTGTGATGGACATTAATAAAATTAGAGAGATATTGCCGCACAGGTGAACAAATTCTCCAGAGTTAATTTATTGTTTTTCTAAGCTTTTCTTTTGCTTGTTTCCGATATATGTTTACTGGGTTCTATTTATTTATTTATTTGGTTTGTAGATTCCCATTTTTGTTGGTGGATAGAGTAATAGAATATAATCCAGGGGTATCGGCTGTTGGTATAAAGAATGTGACCATAAATGATAACTTTTTTCCTGGACATTTCCCTGAGAGGCCTATAATGCCTGGTGTTCTCATGGTTGAGGTACTCCTATTTTCCTCCCTTGAATGTTAATCACTTTTTTATCATTTAAATTTTGTCAAATTTTATATTAGGAACTGAATGTTGGATTTTTTTTTCAGTATGCATAAAGTTTTATTTTTTCTGATAACCGTTTTTTGTTATCAATCTAATAAGGAGGTGGTAGACTGGTAGTCTGGCCCTGGTTTCTGATCACCTAAATTGTGGGGAATAGAAACCCTCCTCGTCTACCTAAAGTACGATTGTTAAGACCATTAGTAGTTGTTAGTGTATCACAACACTAACAGTAGTATATGGGTAGGGGTGTAATCAAGCCGAACACACTCAAGCTATGAGAAGCTTGTGCTCGACTTGTAGTTCGTGACTCGAAGCTTGGCTTGAGCTCATTTGGGTTTCATTTTTAAGCGCTAGCATATGAACATCAAACTGCTTGAGCTCACTCGATTAAGCTGTTTTACTTGGTAAAAAATGATCTTAATTATCATACTTGATTTAATGTCCGATTATATCGGTTGAGATGCATTTGTACCAATTTTGCTTCACTAATTAAAGCTTAGTTGATTGGTTAGTGTTTCTCAAAAAAATAATCTGGCTTCTTCTCTATAATTGGACTTTCCAGAATGTGCATTGTTTCTCCCTCTTTTGTTTTTTTTTCATTTATGCATATTTCATGATGTTTCTTTTCCATTAGTCACTTGATACCCAGTTCTGCATTCTGAATGTAAGAATGTTTTGATCTTAAAGATGATACTTTTGCCATGAATGTTAGGTGCTTACGTTATCCAGTTTCCATAAATTAATTTATTAAGATCTATACAACCATGATCAAAGATATTGCTATTGTTACCCACATGCATGAAACCATGGGTGTATACTGCTAGATAGTTTGTTTTTCTGCCAATACTCCATGGTTCTGTAGATATATTGTAGCTTGCTTCTTTTTTTTCTTTTTGGCCCTATACCTCATTATTCAATCACATAAATAGAGTAAGGCTGTTGACAATCTTACTGCTGAGGTAAAATATGGTTGTGTGAAGCCTTGGTAGCAGTTTGGGGTAAAAACTTGGGCTTGACCAAGGATTTGGTAGATAATCAGCTTTGAAGTCTTTTTCACCCTAGATATAGATGCTACTGGCGGTTGACATGAACTTGGGTAGAGTATGTTACTATGTTAGCATTAATAAGTACTGTTAACATTTTTCTATTCTTTTTGTTATTCAATGCATTTTTTTGGAAAACCAAACTTGATTGAGCTTCTTGAACATTTTCGGAAAGTTGTGGCTAGATTTTATGCCTTTCGAGATCTTCATTTCTTCATGTAATATCTTGCTCTCCTGCACTGGCGGAGCCAGCTGGGACAATGGGGTGTCAGTTGACGATATGATCTTTTAAAGGAAATTGATATCATTTTTTAAGTATTTGACACTGCTTTAAAAAATAATTGGGATCTTTTAAAGGAATTTGACACCCATCATTTGACTCCACCCGCCTTTAATAAAATATGAGTTAACATCCAAAATTCTGTCACCGCTAATTAAATTTTCTGGCTCTGCCCCCGCTCTTCTGCCTACTATGTATTATTTTCCATTTGCATCGTTTGACATCTCACAAAAACACCAAGTTTTTTTTGTGTCTTTGCATAAGAATCTCAAGATATATATATATATATATATATCCCATTCTAAGGTAGTTGATTCTACTGGGAATTTGCATAGGTTATACTTTAGCTAAGACATCCTTATCGGTGTTTCTCTCGTTGAAACTACTGACTAATTAATTGAGAACACAAGCAAATTTTGACTTATATTAGTAATTGCTTCAACGCAGTTTTTTATTCCAAATTAGTAATGGTTTTGTAGTATCACTGCATTTCAGGAGGTTTATTTTCAAAATCAACATTAAATGGGCTTGATTTGATTGTCTGCCACTCTGCTCAGTGCTACTTATTTACATCATGTCATCTTTATAGGCAAGTAGGGTACAATTTTAGCATTCTTTATCCTGAATCACATGTGCATGTGAGGGGGAAAACAATGGCAATGAGTGAAACTACTTGGAGCATGGAACAAACATGCTGATAGAGATGATATTGGTCTTTTATTGTTGGCTTTGATTCCATGGTCAGAATGCTTAATTGGATGTCATTCCAGTATTCTAGAAAAGAGATGAATGCTCTGGTAGCACCCATAATCTTTAATTCGATAAGTCTTGAACTCCAGTTCTTCTCAGTTTTCTTTCCACTCTATATCCATCACATGTTTTGGTGACCTAAAGATGGGCTGGTTGATGTTACTGTCCTCAAGCCCTTGGTCGCCAAAATGTTATTGTTTCTTGCCGCGGGGAACTGGAAAATCAAAATGCTAAAAATGTTGGGTATTTAGATGATTAATTTCTGAATGCTAAAACTGTTTTATTTCATTTTTAGTATCAATAGGTTGTAACAGAAGTATTTGCTTGGTCTAGGCAATGGCACAAGTTGGAGGTCTGGTTATGCTGCAACCTGAAGTGGGAGGTTCTCGGGAAAACTTCTTTTTTGCTGGAGTTGACAAAGTAAGGTTTAGGAAACCGGTCATCGCAGGGGATACTTTGGTTATGAGGATGACACTTATCAAGCTGCAGAAGCGGTTTGGAATCGCAAAGATGGAAGGGAAAGCATATGTTGGAAGTGACTTGGTATGCGAGGGTGAGTTCCTGATGGCTACCGGGAGTGATTGATAGTCTCGGCATTTTATACTTTGTGTTTCTACTAATTTTCTGAAAAGTCATGAGCCATGCTGTACCTGAGGCTTTTGTTCCGTATGCATCCCTTTTTAGGAAGGTTTACGTCGTTTGTTGTTTCTATGACAATATGTGAGTTTATTTGTTCTTTGCAGACAAAGAAAAAGGTTTGTTGAAGTTTCTTCTATCATTTCATGTAGACCGAAATCAGTTAACGTTTATGATAAAAAGAGGTTTAACAATTTGCAGTGACCATTAGGTACTATGAACTGGAATATTTGCAGGGTTCAATTAATTTTATCATACTTGTAAAAACTCTTAAACAGGTTGTTTCATGAGGACTAGGAGATATATGTGCTCAAAACTATTCAGGTTCCACTCTGAATAACTCAAAATTTTTAATATATTTTCTTTTGTTTTTAGTTGGTAATAAAAAACATGAACATGAGTTCAAGCACAAATAATCAAGTTTAAAGTCGAGCATTCGGCATTCTTTTAGCTTTGAATGCAAACCTTGTGTATGTTGAAACTGAAGAGGAACTTGAAGCTTAACTCATATTGGTTCGTTCAATTATTATTAATAGATAGCATCCAATAGTCGTAGAATTCGAATCCTAACATATTGTAAGCCAAAAAAAGTTGCATATTGTATTTATCATATGAGTATGTATGTGCATGTGTACGTATTAGGATAATTATATTATTGTATGTGTGAATGTATATGTATAAATATAAGTATGTATGTATTATTTATTAGTTATATTATTATTGCATGTATAATATAAGGTATGTATGTATATTACGTATGTGTGATATGATTGTTTTAATGTGCTTACATGTTGTATGTATGTGCATGTTTTATATGTATATGTATCAAACTATAAGTTTAATTTCTATTATTATTATTATTATTATTATTATTATTATTATTATTATTATAGGTATATATAAAGACAATTGAAGGGCAATATCACTCCCTTTTAGAAAAATTAGGGTAATGTTGGGGAAATGCTCTCAAGAAAATGGTAGCCGGCGTTGCTGGACCTGTTACGTAGCAAATGTGCCTTCACGCTTCCATTTGCAGGGACTATGGCAGGCTTTCGATCGTCATGGAGTCGTTCTCGATGTATTCATACCTACAAAGCGCGATAGGGCTGGTAAGAGATTTGGTTTCGTTCGGATGGGATCGAGGGAAGATGCGATGAGGGTGATTGAGAGACTCGATGGTTTTTGGCTACATGGATCTAAAATCAGAGTATCCCTAGCACAAAGAGAGACAAGATCTACATACCGGAGGCGCAGACAAAGAACAAACAATGACAAATATGATACAGATGGGAAGGCGGCAAGAGAAGCTCCTTTTGTTGATGATAAGAAGACTAGGGCAATCAAAACTCGCAAACAGATTCAGGGGGTTGTCGATGAGGATCATCTAACAATTCTTTCGAAATGTTTTGTTGGATGGACCAAAAAACAGTCGCTGGTGAAAGAATTGGCTAGTGAATTACACAAGGAGGGTTTTGAGGGTTTATCACTAATGAGACTATCAGGGGAGATGTTCCTGCTCATGTGCGATTCAGTAGAAACGAAGGGGGCTGTGAGTAAATTTGAACGATTAAGCGTCTGGTTCAATCGAATTGAAGAATGGTCGCCTGCGATTCTAATGTCGCCTAGGCAGGCGTGGTTGACCATTATTGGCCTACCGATTCATACATGGTCAAAGGAAACCTTCAGCAACATTGCAAAAGCTTGGGGCTCTATGATCCAAATTGACAAGAATACAGAAAACTTATCCTCGTTTGAAAGGGCAACCATCCAAATTAATACGGGTTACCTTGAGAAGATTGATGAGTGATAGATCTGGTTGTAGAGGGAAATCTAATCCCAATCCGTGTACAGGAAGTTCCATCTCTAGCTTGGCAGTCGACTGATAATTATGAGGAATCTGTGTTTTCCCTGGATTCGGACAATACAGAGCAGGAATCTGATTCGACAGAAAACTTTTTAGAGAATAACGATTCGAGCAGGGAGGGTGCGAGCTCTGTAAGGACTGAAAGGGAGGAGTCTCTGGCCACAATAGTTCCGGAGTCGATAGATCAGGTAGTTACAAACGAAGATTTATTGGAGGTGACGCGACGCCTTGATCTGAGGGTGGAGGAGACGATTGACAGTCATGAGCCGTTAGAAGAATAGGCAGGAATTATTAATCGTGTTGAATTGAATCATAACGCAGACTCAGTTTTCCGGCTTGTGAAAATGCATCTGCATCACAACTAAAGCCTTTAGAATGTTGTGAGGCTTCTATTAGTGGGCCGATGTCACATGGTAGGGCTGCACTATCAGAGCGTATTATGTATAATGGTTGTGAAAGAAAAGTTCGTAGTATGTCAGACATTGTTTTGAGTTTTTACCACCGGGTGAAAAACAAGAGGCTGCTTTGCGTATGAAAAAGAAAGGAAGGGGAAGGCCGAGTAAAAAGTCTTCTAAGGAAGTGGCGAATGGGTCTCTCTCCGATTCAGATTTTCAGAATAGGAAAAGAGCGATACTACGAGAGGCGAAAGAAACAATTGAGCTTGGACGGCTAGTGGGAGCAAATACGATTGGTAACAAGAAAAAATCGTTCAAGACATTGCCCGAATTATCGAAGCTCGATCAAAAGGCCATTAAGGTCTTATGAAGGTGTTGGCGTGGAATTTCGTGGTAAAGAAAGCAGTGCAGGAGATCGTGCGACAACACCGCTGTGACATGGCTCTCCTCTAGGAAGCGAAAATGGAAATGATTACACATTTTCAGGTGAGTTACATATGGTTTTTTGACAGTTTTAATTATGTATTTACTCCTTCCGTAGGAAACTCAGGCGGAATATTAGTTATTTTGGAGTCAGCGAAATTTAAGGCGATAGAGCATGTGCTTTTGCCGAACTTTGTTATGGTAAAAGGTAGTTGGTTTTTAGAAGGCTGAAAATGTGGTATGGGCGTGGTCTATGCGCCATGTTTGCTTGAGGATCAATTACGTGCGTGGGATGACATTAAAAATATGGTTAAGATGCATAATGACCCATGGTGTCTAGGTGGGGATTTTAACACGAATAGATCGGATGATGAGCGACAAGGATCCACAACGCTTCGACGTGGGATGTAGGAATTCAATAATTTTGTGAGAACCTTTGTTTGGTACAAGTGATTGGCTTGTTTGCTTCACTCGTATTTCTGTGTGTCACTTTCAGAGGGGCTTATCAGATCATTCTCAGAAAGCAAAACTATCATAAATGTTTTGTACGCCACTTTTACAGATGCTATGCGACAAAGATTGTTGGTAGGTTGCTATACGGTCTTTGTGGATGTTTTTAGCTAGCCTGATCGCATACGGGTAAACCAGGGCCGGCGAGTTGTGGTGGTGTTTGAGGTGACAACTTGGGTCGCATTCTAGTTTTTTTTAGGTCCCCTTGGTGTTATGGATTCAAATGATGGTGAGTCTTTTGGGTTTTGCATTGGAATCGTCATCCTTGGCGGATATAGAAATGGTTTCGTCTAATAGATGCTGCTTGTGGCATTCTTGACTGTGTGGTGTTCTAGGAAGCAAAGACTGTAGACAATGCGTTGGTAAAAAGAGGTGTTGATAGATCATCTTGGTTCCATGTGCTGAATAGAGGGATGAGTTGCCTATGGTCGTTCGATGGGATATGGTGAACTTACTGCATTGCTGCCCGTGAATTGTTGGGTGATTGGTATGGTGTGTCGATTGCACTAGTGCTCGTGTACGTGGGGGTTGGCTTGATTTTGTTCTAGTTTTGTCTAGACCGGTGTTAATCCGTTGGTTCCTCGTATACTATTATGTGTACTATTTTCTTCCGACTAGGTTTAGGGGTTTTTTAATGAGGCACATAATGGTATTTTCTTGTATGATTTGATATTATTAATAAAATAATACATTATCGATAAAAAAATATAGGTATATATATAACAGACTAAATATTATTAAAACTCAAATATTAAAATGTCCAGTCTGTTTACAAATTAAAACCCAAGTACTTACAAGGCCCAACTGGCCTAATTCATTAAATAACTAAAAGCCCTAAAACACATCTGATATAAAAGCCTTAATTTCATCTTTTTCTCTACGCAACCAAATCTGGACCGTCAGATCAAATTTTGATCCAATGGTCTAGATCAAACCAAGATACCCTTTCATCTGCTGCGTGTGATGCACGCGCCAACTACTGGACTCCCCACGCGCGTGTAAGGTTCACTCCTGAGGCTGTTGATATTCCACTTGCTACGTGGCTCGATCTAGCGTTTCCACATCATCGCCAAGATCAGATCTGAGCTGTCCATTCTTGAAGAGCCTCAGCCGTTGGATCGAATTGGATCCAACGACCCAAAATACTTCTGGCCAAATGAGAGGCTCTCCATCTTTCAACCACTAATCCACGTGGCCGGCTGGCCGAGGATCATGTTGCTGTCGTACGGGTTTCACCGGCTCTCCCTCAACCACTAGACGTGCGCAAAACATAAAAAAATAAGAAAAATCAAAGTCAATCAAATCCACAGTGTTTTCATTTAATATTATTTATCACTGTAAACAAAAACCAAGAATATATATGAGATGTAATCAATCCAGTTGTACTCAGTTTTTATCACAAGAAATAAATCGAGAATTTCAGTGGTAATCACTCTTATTTCTTTCTTGCATGTAAATAAAACACACACACACAAAATAGAAAAGGGATTAAAACTTTTACCTTCACTGTCTGTTTCCTTCTCCAGTGAGAAGTCCTCATATGGGTGAATCGGAGTGGGATATCGGTGTTTTTTTGAAAAGTTTAAAACTTTTTTTGGTTCAGCCTTTCCGAGATCTAGGAAATGAGGGGTGTTTTTCCTAAAATCTAAAGGGGAGATTCGGCTTTTAAATGAAAAATGGGTTGTTTTAGGGTGGTTTAAGGCTTTGCCGGCACCGACTAGCGACGGCCGGTGGCGGAGCTACAGTTGCCGGCTTCTAAGTTTTGGGGGAGGCCGGCTGTTATAAAATGAAAATGAGAGAATTTTATTTTTAAGAAGAAATTTAAAATGGCAAAAAGGGTTTAGGGTATCTAAAATAGCCTTTTCATAAGAGTTTTTTTTTATTTTAAAAATAGTTATTTACAAACAGTCCCTTCGTCCTTAATCTTTTGCAGCGATACCCTTCTGCAGGGTATAATTCGTCGTTCAGTCTCTATAACTTTCAAATGGTTTTTAATTTCATCCCCAAATCCATTGAAATCAGTTTTAAAAGGGAAAATTGCATCATAAATCCCTCCGCCCTTTTTAATTTTTCAGTTCTGGCCTGCCGCATGGGGAATTTGCACGACTAGTCCCCCTAAGTTTTGAGATGTTTTTAATTTTATCCCCGAAATTGTTTTAATTGTTTTAAAAATAAAATATCATTTTTAGTCCACGTTCTTTTTATAGTTTTTCAATTAGGTCATTTTCCTTCATTCTAAAACTGTTTTTTATGGATTATTTTCTTTTTAGTCCCTGTCCTATTAATTTCATTTAATTTGTGTTTTGTTTAATTGTTTGTATTTAGTTTTATTATGTTTTATTGTTTTATTTGATTTTATTTTTATTATTTGTTAGATATGTTTTATTTATGGTTTTTTATATTTGTTTATTTGTTTTTATGATGTGTTTTATTTAATAGATGTTCCTAATATTATTTATATTGGATCATTAGTTTAATTTTTTGTATTATGTTGTGTATATATTATATATGTATATGTTTATTACATGTACTATATATTATATTTAGTATGTATACTTTATCGTACTATTTATATTATTTTTATGTATTATGTTATGTACATACTAAGTAATATTATATATTATGTCTATGTTACATATATTATATTATCTAATTTATGTTATATTTATATATCATACATATTATGTTATTTTTGCATATTAATGTATATTAAATGTTATATGTTATATTGTATATATTATGTTTATACAAGTATGAGTGACTTATTTTAATTATGTATTTACTTTTCCATATATGCACATGTTTTTTTTAATTTAATATTTGTTTATATTTTATTAATTCATGTATTTTAATTATTCTTGTTTAATTTATCACATATAATTTAGGCCTTTTAATTCCGGTATTCTAGTGGGAGTATCATCTCGGTCTTTGGGTGTCATCTCTTTTGGTACCGAGGATCGAGGCAAAGTTTTAATATTCGATCCTTGTTTTTGGAATTAATTATTAAATTAAACCGACTTTTTATTTTTCTTTATAAGTACGACACGAGTCTATTTGGTACCAATTTTGGGCGTAACAGGGGTGCTAACCCATCCCCGTGCGTAATCAACTCTCAAACCTAATTAAAATCTCTGGTTTTGTTTTCGGTGTTTGGTCTACCTAATCCAAGTGACCGGTGGTGACTCCATTTTTAAAATACGAGTTTTTTCCTAAAATATCTCTTTTTAATATTTTCAATAAAAGTGGGGAGCTTCCCCCAAACACGATACGATTCCTTTATTTTTCGTAGCGGCATTCGACACTTAGAAAAAAATAGTCGCTACAGCATGGCGACTCCATTGGGGACCAATTTTTCAGTTTTCAAAAAATAAAAAAGGAGTTAAGTCGTAGTTAGGTTCGTATCGTAATTATACAGAAAATTTTAAATTCGTTTTAATTTAATTTTTAATTCTTAAAGTCTTATTTGTTTACCTTTTTCACATCATATAGTAGTCTTAGAACCTTTAGGAGGAGTGATTACTTCGCTTCGTGGGGTTTTCACCTCCGTACAGTGTTGTAATTCAATTCAGGAATCCGGTCCTTATATTTCGTGAGGTTTTCACCTCCGTATGGTATAAGGGTCGCATTCCCTCGAATTGATGTCCAAGCGACAGTTCGAGTACCATTACTTTAGAATTCAACCGCATATAGTGAGACATAGAGCCTACCTGTTAGAGTCATGCCGGTACTCTGTTCATTTAGCGGATGACCTGTTTAAGTTTTTGTTCGCAGTTTTTGTCTATATTCTAACTGCTTGATTCAAGTGTTTTAATTATCTCTGCTTATTAACCATTTATGTAGATTATTCTTTTCAGACTGAGACAATTTTCCTTTTTGTGTGTCTTTTTATTCTTTTGTGCATCGCATTTTCATAAACATAAATGTATTTATTTCGCAAGTGACTGTCACTGTAGAAGGTAGTCATAATGGACAAGAGGTCTCGTATTCAGATAAAGCGAGCAAATCTCGAGCATTGTCAACAGAGTCAAGAAGACGAACCATCCAAAGAGTTTGAACCAGACAAGGAAACTAATACTTCTGTTAGGAACAATGAAATGAAGATTGCTATTATCCAAGCACGTAAAATGGCTCAGCAAGAAGTGAATATGGTCGACGCAGCAATGTCGTAGAGTCAGAATAAGAATCCCGCACTGGACCATGAAGAAAAGATGACTCATTTGTTGGATGAAGCCAAAAGAGTTAGGGACTTAAAGATTCGTAAAGCCCAGAAGAATATCTGATCTAACAAGCCTTTTTGTTCAATGAAAGTCTTTCTACGATGATCACTTTGCGACTAATACCTTATTGCATTCATGTTTGCATTTTGATTGATTCAAAAATATTCCATATTAAGGGATTTTCTTTTTATAAAAAAGAAGATGTTTTGTAATGTACAGAGATTGATAATGCCACGGCTGGAAATAATCTGAGCATGAAACAAATAGAAGAGACAGAAGTGGGGCACCGAGTGCGCATTTCACTCCAATAAGAGTGGCCAACAGACGCATGTAGAATATTGTCAATCTTTTGTACACAAATACCTTTCCTTTATAAAATCCTCCTAAAGGACTATTAATGAATCAACACTTCATTTGCATCCATTTTGATAGTCCATACTTACTGTTCATCTTTTAAATTTTAGATATTTATGATACATTTCATGCATTAATTAAATAATAATGAATTTTATGGGATCAATGAAAGTATTCGAGAATTAGTTGAAAAGAAGAATGGAACAAAGACTCGAGCAGTTAGAAGATAGGTTCGAAAGGGAAATTAAGAAAAAGGAAAGTTAGACGCTTTCAAAACAAGATAATTTAGTTTAGTCCCTGATTTGGTCATTCCATCGGATTTCAAGGGGGTATTGGGGCATCCAACCAGAAAGTATAGACCGTTGTTGGAGGAAATCAATAAGCTAATTAGCAATATAGTTTTGACCCAAGAATTAATATTGCATTAATAGGGCAAACTTACACCGCACCTAGAAGGCCAGAAGGAGTTGACGCCATAGTAATAACTCGAAAGTCCCTATGCTTAGGTTTCCCATCTTTTTTACAAAAAAAGCCCTACAGGAATGTAGGCATCACGTGCTTAAACACGATAAAGTTTAAGGCAATGGATAATTCAAATGTCCATCAAAAACCCATTTTTACGAATGGTTAAAGGAAGGTAAATCCTTTGGAAAATTCAATGTCATAATTGGTATAAACTGATTGTACCCAGGGGAATAGTACAACTATCCCGGGGCAAACGGCTACCAGTAAAGGCAATTCAAATCTGTTGATCCCTGTGCATTTGGGAAAAATACAAAAGAAATCTATGAGTAAAAGCTATAGATCAAATGTCCATTAAAAATCCATTTTTACAAAATGGTCAAAGGAAAATAAAATCCTTTGGAAAAATCCAATGTCATAATTGGTATAAACTTATTGTACCTAGGGAAATGGTACAACTAGCCCGAAGCAAACGGCTACCGGTAAAGGCAATTCAAATCCGTTGATCCATGTGCATTTGGGAAAAATGCAAAAGAAATCTATAAGCTAAGCTATAGATTTTTTAGCATGAAATTATTTTTTATCATAATAAAATTTCCATTATTTCGAAAGCATTTTTTCGCATTCTTTGATTCTTTATACTTTTCATTCATTGTTATGGGATAGTTTTTGTTCTCCCATATGCATATACACGTATTTATGAAAAAGCATACACATGTACATACATTTTTATTATTAGGTCACTGAATCCCAAATATAAGAGTACTCTAGAGTTAGATTGGACACATGAGAATATTGCGAATACGAGTAGCCGCTAGTTCATTTAGTCTGACAGAGGAACAAAACAAGTGTTTAGATAATGGGCAGTTCCCATTTTTAGAAAAATTCTCCTCTCAGGCACTTGTCGTTTAAGATCTTTGAATCGAGTGTTGACCCTAAACTTCTATCCCCTAAAGATTTTCTCTCAACAACTATGAATGAGATGACGAATGGTACTCTTCTACCTACCAAGCAAGAAGCAATGAGACTGGGTATATCGGGTACAAAGACCATAAAATCACCAGAGGAAAGCAATTGAAGACGATATTAGGATCAATGAGCAAACCAGGCAAAGAAAGAAAATGCCAGGTAGAGAACTGAAGAAATAAGAGTGAGCGCAGTAAATTTAATGGTGCAATAAAAAGAAGTCCCTAGCCAATAAGCATCAATTTAGAAGAATCATGAAGAAATGACTACTTCCAAGCAGAAATAAACATCAAAGTTTAATGCAGATACAATTCGAGACTGAAACTCAAAAAAAGAAGAGAAAAGGGAAAAAAGAGAGAAAAAAAGAGAAAAAATAAAAAAAAGAGAGAGAAAAGAATAAAAGAAAAGAAAAGAAAATGAGAAGGAAAAGAAAAGAAAAGAATGCATTTCATGAGTACAACAATGCAAGAACGAAACTTAGATGGAAGAAATAAGTAAGAAACTTCAAGAAATCTCAATTTTGAAGAACCGTGGAAGACTATTCACCTTTGAACAAAAAGCAAACATTAATGCCGACCAGAATACAAGTCGGTCAGAGAAAAAGGAAATGAGCTCTAGGGTGAAAACCCAAAAATGAGCGGTCTAGAGTGATCCAGAAAATAAAGAGAAAAGTGTGATCTGCCTGAGCATGTTGGCATCAAAGTTCGACCAGAATACATCAATCCGAAGATACAGAAGATGGAAATGAACTCTAGGGTGAAAACTCAAAAAAATGGGCAGTCTAGAGTGATCCTGAAAATAAAGGGAAAAGAATATTTCGTCTGAGCAAGTTAAGCACAAGGTTGAGGATTTGATCATAAAAAATCCCAGAGAATTTATATGAAACCCTTTGCTCAAGTAAATATCAGTTTTGAAGAGTTATAGAGGAACGATTACCTTGAACAGAAAATGAGCATCGGTGCCGACCAGAATACAAGTTGGTTTGAAGTTATGAAAGAAAGGAAATGAACTCTAAGGTGAAAACCCAAAAATGGGCAGTCTAGAGCGATCCGAGGAATGGAAGAGAAAAGATTACTTCATACGAGCATATTCAAACTAAACAAGTTTAGGAGCACAATTTTTGCTTAATCGTGACACGTGGTCTACAATGCAAGCCTTCCCGAAGACCATTTTGATCATTTGTAAATATCCAAGTTGAGTAAGATTGTCTTATAATTACATTCTGCCTAAAAGGGTTAATCTTTCTTCAGGGAACGTCAAACTTCGAAGTGCCTGATCGACACCCAAATGAGGGAAGGATGTGGGCATAGTGAGTGGTGAGAATTAAGAGAACCACCTTAAATGGGTTAGAAATTGAGTATGGGAAGTCTTTCTCTCGAAAGCCTAAATAGACTAGGGGAAACCATACATATGCTTACATCGCCAAAATAGTCAAGACTTTTTTACATACAATTTTGCTAGTGCATTAGTTATTTTAGGATCAAACATTAATTTTCAAAAGATATCTGGATTAATTTTAATTCTTTTACATATTGAGTATTTCCTCCAAGCATTAATTTTCAAAAATGTTTGGGCTTTCCTTTCAAAATTTTAATTCTTTTGTATATTAATATTCGTCCAAACATTAATTTTCAAAAATGTTTGACATTTTTTTGAATTTCGATTCTTTTAATATTTACCATTTCCTCCAAACATTAGTTTTCAAAAATGTTTGACATTTTTGTCGATTCTTTTAATCTTTATTATTTCTTCCAAACATTAATTTTCAAGAATGTTTGGCATTTTTCGAACTTCAATTCATTTAATACTTATCATTTACTCCAAACATTCATTTTTCAAAAATGTTTGGTATTTTTCTCTGAATTTTACTTCTTAAAGATGTTTGGCATTTTTCTCCAAACTTTGATTCTTACCATTTCGTCTAAACATCAGTTATTAAAGATGTTTGGCATTTTTTAAACCTTGATTTTTTAAGATATATATATAGTTTTCTCCCAAACACTAATTTTCAAAAATCTTTGGTTTTTCACCCAGTTTTATTTTTAAAATAACTGATTTTTATTTGATTGAGAATTAAAGCATAGGGACCGAGAGTTAGTTCCGCTGAGATGCTGCAAGAAGAGATAAGTTCATGGAGAAGAGATATTTTGCTTTCCTAATGAGAAGATAGATGAAGACTTTGAATGTTGGGTCAAACACAAGAAAGATAATCGAGCCCAAAATAGAATAGGGTAATACTGCGGGATAATAAGAATACAAGACAAATTAAGTATAGGGACCCAAAGTGGGTTTCCGCAAAATGTTGCATAAGAATGAATTCAGGGTGTAGGAGTATTTTTCCAGCCTTAATGTTAAGACAGATAAAGGCTCAGTGTGTTGGGCCAAAGACGAGAAAAGTAGTTGAGCCCAGATAATGATTGGGTAATGTTGAAGCCAGAAAAATGATGAAAATCCCTACACAAGGATAGAGTAGGGACTATAAAAAAGGATTTGCAAAATGGGTAGAGACCCCAAAGAAGAAGAAGTGATTCACTAGCGCAAGAGAGATAAGAGCGTGGGTATTTAATTAATGAGATGGAGATCGATGAATTGAAGATTAAAGAGCATATTGCCGAAAAAAATGAAGTGAAGAAGTCCAAAGAATGACTTTTCGGGGAATGGGATTTTAAAGTAGTTTTAAAAAAAGAATGAACGAGAACAAAAAAAAAAGAAAAAGAAGAAAGAAGAAAAATAAAGAAGAAAAGAAAAAGTTTTACATTGCATGCTTGCAGATAGGAGCATGCTAATTTAAAAGCATTTTGTTTGTGTTTGAACAGATATTTGAAGATTACTAAAGAATTTAATGTTAAAGAAGTAGATTTTATTGAAGATTTATATTGGTAGCCATTTTCGGCGTGAATCCAGATTTTAAGGGAGATTGGTAGCCATTTTCGGCGTGAATCCAGATTTTAAGTCCTTCAGGCCATTAGTAAGTCCTTCGGGCCACCTATAAGTCCTTCGGGCATGGTGATAAGTTCTTCAGGCCATTAGTAAGTCTTTCGAGCATGATGCTAACCTTATTGTGATGTCAAGACTGGTTTAAGCTGGGGCATCATTTTAAGGGGTATTGGTACCCATTTTCAGCGTGAATCCAGATTTTAAGGGAGATTGATAGCCATTTTCAGCGTGAATCCATATCTTAAATCTTTCAGGCCATCAGTAAGTCCTTCGGGCATAATGATAAATTTTTCGGGCCACCGGTAAGTCCTTTGGGCATGGTGATAATACCTTCGGGCATAATGTCAAGCTTTCTTTTTGAATGTCGAGACGAGTACAAATTGGGGCATTGAAAAGATTGAAGCTTGAG
The DNA here is from genome assembly GCA_019671005.1 of Hibiscus mutabilis. NCBI lineage: Eukaryota > Viridiplantae > Streptophyta > Magnoliopsida > Malvales > Malvaceae > Hibiscus > Hibiscus mutabilis. The sequence goes on from CM033734.1 coordinate 14,452,925, forward strand.
GATATGGCCAAGGAAGAGCGGAAAGTTCAAGTAGAACTCGTGATTCCAGAGTCAATGACAGAAAAGTAGGACAAAAATAAGTGTTTTTTGGTCTTTGCTTTGTTCTTGTTTTACAAGAACAAGCTAAGAGGGACAGATGTAATCACTCATTTTTGTCCAGGTTCTAAATATTATATTAATTATAATAATAATTATATGTGTGTTAGTATTGATGCCTATGTATACGAGTCTATGTACATGTATTACTGATAGTATATGTGTGTATGTATGTGGTATATGAATACATATGTATTAAAGTTTGCATATTGTATTTATCATATGAGTATGTATGTGCATGTATGTAATATGTATACGTAGTATATGTTTGAATGTACGAGTGGTAATATGTGTGTATATCGTATTATATGCTTGTTGTGTACGTATTAGGATAATTATATTATTGTATGTGTGAATGTCTATGTATAAATATAAGTATGTATGTATTATTATTAGTCATATTATTATTGCATGTATTATATAAGATATGTATGCATATTACGTATGTATGATATGATTGTTTTAATGTTCTTGCATGTTGTATGTGTGTGCATGTTTTATATGTATATGTATCAAATTATAAGTTTAATTTCTATTATTATTATTATTATTATTATTATTATTAATATAGGTATATATAACAGACCAAATATTATTAAAACCCAAATATTAAAATGTCCAGTATGTTTACAAATTAAAACCCAAGTACTTACAAGGCCCAACCAGCCTAATCCATTAAATAACTAAAAACCCTAAAACACATATGATATAAAAGCCCTAATTTCATCTTTTTCTCTACGCAACCAAATCTGGACTGTCAGATCAAATTTTGATCCAACGGTGCAGATCAAACCAAGATACCCTTTTATCTGCTGCGTGTGATGCACGCGCCAACTGCTGGACTTCCCATGCGCGCGTGAGGTTCACTCATGAGGCTATTGATATTCCACTTGCCATGTGGCTCAATCCAGCATTTCCATATCATCGGAGTGGGATACCAGAGTTTTTTTGAAAAGTCTAAAACTTTTTTTGGTTCGACCTTTCCTAGATCTAGGAAATGAGGGGTGTTTTTCCTAAAATCTAAAGGGGAGATTTGGCTTTTAAATGAAAAATGGGTTGTTTTGGGGTGGTTTAAGGCTATGCCGACGCCGACTAGGACTAGCGGCGGCCGATGGCAGAGCCACGGTTGTCGGCTTCTGGGTTTTGGGGGGGGCGCCTGTTATAAAATGAAAATGAGAGGATTTTGTTTTTAAGAAGAAATTTAAAATGGCAAAAAGGGTTTAGGGTATCTGAAATAGCTTTTTATAGAGTTTTTTTATTTTAACAATGGGTTATTTACAAAACAGTCCCTCCATCCTTAATCTTTTGCAGCGATACCCTTCCGCAGGGTATAATTCGCCGTTCAGTCCCTATAACTTTCAAATGGTTTTTAATTTCATCCTCAAATGCATTGAAATCAGTTTTAAAAGGGAAAATTACTTCATAAATCCCTCCACCCTTTTCAATTTTTCAATTCTGGCCTGCCGCATGGGAAATTTGCACGACTAGTCCCCCTAAGTTCTGAGTTGTTTTTAATTTCATCCCCGAAATTGTTTTAAAAAGAAAATAACATTTTTAGTCCGCATTATTTTTATAGTTTTTCAATTAGGTCCTTTTCCTTCATTCTAAAATTGATTTTTATGGATTATTTTCTTTTTAGTCTCTGTCTATTAATTTCATTTAATTTGTGTTTTGTTTAATTGTTTGTATTTAGTTTTATTATGTTCTATTGTTTTATTTGATTGTATTTTATTATTTGTTAGATATTTTTTATTTATGGTTTTTTTTATATTTGTTTATTTGTTTTTATGATGTGTTTTATTTAATAGATGTTCCTAATATTGTTTATATTGGATCATTAGTTTAATTTTTTGTATTATGTTGTGTATATATTATATATGTATATTACATGTACTATATATTATATTTAGTATGTATACTATATCGTACTATTTATATTATTTTTATGTATTAAGTTATGTACATACTAAGTAATATTATATATTATGTATATGTTACATATATTATATTATCTAATTTATGTTATATTTATATATCATACATATTATGTTATTTTTGCATATTAATGTATATTAAATGTTATACGTTATATTGTATATATTATGTTTATACAAGTATGGGTGATTTATTTTAATTATGTATTTACTTTTCCATATATGCACATGTTTTTTTATTTAATATTCGTTTATATTTTATTAATTCATGTATTTTAATTATTCTTGTTTAATTTATCACGTATAATTTTAGGCCTTTTAATCTCGGTATTCTAGTGGGAGTGTCATCCCAGTCTCCCGATGTCATCTCCTTTGGTACTGAGGATCGAGGCAAAGTTTTAATATTCGATCCTTGTTTTTGGAATTAATTATTAAATTAAACCGACTTTTTATTTTTCTTTATAAGTACGATACGAGTCTATTTGGTACCAATTTTGGGAGTAACGGGGGTGCTAACCTTTCCCTGTGCGTAATCAACTCTCGAACCTAATTAAAATCTATGGTTTTGTTTTCGGTGTCTGGTCTACCTAATCCAAGTGACCGGTGGCGACTCCATTTTTAAAATACAAGTTTTTCCTAAAATATCCCTTTTTAATATTTTCAATAAAAGTGGGGAGCTTTCCCCAAACACGATACGATTCCTTTATTTTTCGTAGCGGCCTTCGACACTTAGAAAAAAATAGTCGCTACATTACAAAATGGTCTTTAAACGTATCGAAATTTATCTCTATTTTATAATGTATATTGATCATTTTAAATCAGTTCGATAAATTTAATGATCATTTTATAACTTTTAAACTTTAACGACAATTTGTATACTTTACCCTTTGTTTAATGAAATCCCTTGTGTGACTCCCCGTCTTTGCATCGCTACTGCTTACATTTTGTGTAGTCAAGCTTAACATCTTGTTGTTTTAAACAAAATAACGTACCTGATATACATTAATTGTAACGCCCCCGAATTTTGAGTTGATAATTCAGATTTTGGATCTGGGTATCTTAATGTTAAGGATTTAATTTAAAGAATTCGGATTTTGGAAGCTCAATTAAATGGAAATGATAACTAAAGTGAATAAAGATTAAAGTTTTGTGTCTAAGTGAAAACAAGGAGAGAGAAAAAACCTTTATAATAGAATTTGTCTAAAGGTGATTATGGAAGCTTTTACAAGCAGGTGTTTTGGACCATTAGATTTGGATGTATTTTTCATCTCTAATATGAACCCTTGGATATGTTGGAATTTATGAGATTTTTAATTAATTTGTTTATTATATGTGTTGGAAGAGAGAGAAAAAGATGAAGCAAATCTCCATCTTTTCCCCTTATTTCTTTCCGGGTGAGAAAGAAATACAACTTAGGTAAGTTTATTTACTTGTTTTTTTATTTCTACATAAATTTTGACTTGGGTTGTTTCTTTCATTTGAGCGTAATATTGATGGTTCAAGTCTCTCTTTTCTTCCATAGAGGTGGATGGCATATTTGAAGAAAAATGGAGGTAAAAGTTCAAACTTTGTTCTTCAAATTCTTCCTTGTTTAGTTGGATTTAGGTAAGTCTATGAGATGAAAAATTGTTTATCTCATCATTCTCTACATGATGAATGTTTGGTTGAAGGCTATTAATTGGGTTTAAGTAAATCTTAAATTTTATGGAAACCCTAGAGTGAGAAAGCTTGGGTTATGATAGAGAAAATATAAATTGAGAGTGAATTGTGACGGACAATGAGTATTGGAGTTGGGTTTTGGATAAACCTTAAAGTGTGTTATAAATATTCTTGGAAAATCTTATAGTGGGGTTTTAAAGGATTGATTTTAAGAAGGATTCAAGTTTAGTTGGTTAATCAAATTATTTTAGTGATCTTTATTAATCTTTTGGAAAGTTAGTAATTGATTCTTCACATGTTGGCTTAGTGAAAAAATTGGAGAACTTCTATCACCAAGGGCGAAGAGAAAAGTTGTAGGGAATTGGTCAATAATTGCCCTTGGATCTTATGCTTAAGGCATGTACATCTCTAACTCCATTGTGCTTCATGCTTTTCATAATTGTGTTTGCCTTGCATTGTCTAAGTTTTTAGGTGTTAAGAGCTTGATTGTGGTTGATAATGGTGAAATTCGGATTGTGGGTTGAAACCCCGTAAAAATGATAGTAAACCATCCTAAAAATCTTTTATAAGATGTAGGATCGAATTGAGGGGTTAATATTTTGATTTGGGGGCTTGAGAAGCGAATTTTTGAGCCTTAGAAGCTATTTCTGGGCTTCGGTACCGGTACGCGAGGAGTAGTACCGATACCAGTGTTTTGTGGGATGAAAACAGGTAAGTCTTAAAGGGAGTATTGGTACAAGCTTGACTCGTACCGGTACCCCCTGTGCCATTGAGATTCCGATAGCTAAAAATTGTAGCGGTACGCTTGGCGGCGTATCGATACTGAGGGAGTATCGGTACATGGTTCTCGTGTATCGGTATGGGGTCTACAGTCAACCCCCTCTTTTTGCTTTAATAAAATTTCACTTGCATCAACTATTTACTCCATTTTTTTAGACAATAGACATAATAGAGCTCACACTCAGCCCTCAATCTCAACCACTAGAAATTGACATGCATTTGCATTAATTACAATCATGAAGAAAAATACAATCAACGTTATCTTTTTGCTTTGTCATCTCAAATTTTCACCTACATACTAAATTAATTATTGCACAATTTCTCTCCACTTGGCTGCAATTACTAAACTATGGAACTTTTAAGAATAAAGTTGAAATTTTTAGGATATAAGTGAAAAAGGAAGAAGGAAGAGTGTTTGAGGAGTGGGTGGCTAGCTCCCATCTTCCTCACGAGAAATTAGAGGAAATTAATCTTAAATTTTAAAATTTAAGCAACAACATTAGACCAAACAAGAAAAAAAACACAAAAAAAACAACCCAAACAAAGAAAACAACAGAGGAAGACCCAACCAGTCTCCAAAGTCAACAAGAAAAGCCTAAGCAAGAACGAAGCTATCATCATCATTCTTCAATTGCATGATATTTCGGGGGTCATCAAAAGTAACTTGTGTGGAGCATGGATGGACGGAGGGGGCTGAAGGGGGCGGTCGCCTCTCAAAAATTTGAAATTCGTATATGATTTAGAACATTTTAGAAATTTTCTATGTATTTTCTATTGAAAATCTCTTTTCGCCCCGTTAAAATTTTATATGTTCGCTCCCTGACATAAAGTTCTGCGTCCGTCCCTGGTATGGAGGAATGCAGCGAGAAAGCCATTGATCGATCATCACGTCGAGGATATTGAAATCGTCGATGACTGATGGACTGAAAGAAAAAGATAGAATTAGAGATCCTAGCCAACGGTCTTTTGTCGATAGAAAAAACGAGCCCTGATCACCACCGAAAAGAATTGAAGGACTTGCAAATAAGGGTGTAAATGAATCGAGCTTGAACAAACAAAACTATGCTTGTGTTCGTTTGTTTATTTTTAAAGGTATTCATGTTCGGTTCATGTTCATTTAAATTTTTAATATTGTATTCATGTTCATTTATTTATTTTTGAAGGTGTTCGTATTCGTTTGTTTAGTTTTCGTGAACGTGTTCGTTTAAGTGTTCGCGAATGTATTCATTTAAGTGTTCGCGAACGTGTTCATTAAGTGTTCTCAAACGTGTTCGTTTATTTGTTCAAAAATATTAACTAAATTAACAATAAATAAATAAATAAAACAAAAGCAACAACATAAAACTTACATTTCAACATGAACTTATACAACAACAACAACAACAAAAAGTAGTATTTAGATACATCCACAAGCATTTTCATCCTGTAAACGAGCTTTTAAATGAGTCTATAAACGAGCTTGTTCGTGAACATAAACGAACCGAACACACCTTTGTTCGTGTTCGTTTGTTTATTAAACGAACATAAAAATTTTGTTCATACTTGTTTATTTAGCTTAATAAACGAACATAAATGAACGTTATACGAACGGTTCGTCGAACGCTCTGTTCATTTACACCCCTACTTGCAAAATCAAAACCCAGAAAATGAAATTCACCGAAGAACCAGAACGAAGAGAGTAAAATCAAAAAGAAAAAAAGAAAGTCGAAACAAAAAAAGTCAAGAAATGTAAGAGGGTGGGAGCTCAGCCGCCGAAAGAAGCAACGATTGGTCGTCGAATGGAGGATACTAGACTTCTTTGAGGAAAAAAGAAAATAGATGATGCAAGCTTCCGCATTTTTAAAGTCTGGAAATTATAATCAAACAACTGTGTTGATTGATATTCGAGAAAGTTGTATTTGTGTTCAAAAGAAAATTGGAGAGGATTAATTATAGATCCTTCCTTGTTGTTAGTCTATGAATATAACGTTAACCGAAGAATATTATATAGGAGATTAAAGGTTAAATGGGAGAACTCAAAAAATTTAGAAACAAAGCCAGTCCATTGCTGAATAAAAATCCTCTATTTTTTTAAGTGTTCTTATCTATGCTCCAATATTAAAAATAGAGTTTATGATTTAGGATTAAGGTTTAAAGTTAATATTTTGTAGTTAAAATGTAGGGTTTAAGGTATATAATTTAATTTTTAGGATTTAGAGTTTAAAATTTAAAAATAAGTGTTAAAGTGTAAAGTTTAATCTTTTAGTGTTAAATATAGACATAACATGGAGAAAGAACAAAAAGATTTTTGTTGTCCATTACTAGACTAGTTTACTCTATTTAGAAGGTAATAAGAGTGGAAATAAATACAACAAAAAACACCAATAAATAAAGCGTGAGGTGGACTTCATTCAGACCCTGTGCCCGCAAGTAACGGCCCATATTCTCTCTCTCCGGTCTCCTTTAATTAATCTCCCCTCTCCCTTTCCTTCCTTTTCCACTCTCTTTCTTTCTCTTTACAAATCACTCGAGAAAGAAACAGAGCGTCCAAAAGAATATAACACGCCAGCTCATCAAGAGAACCACAAGCATGGCGGCCATCAACGTCGTCGACCAACACCCGATCCTCACAACAACCCCCAACGTTTCTTGGCCATTGTGTCGCCCAGAGACCCAGCTTCTGGTGGATCAGGTTTTACTAACCACGTGTTGATGGATGGTAGTGTAAAGCCAAGAATTCAAATGTACAAGCTGATCCACGTGTTGATCAGCTTTTAAAAATTTTTAAAATTTTAAACTCATCTTCTCAAACACTTTCATATAGTTCCATGGTGTAACACTTTTGACCCATATATTATATTTGGGCTTTAAATTCAACTAAAAATCATAAAATTTTATAACTAGATTTAGCCCAAACAAGGTATTTCTAAAATATTTAGATCCACAAATTTAAAACATAGATAACCAATCTAAATCATTACAAAAAAGCTCCACTTTAATTTAAAATATTTAGATCCAAAAATTTAAAACATAGATAACCAATCTAAATCATTACAAAAAAGCTCCACTTTAATTTAAAACATTTGACTTGATTAATACAATTTTAAAAGTAAGAATTACAGACTCGACCACGTAAGGTCCTATGAATACATAGCCCACTAAACGCAAGTACCGTACTCTAAAAACCTCCACATGTTGGAATCCCGTACTGATAGTACTCCTCGAACTCACGACCTGACGATCAACCTATGCACAGAAACAACGATTCTGAGCGCCGAGCTTACAAAGCTTAGTGGTATACATCTACTCTACTATACTTCATGTTAATCATAAACACAAGCATGCAAGCTAGTACGAGCAAAAATGAGAGATAAATAAACACGTGGTTCTACCATTAGTCGCCTAAACACATGCTAACATCATAGCAATCATCAAACATGGCACCTAAGGCCCAACCATACTCGTAATCTCACCAGATCATTCGAGCAAAAGCACACAATGTCATAACCACAAACCTGGAGTGAGACCCAGTGTCACACAACTTCGGGAACATATACTTTGAGTGAGGCCTAGTGCCACACAGCTTCGGGAACATACACTCTTTCGGTGCCACACATCTTCAGGAATGTACACCCATGCTTGGGAGCTCTCGTCGAGCATCTTCGAATGAATATGGTGCCACACGGCTTTAGGAACGTACATTCGGCATCTCTAACCATGGTGTTGCAACACTTTCTCAGTGTGTATCCGGATCCCATCAATCAAAGATAACACAACCAATCAAGTGTCTAAATAACACACAACATGGACACATTTACCACACAATACACAACACTTACATGATTACTAGACTCTATGGTTTCTATCAATTATCAAGCCACCTATTTTAGTTTACCAACTTGTTAATATATTATGAAAGTGTACATTAATCATCCTTATCAATCCATATTATCTCATTATTATCCCACGTCAATTTCTATATTTTATTAGCATTATAAAACATTTCGTTCAGTGGGTACCGGTACTCGAACACAAGTATCAATACGGTACCCCTGGGTACCGGTACTCACACATGTACCGCTACAAACATTGCTTACTGAAAATATTAGATTTCCACAAGTACTGATACAGGCCGACCTGTACTGATACGACCCCCAATCACGTACTGGTACGACCAAAGCTCATATCGATACCCTATTCAAGAGTTCGAACTGTTTCTTTAAATTACAATTTTACAACGCTTTATTCGATCCCTAAAGCTTATAAAAGTCATTAGGGTTTGTTTACTAATTCATGTAATCAATTAATATTAAATACCGACTTTATGATCATTTATTTGAATACTACTATTATTTATCCCTTACGCACAATTTCCATCAAATACATCCATACTCCTATTCTAATACCCTAACATCATAACACACACGATTCAAACAATCATTACATAGATATACGATCCCAAACAATCCTACATGATCTCTAAAGTCTATACAAGTCAAAACATATCCCTAAACCTCATCACGCATCTCATATTTATCGAATATCATAACATCGATCTTAACACATGCCTATCTATCATCAACCTATTTTGCAAATACTAACAAGCAAGGCAATTACGCTTATAATGCTCATGAAGAATTTCAGAGTTTTAGTTGTACTAACCTTAAGCGATTATCGATAAATTCCCATATAAGCTTCCCAATTACTCCCCCTGGCTCGATATCGGGTCTCGAATATTCCTCAAATAAATACGGATACAATATATATTAATTTTCCATATTTACTGCGCTATTCACAAGGTCAAACGCATAAAAACAACTTATCGGGTTCGAAAACGGACAATGTCAACAGACTCAGAACGCCGAGAAACCCTAGAATAGGGTCTTTCAAAAAAAGCCAACGACTGGTCAACAGTTTGGTGATCCGGTAAGGCGCAGACGCACGACAACTAGGGTGCACTGCAGGCCATTATTTGGTGCGGGCGAGTGTATGTGCACCTGACAGAACAAAATCCTGTGTGGCTCGGTGCACCGCAACAGCATGCACCCGTCTGCTGCGCGTACGCCCATGCTCGACAATGACGCGTGGAGGAGCGTGCGGTAGCCTTCGACGTCGGTTGGCGACCAAATTTCACCGAATGGCCATCCTCAAGCTGGTGGTTCCGATGGCTGCAACGACAACTCCCGGAACCTAACGATTCAGCTTCTCAAAAATTTCCTCATCTTCACTCTGGCGAAGGGCTGCTTTAATGACGGCGGGAAGACCACCAGCAGACGCGTCTCGACGAGATCTTTTCAATGATAATGACTTTGTCACGAACGAAGGCTTGAACGGCGATAGATCTAGATTCAAAGCTCTTCCACTTCTTTTCTCCCCTCTTTCTATCTTTCTCTCTCAAATCATCTTCCATTTTCCCCACCTACACCATCTCTTTTCTCTTATCATTTTAAAATTCAAACTCTAATCCCTCAAATAAAAGAGGATAACATATTAATAAAAGCCCAACACCACATTCTTCCTTTTTACCACTAGTCCCAAATTGATTATTTTTAATTTAGACTCTCAATAAAAAGGCCCAATACCTGAGTCTAAGACTCGATTCGCTAACCCAAAATTCAGGTTGTTACAGATGGAATCAGGGACAGAGCTACAACATGATTGGGGGAACCCCGGCAAGAATTTTTTTTTTACCTTTGATTCTTTATATTTTTTTTATAAAAATTTAAGAATAATTGTAAATTTGCTCTCATCTTTAAAAATTTATATTTTGCCCCTCACCCCTAAATTCTGGCTTCATTCCTAGATAGAATCATTCATCAAATTTCTCTTTTGAAATCTCAAACACATTAATCTACGGTTCGAATTTTTAAAATAAAGAAATGAAATTGTTTATTTATATAATTAATTAATTAATTTTTTGACAGGTTATTTATATAAAGAAAAGAAATGAGTAAATTAATTCATTATTATAAAAATAAGAGGGAGATGGGCTAAAAACATATATCAAATTTTATAAAAAACTGGATTACGGATACTATCAAAATATTATCGATTGTCTTCTTTAGTTTTTCAAGCTTATAAAAGGAATTGTTTCCAACTTTAAAGAGTGTGCAAACGACGAAAATGCTCAAGAGAAAAAGAGGGATTAGGGTTTCTGGAAAGGAGGGGAAGGGAAATTTACAATTTTAACCCCAAATATTTAAGATGATTATTAAATTGATAGAGTTTAGACCAAATGGATAGAAATGTATAAGTTTGGGGACTAAAACTATTTATCCCAATTAAAAATAAATCACATCATCATCTCCGTTAGTTTTTAACGGTCGGATACCAAAATAAATAATTATAATAATAGGTAGGGTACCAAAACAGAAACACACTAATAGATTGGGTACTAAATGAGTAGTTTACCCTATATATATTACATATTTACATATCGTGCAAGCTAGCTATACATTGCATCTGCTAAAGCACATAATACTAGCCAATTAAGAAGAAAGGATGAAATTATAAAATTTAAATATCGAAAATTTATGTACTATTACAAAATTTAAATATTTTATGTTCTTCATTCTTTATTAATGGATTGAGATTGAAAGAAGGTTATATCCAATTAGCTTTAACCATATATTCTTAATAGATTAATTATAAAAATCCATTTAATCAATTTCACATTTTATTTTTTTGCCAAGGAAATCTCAAAATTAGTCAAAATAATATTTTTTATATAAATGATTGAAAAGTAATATCTTTTTATAATTCTATTAGAGTATTAGATAGTATTTGTTTCTAAATTTTGATAAACTCGCGCACAGTTATAGACTAAAATACTTAAACCCCAGTCACTTGTTTGGAACACGATTTCCTTTATCAATGAAATCACTCTTTGAGTTCAACTGGAAAGTAACAAAAAAAAAAATCAAGTTAGCGTCATCAAAATCCTCTCTTTCCAAGCATTGTTTAACTGTTGATAGTGTCATACATAACAGTTGAGTTTAATACGATTATTATTATTGTCGATGTAATATGTAGAGAACATAAACTCTTATTTCACGCCTACAATTTTCTTCCCTCTCGGTAAGAGATTTGGCCGCCATTGAGAACGATACGCTCAGTTTATCTTCTCTGTTTTCTGTTGTTTTTCTCTTTTGTTAAACGTGTTTATAACAAAATTGCCGATTATATTTCTAGAGCACATACCTATTATTGCATACGTCAGCTCTTATAAATTATTATAATTTCATTACCAGATTTAATATTGATTGCATTTTAATTATTTTACATTTTATATGTTATCATAATCAACGCCACTAAGTATTATTAATGTTTTTATTAACATTAGTAATAACGAAACAAGATCTTGAACATCAAAGATGCAATGATTTTCTGGGATTAATAAATGGAATCAATGGTTCCTGAAAGTAGAAAATAGCTGGCCAATAATTATAATATTTGAGGTCTCTTTCTTCATACAATAAAAAGAAATTAATCAAGTAATTTAAGACTTGCTTAATATTAGGGGTTTGGGGTGTCAAGCACTCAAGCTATCTCCATGCTTCCTGCCAGGGATTAATAGCAAGATTCCTTTAAATATAAAATTACCTTTCTAGATA